>JAJPUD010001280.1:404242-434198 GCA_023553655.1 Myrmecobius fasciatus
AAGAATGTTTGTGGCAGCCCTTTTTGTAGTGGCTAGAAACTGGAAATTGAACAGATGCCCTTCAATTGGAGAATGGCTGAATAAATTATGGTATACAAATATTATGGAATATTATTGTTCTATAAGAAATGACCAGCAAGATGATTTCAGAGAGGCTTGGAGAGACTTACATGAACTGATGCTGAGTGAAATGAGCAGAACCAGATCATTATACATGGCAACAACAGTACTATATGACGATCAATTCTGATGGACATGGCTCTCTTCAACAATGAAATGTTTCAAACCACCTCCAATTGTTCACTGAAGAAAGCCATATACACCCAGAGAGAGGGATGTGAAATGTGGACCACAACATAACATTCTCATACTCCTTGGTTGATGTTTGCTTACATTGTGTTTCCTTTATCTGATATATTTTTTGTGTAGATAAGATTTTTCTTGCACAACAATAAGTTTGGAAATATGTATACATATATTCGATTTGCCAATATTTTAACATAATTAACATGTAGTGGATATCCTGCCATCTAGGGGAGGGGTGGGGAGTTGGGGGGAAAAATCTGTAACAGAAAGCTATGTAAGGGTTATTGTAGAAGAATTACCCACACATATGTTATGCAAATAAAAAAAAACTTCTTCAAAAAAAAAGAAAAAGAAAAGAATCTCCTTAAGATCATTATACATGGCAACAACAATACTATATGATGATCAATTCTGATGGACATGGCTCTCTTCAACAATGAAATGTTTCAAATCAGTTCCAAATGTTCAGTAAAGAAAGCCATATACACCCAGAGAGAGGGATATGAAATGTGAACCACAACGTAACATTTTCATGCTCTCTATTGATGTTTGCTTGCATTGTTTCCTTTCTCTGATTTTTTTTTCTTGTAGATACGATTTTTCCTGCACAAAAATGATGTGTGGAAATATGTATACATATATTCGATTTGTCAAATATTTTAACATAATTAACATGTAGTGGATATCCTGCCATCTAGGGGAGGGGTGGGGACTGGGGGGGGGGAATTTGTAACAGAAAGCTTTGTAAGGGTCAATGTTGAAGAATTACCCATACATATGATTTGCAAATAAAAAGTTTTAATAATAAAAAAAGAAAAGAAAAAAAATAAAAAATAACTCTATGGCAGATTTTGAAACGAACAGGCTACTTTTGAATCCAAAAAGTCCAATTCTTCCCCCATCGTGGACTATTTTGGCTAGAGGGGAAGAAGGCTGCATATCTTATCATGCTTTCCATTACAGAGAGTTAGCAGATCATAGAGTGTCAAACGAAAATTACAATATTGCCAAGGATGGCTAAGCTGGTAGTCTCCTAACACCTGAGATAAGGTCTATTTGCTAGGATGCTCATTTTCCCTGGATCTAGTTTTTCCTGGCATAACAGGCGTCTCCTCTTCCAAACAAGCTCATGATTATGAAGCAACAACATTCTGCTCACATTCAACGGTCTGCAATTCTTAATTTTATATAAACAAAGCAAGCTGGAAAGGGGGGAGGGGAACAGTTAAGGAGGGGGTAGGTTTCAGTTAGTCAAGCAAAGTGAATTCTTTGGCATTAAGTGAATTCTCCCCATGCCTCTCTGGGTTCCGTTGCAAAGGCACCACTCAAAGGCAAGCACTGATTACAATACTATACCATGCTGACCCTGCTCTTATTTTTTAGATCGTACTTTAAATTGAGACACTTCAAAGTATTCTCTCTCTCTCTCTCTCTCTCTCTCTCTCTCTGTGTGTGTGTGGGGGGGGTGGATATGTGAGTGTGTGTGTATTGGGGTGTGAGGAAAAGAAGGTATGAACTCAATTATGAAAATTTTCAACTTGGTGATTCCAATATCTCCTCACAGATAAGTTACCTCAATTGCTGAAATAAAGAATTTATGCCCAGCTCTATTTTTCTATATCATTCTGAAGATTCTTTCCCAAGAGAACTCTTGGTAAATTAAACCAATGCCTTTAAGTGTGTGGGAAACAGATCTGGAACTGAATTTCCCACAGGCATTTCACACTCAGTATGGCCAGCACAAAATGCAAAGCTTTCTCCCTGCAAAGGGTACAACCATTATCTTAGCCAGCCAGGACTGAAATCTCAATTGAAATCCTCAACTTCTTATTCAGCCTTATTCCATATATCCAATTTGTCATTTCAATCTATGCAACATCTTTTGTATACATCTGTTTCTCTACACTTAGCCACCACCCTGATGCAGACCAACATCATTTCTCTCATGAATGATAAAGTCCAGAATAAAGCCTTTTAATTCGTCTCCCTGCCTCAAGCCTCTCTCTCCCTATTCAATCCACCCTATGCTCTGCTGCCAAAATGATTTTACTAAAATGTAGGTTTGACTATGTGATCTCCTTATTCAGTAAATTCCATGGCTCCCTGTAACCCGAAGTTATGCAAATGAAAGCCTTTCACTGCCTGGCTCCTTTCTACCTTTATAATTTTTCTGTACTTTACTCCCCATGTCCCCTAGATTTCCACATGTTCTTCCATCTAGCTACTCTGATCTACCAGCTGGTTCTTACATAAAACATTCCATCTCCTAATTCTGTAGCTTTTTACTGGTTGTAGATTCAAGAAACATGACAAAGGAAGAAATGGTTTGACTGAGGAAAAAGAAAAAGTGATGTAGAATAACAGCAAAAGGAAAATGAGACTGACATCCAGATGGAAATTCAGTTTGCCTTTATTCAGGTTGGTTTTGAGGTATTGGAAATGGCTTCAAAACAAGAAACTGGAAAAGAGAACTGGACAGAACTCAGGAGAGACATTTTAACAGTCCTCATTTCCTATTTTACAAAATGGCACTACCCTCATCTAGAATGAGAGAGAGTAATGGAAAAAAAAATGATGTGGTTTGAATTTGTGTAACTGAGTAAAAATAGAATGAGAAGGAATATGCATATTCAGAGGTAAATCACAGGTCAGAGAAATCTCTTGGGAAGGGGTCAGGAATGTAGCAAGGAAACTTTGTTGTATCAGCAAGATAAGCCACTGATCTTATACCATACCACCTTATTCAAGAACTGTTTATAACACAGTGACTATCTATGAAGGAAAGAGGTTTTACATTTCATCAAATGAGGCAAAACAAAACAAAAAACAAACCTCCAAACTTGTCCACTCTTTAAAAAGATATAGCATCAACATAAACTATCAAAGTAAGACTTTGCTGGAGGTAATCATAGGACACAGAGGTCCTTGGGCTATTGCAGGCTATTCTCTCAGAGCATAGGCTCTGCCAAATTGTACCCCAAGGTAAAAACTTCCTGAAAAAGGACTCTTGTCACAGAATTGTGAGGTCTGCAATAGCCACAATGTTGGCCACAAGTTGCTGATTACTTTGCTCACAGCCACTCAGGTGGGGAAAAGGGCTTCATTTAAGTAACAGATTAAAGACAGGAATAGAGACTGGTTCTGTAACTGTATCACTGTGGAAAATTCCCAGATAAGACAACTCCCTCTACTGATATATATAGGTCAGAAGCTCCTCTTCAATTTATAATCATCGAGATTTCAGAGAAGCCTGGAGAGATTTGCATGAACTGATGCTGAATGAAATGAGCAGAACCAGGAGATCATTATACACGGCAATAATGATACTATATGATGATCAATTCTGATGGACATGGCTCTCTTCAACAATGAAATGTTTCAAACCAGTTCCAATTGTTCAGTGAAGATAGCCATATACACCCAGAGAGAGGGATGTGAAATGTGGACCAAAACATAACATTTTCATGCTCTCTATTGATGTTTGCTTGCACTATGTTTCTCTTCTCAGATTTTTTTTTCTTGTAGATCCAACTTTTCTTGCACAGCAAGATAACTGTAAAAATATGTATACACATATTTGATTTGTCAAGTATTTTAACATAATTAACATGTAGACGACTTTAAATTAAAGCTTTAATTTAAAAAAATTTATAATCATCGAGAGTTGCCTAAAACACTGAGAGGTCAAGTGATTTGCCAGAGTCACACCGCCAATAGGTATCAGAAGAAGGACTTTTTGATTCCAAGAATGGCTCTTTATCCATTACTCTACAGATCTCTTAAGTTATTGACTAACAAATTATAATTAGTGATCTTAGAGATTTGGAGAAATGTATGTATGCTTCACATAACGGAACTGAATACTGGAAGCATAAAGACATAAGCACAATCCTACAAATGGAAAATCTGCAAAGCACCTTAGAGATCTAGACCGGCCCCTGAACTTTTCTTTGAAAGAATCATGCATAAGGGTCATCTGGCAAGTAAATAACAGATTTAGGCCTAGAATTCAAGTTTGTTGGCTCTGATCTATTTTCTCCCTTCTTCTCTCTTTTCATCCTTCCCCAAGACAGCAAGCAATCTCATACAGGTTATACATGCACAATCATATTAAGCCATGTAGTTCATCTTAAATCACACTAATCAAATAAAGATTAAATTAACTCTGTAAAAATGGTTTAGCTTTATAACAGATAGCTTTCTGAGTAGGAAAGGTCGCTATTTTCCAAGGAACTTATCCCTATTCAGTATTAAATTGCTAAGACTTTGTTGGTGTTGATGATGTTTACCCTTCATTCTCAAAAAGGACCATGACATCAGAGAGGTTATGCCATGATGCTATGACATGCAAGTGAATTGGACTGACTGCAGTGAGGGAGGGCTGTGCAAGGTCCCCAGCCTCACTTTCTCTGCCATAATCATCTGAGTCCAATGGCAAGATATAGAGCAGGATGACTGGAGATGATCCCAGATACAATTTTTTAAGGTAAGATCTTCAACAAGTTTCAGTTCTCTGAGGCAATGCTCAATCAGTGATTAAGGTTAGGTATGAAATAAAGCAGAAAATGGCTTCTTTTTTACCTAGTCCAAAAAAAAAAATCAATCAAGCTGGAAAAGGAAGACTCTTGAAACAGAAAAAAGGCCAAAACAGGAACAATTGCTATTTACATTCACTCTGAGACAATGTATTTTGGAGTTTATGGGTAGGATCCTTAAACCCACATCACTCTGGCTTTCAGTGAATGAATGAGCAACAATAGGTCCCAAGCCAAGCCCCAGCTGGTTACTGTTTGGACCCTAATTGCTAAGGCCTACCTTTGTAGTGACCCTATATGTGATGTAGGTCTCCATTGTACAGACATGTTTCTTGGGATCATCAACGGTGACAAATAGGTCTCTGGTCTCACCATCAAGATCATCATCCAGCTGCAGTCTGTTGAGAAGTGAAGATGAAGAGGCTGGGCTGGAAGTACCTGCAGGAGTTCCACCATTAGGCAAACTGAGGTCCTAAAAAGTGATAAAGATAAACTGTTTTAAAAAAAAAAAAACCATGCAAAGAGAATAAGCTCCCAATAAAATAAATTCTGTATAATGTTGGTTTTGTTTTGAACATACCCTTTATAATTTTAGTTTTATCATGTTAATATTCTGTTTCAACAAAGGAACAAAATTACCATATGCTTGAAGGAAGTAAATTGTATATAAAGATATAAAACTCTGAACTCAAAGGAAAAAAACTTTTCTGATCCCTGTTGAGATTACTTCAGCATTCTTAACAAAAGTTAACTTTCCAAAATATTCTTTCTCCATCTATTAAAGGGGAGCAAGATGCAACTATAAACCTGAACTCATGCATGAATTCCATGATTCTTATCCTAAGAGCCTCGATGCTCTGAGCTAATAAAGAACCTTTTAACCACATATTCTGGGAATCTCCCACCCTTGCTCTCCTCCTCAAACACAACGCTATGTCCTACAAGGTAAGAGATGATACAGAAAACCCAATGAAACATCTTTAAAAATTAAAAAATCATGAGGAAATAATCCACACATCAAGAATGCAAGAGGACAGGAAAAAAAAATTGTAATGCTCAGATACGCTGTATGGGAGAGGGGGGATTTAGCTATGAACTTTTTTTCAGTATCCTTAAAACACAATATTGGCTTAATTTTTATGGAACATTTGTGTTTATACACACACACACACACACACACACACACACACACACACACACTCACCCATACATATGCCACCACCACCCAGCTAGAAAATGCCTAAAACTTTTAAAAATTATTGATCTTAGTACAATAATTCTAGCATTTCACTGCCTAGGCAACTGATTAAGAAGAAAGCATTATCCATAGAATTTCCGAGAAAAATTTTTAATTCTAAGTACTTTTAATACTAAAATACTACCAGAGGAACAAAGAGTGCTGAATGAGAAAGGCTTTCACTATGTTGGGTGGACCTCCTGTGATGATGGAATGACGTGGAGAAGGTGCTCAGGTATGCACAGATTTCAATCAGTATTGTTGAAGATAACTTCCAAATCAACAAGATTAGAAATCCATTTGAATTTTTCTTATAATACCTATATTAGATTATGAGCTATTAATACTTCAATGCTCTTGCCAGCACCCTTTAAATCCAGCATTTTGGACAAAACCCTCGTAGTCCTGCTTTAGTTACATCTCCGTGAGTGAACAGATAATACTACTTTGAGGCTAAGTTAAGATTTTCCCAAAATTGGGGAAGGCCATAAGTTTAAATATATTGCCTGAAGTTACAGATCAAGTTTATGTCAGTTTTTCTAACTTTCTGCAGGGAATGGAGGGGATGGATGCCAGAGAAGGCTGAGGGAATAAGTCATCTGGCTTTGTGGATTTAGCCAGTAGGACTCACACAAAATTCAAGTTAATGATTTTCCTTCATGATTCAAGGAATCATGCGGGAAAAAGCCCGCAAAACAAAACAAGCAGAGCATGCTTTATTACAATATTTTCCAACTCAGATAAAGGTAGGTAGCACTGCTTTTGTGGTATTTCCTTCCTATACTCAGAAGGGGGAGGGGAGAAGGGGAATCTTTGGACTTTCCTAAGGGAACAAGAGAACTGTCCTCAGATTTATTAACCAAACTCTTTAACTATGTATTCTAGACCAAAAACCACCCTTTCTCCTCCTAGATAAGGGCTCAGTTTCTATACAAAAAAGGAAAAAAAAAACAAACAAACAAACACCCAAACAAGTGAAGAGATAACCATTACCTTTCAAAATCTGAGTGAGGACCTCTCCAAAAGCTCCTTGCTTTCGAGAGATCACACTACCCCACTCTGCCCCCTCCAAAAACATTTTCTAAAAATATGGTCACGTGACAAAAACAAACCAAACAAAACTAAAAATGTATTTTCCAAAGCAAACTGAGGAGAACTAAGTGTTGGATCATTGGACTAGGTGTCATATGACTAAAGGAAGTTGGAATCTTTCATTTTATTTACTTGAGTTTTTAATACCAACTTGGGTAGATATCCAAGTTCTGACAGGTGGTGGCAGTGCTCGTATGGTGAATGGACTGACTTTCCACAAACTCCCCTCTATCTGTTGTTTTGCCTGACTTCAATTTTACTGAACAAGACCTCTCTGTCCTGGTATCCCCTCCCATCGCCTTGTCTGTCCTGCTTCCTTTTTTTTTTTTTTTTTTAAATTGTCTCCCTCATTAGATTGTGAGAGCTCCTTAAGGATAAGGATTAGCACTTAATAGGCACTCAATAAATGAACTGTGAGATCACAGGCACCTTGAAGTAATTTAGTATAATCTTGTTTTACAGATTAGTAAACTGAGGACCAGAGAAAGGATGTAGCACAAAAGGGTACATCCTTTGTAGAGGCACATAGTAATATCGAATAAATAACTTTTTAAAATGAAAAAAAAATTAGGGGCAACTAGGTGGTGCAATAGGTAGAGCACCAGCCTTGAAGTCAAGAGGACCTGAGTTCAAATTTGGTCTCAGACATTTAACATGTCCTAGCTGTGTGACCCTGGGCAAGTCACTTAACCCCAATTGCCTCAGCAAAAAAAAAAAAAAAAAAAAGAAAAGAAACATGAAAAAATGAATTGATCTTCATTCTCACTTATTCCTCAAAATTGCTTATAGTAATTATACTAAAGATATTTCTATATTGCAGCAAAGAGGAATAGTAGTAGTAATAGCAGTAGCAGCAGCAGCAGTAATAGTTAACATTTATATAATACTTTCTATATGTCAGGTCCTTTGCAATTATTCTCTCATTTGATCCTCACAACAATCCTGGGAGGCAGATGCTTTTTTTTTTTTAAATTTTTTATTAATACTTTTTATTTGCAAAACATATGTATGGGTAATTCCTAAACATTAACCCTTACAAAGCTTTCTGTTACAAATTTTTCCCCCCTACTGCCCACCCCTCCCCTAGATGGCAGGATATCCACTACATGATAATTATGTTAGAATACTTAAATCGAATATATGTATAGTTATTGCTACATATCATTTTTTTGTTCAGGAGAAATCATATCTATAAGAGAGAATAATCCGATAAAGGAAATACAATGCAAGCAAACTTCAATAGAGAATATGAAAATGTTATGTTGTGGTCCACATTTCACATCCCTCACTCTGGGTGTATATGGCCTTCTTCACTGAACAACTGTAATTGGTTTGAAGCATTGTTGTTGAAGAGAGTCATGTCCATTAGAACTGATCCTCATATAGTACTGTTGTTGCCATGTACAACGATCTCCTGGTTCTGCTCATCTCACTCAGCATCAGTTCATGCAAGTCTCTCCAGGCCTCTCTGAAATCGTTCTGCTGGTTGTTTCTTACAGAACAATAATATTCCATAACATTCTTATACCATAATTTATTCAGCCACTCTCCAATTGATGGGCATCCATTCAGTTTCCAGTTTCTAGCCACCACAAAAAGAGCGAGGCAGATGCTTTTATTATCTTCATGTTACAAATAAAAAAACTAAGGCAAAGAGAGACTAAGTGACTAGCCCAATATCAATCACACAGTAAGTGTCTAGGTATATATTTGAATTCTGGTCTTTCTGAATCCAGGTCTAGCACTTTATCTTCCACCTAGCTGACCCTAAATAGAGAGGAAGAGGGGGAAAGATAGATTAGAAAAAGCTTCCTGAAGGAGGCAGCATCTGAGCTGGGCTTGAAAGATTAAGTAAAAATTCATCAAGTCAAGAGAAAAAAAGACAGAGGCCCAGGAATTGGGACTAAGCAATGGCTCTAAAGCATAACAATGTGATACCTAAGTGTATTAAGTAAAGTCCAATGTGGGAAGGGGTAATAAAAGAAGGCCAAAAAGAATGGCTGGTTCAGAATTATTGAGGGCCTTGAAAATCAGAGTTGCCATATCTCAGTTCAGATTCTTTTTTTTTTTTTTCCTATCCCAGGATGCACTGTAATAAGAAAGAGCATTTGGGAGACCCACTGAGGACAGAGTTGCTAATGGTAATTCTGATTAATTCTTATTCCCCTAAAGGGGATAGGGGTGTGAGTAACATGAGTGCTTAGAAAAACTTATTGGGTATTCAGGATCAGCAAAGCCCCTATTATTGCAATAGAGATGTCCAAATGATAGAGAAGAAATAGTAGTGGGAGGTAGTGAATGTGAGTGAATGTGCAGGCTGGAACCAAGAGCAATAGTAGACAGGGAACCGAGGCTATTTGGCTGCACTAACTTGAGAGTTGTCAGTTTTAATGGAGTGAGGTGGAGGAAGAGGGGCAGGTAAGAGCTATGCTGAGGACTAGACAGTCTTACCTAGGGAGCAGGATAAGTGTCTTGAGGGCTCTGGCCACATTATAGTAGAGGGGAAGTTTCACCCTTATGAGGCCATTGTCTCTCACAACTTTCCATTGTAACATAAATTGTGTAGACAAGAAAAAAAGAGAAATTATTGCTAAGCCAAGGAATTTTGAAAAAAAAAAAAACAGCTCTCAATTGCTAGCTATTAGTAATTGTACATGAATGAGCAATCAATAGCTAAAAAGAAAACTACCAATCAAAACAACAGGTGTCTTCTCACAACCAGGAGACCGGCAAAAGGCATAGATAATAGATATACAGTCAATACTAGTGAGGCTGTGAATAAACTAAGACACCATTTGTAGAACTGTGAAACTAGTCCAACCATTCTGAAAATCAATTTGGAATTATGTTAAAACAAGTAATTGAAATCTCAGTGTCAATTGATCCAGGGAATCCCCTGTATCCCAGTTAGGCATTTATCCCAAGGAGATCAAATTCAGAAACTTCCCACATATACCAAAATATTTATAGTAGCACTTTTTGTACTGCAAAAAGACTGGGATTAGAACTGGGAACAAAGTATATACCCTACAATTGGGGAACATCAAATTAATCTAAACAAGATATTATTGCGCCATATGAAACAATATGAAAAGTTCAGAACTAAAAAAGTGAAGTAAGCAGAGCCAGGAAAATAACATTAAATATGACAAAAATGTAAACAGGAAGAACAAAAAAAATTGTACACCATGTAATTGTGATGTCCAAGTTTAGAATTAGAAAAAAAAATGAGAAAATATACCTCTCTCCCTTCTTTGCAAAAGTAGGAGACCATGAATCTATAAGATAAGCTATATTGTCAGATTCAGCTGATATGCTGGATAGTTTTACTGAATTGCTTCCTCCCCCAACCCTTTCTAGCAATGGATAGTTCTTTCAAAAAGGAAACAAAGAATTTATATTGAAATAAAAACAATGTAAAAAAAAAAAAAAGAAGACAAACTATAAAATTTTAAGAAACTAATATTTCTCTTTTTCTTCTATTTCTTTTGAGCCCTTCAGTCCTTTGCTCCTCTGATTCTTTTGCCCATAAACATTCTAATTTCCCCCTACAACTTCATGACATCAAACCATATGAAAGTTTAAAAACAAAAAAGTTAGCCCCTGGAAAAAACAGAAAAAGAGTGATTTAAGATGTTTATTACACTATCAAATGTGGTGATAAGAAAGGTTGGTTTTGCTCAAATATGTTTTTCCTCCTTTGTTACAAGCAAAGACTCACTACATAGAAGGGTGGCATATTTAGAAATGACTAATGTAAAAAATATGAGTCATCAAAAATGCTTTTAAAAAAAAACAACTAGTGTCCACCTTTAGACAGAAGACAAGTAGAAATAAGCAGTGTATGTACATGCATATATATGTATACATATATAGAGATCTACATCATATGCATATGTGTATATATACACATCTACATCATATGTATATATATATATGTATTATAGATATCTGAATACAAGTAAGTGTATATGTATGTATGCATATATGTATATATAAATAGATTAACTGTAATCTTCTGTGGTAAAGGGGGAGAAAAAGAAAAAATAAAAAGTCACAGCAGACAACAGAAGAAATCTATATGGAAGTACAGATGCACAGCTCTGAATACGAAGTATAGTATTTATTATATAGGTTTTCTTGAAACGAAAATTCTTGCTTTATATTTTGAATCCTCTTTTGTGTTCTGTTGTGCAAATGGCCATTTTCTTTCTTTTCTTATTTTGCATTTAATTTTAAAATAAATAAAAATCATCCTCAGAAGTCAAGCCTCAGACAAAAACTTTTAGTTGTTTGGTTTTTTCTTATCTTTACATACTTGCCTTTCTTACATTTTCTTCAAATGAGTGATTAAAAAAATAAAGATCTTTTATGTAACAAACTATTCACAGATGCAGAATTAGCAAGATTTTTTTTAAAAAGGTAACAAAATGGGCTCCCCCAAGTGAGCAATTACTGAACATAATATATGAATATATAGAATATTATTACACTCTAAGAAATGAAGGGACAGCTAGATAGTTCAGTATATAACATGCTGGGTCTAGAGACAATTAGATCTAAGTTCAAATCTGCCCTCAGACACTCACTAGCTATGTGAGTTACTGGGCAAGTCATTTAAGCTCTGTTTGCCTTAGTCCAGTGAAGAAGGAAATGGCAAACCACTCCAGTATCTTTGCCAAGAAAACTGCTTGGATAGCATGGACCATGGGATCACAAAGAATCTGACATAACTGGATAACAACAAAGAAAGGATGAATGAAAAATTCTAAGAAATATAAGAAGACTTTTTGATATAATGACCATAAGAGTGCTTATTTTAGCACTTTCATTTATACAATGTTTTATGATTTGCAAGGTGTTTTAAATTCATAATTTTATATTTTTATCCTGTGAAATACTCTTTTTTATTTCCATTTTAAATAAGAGAAAAGTGAAGCAAACAGAACTTAAGGCACTTGCCCAGAGCCACACAGCTAAGAAGTATTTATGAGGCAGAATTTGAACTCAGGTCTTTCTAACTTTGTCTAGTGCTCTATATACTATGTATAGTATATCTGCTTTTAACTGACACACACAAAAGAATAAATATAAGAGAATGATATATAAAATGATTCACAGTAACTGAAAACAATGTCAGCCTCAAATTAATTGCAATGACCAATTATGGTCTCAGATTAGAAGTAGGGACTAGCCCTTGTGATTTCACTGATATAGTTAAATTCCAGGTGACAAAACTTAACCCTTTCTTAGAAACTTACAGTTTAAGAGACTTGAAGGGGCAACGCTCTCCAAATGTTTAAGTAACATACCTCTAACAGCAAAAAATTTCATAACATGTACCCTCATGGTATATACATTTATGTATAAATTATAGGTTTGTACTACTACACTAATAATATTGAAATAATTTTTTATAAAAATTACATAAAAATAGAACTTGAAAGATGAGATAAAGAAGAAATAACATTTGATCCAAGAGTTGACAAGAGACACTTGGAGTTCACTGGATAGGGTGGTTACATGATCATATCTTTGCTTCAGAAAAATCACTTTGGCACTTATGTGGAAGATGTATTGGACTAGGGAGAAATTTGAGGAAGGAGACCCATTAGGAGGCAGTGAGGCAGTGCAGTAGAGAGAGTACTTGGCCCAGAGTCAGGAAGATTTAAATTTAAATCCAATCTCAGATGCTTACTAGCTTTGGGATCCCAGGCAAGTTTGCCTAAATTCCCTCAACTATAAAATAGAGATAATAACAGTATCTACCTCTCTGGACTGTTATGAATATCAGATGAAATAATATTTGCAAAACACTTAGCACAGTGCCTTACCCATAGTAGAAGTTATTAAAAGTGTTTATTTCCTTCTTCTCCTTCCCCTCCCCTATTGCAAAAGTTCAGGTGAAAGGTGATGAGAACCTGGCAAGAGTGAGGTATGTGGGAAGAGAGAATGGAAGAAGTACTGGAGTAGGAATGGCAACACATCACAAATGAATGAGTATGTGGGTTGAATAGAAGTGGGGATTCTTGGATAAACAACACTAAGATTGGGAATAAATAGATTAACTGTAGCCTTCTAGAGTAAAGGGGGAGGAAAAGGGAAAAATAAAATGTCACAGCAGACAACAGAAAAAATCTATAAGGAAGTACAGATGCATAGCTCTGAATACAAAGTGTATTATTTATTATATAGGTTTTCTTGAAAAGGAAATTTCTTGCTTTATATTTTGAATCCTCTTTTGTGTTCTGTTGTGCAAATGGCCATTTTTTTCTTTTCTTGTTTTGTATTTAATTTTAATTACATTTAAAAGGAATGAATATGACAAAGATAGATAATGTAATGATATTAGCAATTATAGATCACAACTCATGCATGGTTGCTTATCCAATGAGACCACTCTCCCACCCAAATCAAAAAAACAAAGAATCAGATCTTTTATTCATTTGTCATTGTACACACTCTTTTAAAAATTTTTTCTTTTGTTTTATTTATTTAAAATTTCCCCCAGTTTCATTCAAAACAAAAATTTTATTTTACATTTGTTTCTAAAATTTTATGAGTTCCAGGTTTTCTCCTTTAACCCATTCACAAATAAGAAGCCACTTGTGAAGTTATGCAAAACATTTCCATAAAAGTCAAGTTTAAAAAAAAATAAAACATCTCCCAACCTAATGAAAATAAGTCCTCAAGAAAAATTAAGAGAGAGAGGCAGAGACAGATAGGGAAAGAGAGACAGAGAAAAAGAATGCTTCAGTATTTATTCAGACACAATCTGTTCCTTCTCTGGATAGGGATAAGATTTTTCATCATTAAGCAGTCATGAATGAAACACTACACACTTTCAGCAGTACCTACCAGAGGCATATAGGGCACTTAGGTGGCACAGTTGATAAAAGTGCCAAATCTGAAGTCAGGAAGACTCATCTTTCTGAGTTCAAATCTGGCTCAGACACTTACTAGCAGTGTGACCCTGAGCAAGTCATTGCCTAAGTCTCCTCATCTGTAAAATGAGCTGGAGAAGAACATGGCAAACTATTTCTTTACCAAGAAAACTCCAAATGGGATCACAAAGAGTTTAAGATGACTGAAAAACAATTGATCAACAGAGGCATAAAGGGATATAAGGATATAAGAAAAATTTCCTAGTGGCATCTACATAGCTGCTGCTATGGTTACTAAGTAAATGGTTGCATTATAAATGTACCAAAAGACCCAAGAGAGGCTGAAATCTTGGGACCATCGGCAGAAAGAGGCAAAGTAGAAGTGAATGGGGAGAAATAAGGATAGATAACAGTGTTTTGGAGACTTGATCCAAAATTGGCTACCTCAGAGACAGTGAGATACTTCTTGTCTTGTGGTTGATTACTCCACATCCCTTAAGATCAGACTACATGCTATCCCTCCCTCCTTTAAAAACAGTGGCCTAAAGTGCTGTGAACTTCCCAGGATCATACAGCCATTATGTGTCATACCCATCCCAGAGAAAAGAAAAGGAAACATACCTCCCTCTTCTCAATAAAGAGATGGGAATTTATGAGTATGCAATCAATGTTCTATGTTCCATCCTTTTCAGTTTGCTCACTCACTCTACACAACAGCTGTTCCCTTCTCTTCTTTCCTCAAGTCCCCCATAGCACTCCCTCCCTCTCAGTTTAGGCTCTTCCTTCTTTCCTCCTCTCCATCTCACATCCCTAAGACATCTTCTCTACTATTATCTCCTTCATTCTAGTCTTAGATGAAGAGGTGGTCCTTTCCTTTGATTAAGGGCAACCTCTTTATCCTTCTATCTGCTGGCTCCTTCCCAGATAATTACAGATATACTCATGTCTCCCAATCCTTTAAAAACAAACAAAATTTTAAAAATAAAACCCTTAAAATTGAGCCACTAAGAAGCTAAATCAAAACCTGGATATTCCTGTAACAGGATGGAACTAATCTCTTCCAGGATCAAACTGAGCCTCCCCACATATCATCCAAGAGAAGAAGAGGGAGAAAAATCTGATTCAAGCACAAATCACCAAAGAACTAAGACTGGAAATGTGTGAGTAAACAGAAGAAAATGCCAAATATAATGAATACATACTATAGGCTGAGAGAAGCCATGAGGTATTCTCATGAGAGAATAACTCCACAAGTCTGAGGTAACTTTCAGAGAAAAGAATGTGCCTGCTGCAGAAACCCAAAAATATCCAAAAGAAATGAAATAAGAAATACAAAATATAATGGTAAAGTATGGATCTGACCATGTCACTACCCTACTCAGTGAGCTCAGGTGGCTTACCTCCAGGATGAAATATAAACTCTTGTCTTTTAAAAATCATTACAATCTAGCCCCTTTCTATTTTGCCAATTTTCTTACACTTTAATTTCCTTCCAAATACACTCTAGTCTTGCTTCACTGCTTTACAGGCTATTTCTCATATACAATACTCCATATCTCCTTTCTCCATATTGTTGACTTAATTGTCCCCTATGCCTGAAATGATCTACTCTCTTACCTCTTTCTACTTTTTAACTTCTCTAGATTTCTTCAAGATAATTCAAATTCTGGTTCCTTCCCCCTCCCAACTGCTATTGTCTTTCCCTTTCACATTGTCTTCTATCTACCTTCTATCTACATACATAACTTATATGTACACAACTATTTATATGTTGTTTCTCCCACTGATAATTAAATTCCTTGAGGGCAGGGGCACAGTAGCTAGGACTAATAAATAGTAAGCACTAATAAATGTTTATTCACCTATTAAGTCCATCAAGCAACCATTCTTTTGCAACCCTTTTCAAACAACTCTTATTCACTTCTTCCCAAGAATTCAAGTCATTTATCTGGTGCTGAACCAAATCAAAAACTGCTTTAAAAAAAAAAAAAGCTACTATAAATTCTATAAAACTTTTAAATGAACTTATATTTTATCCATTAGGCTCTTCATGATGCCTGATAATACACAAATCAAGTAACCTATTCTAGGAGAGGAATCTCTGCTAAAGTAAATGATTAGATATAAAAACAATATGGGGGAAAAACTATCAGTAACATACATTTTACTGGAACTAAAGGGCAAAATGTTCATGTTTGGTATATATATGAATTTGCAAGTCTCTTGCAATAATTCCAAAGTGTTTTAGGGGTCTATAATTCACATAATGAGAACTCCTGATTTCAGTGGGATAGAGTGGGAAGGGACCTGGATTCAAACCCCAACTTTCCTACTTAGCAGGGAATCATTTCATCTGGAGTCTTAGGGCCTGGATTTAAATCCTGCCTTTGATGATTACTACTTATGTGAAGTTGGACAACTTATTTAATCCCCCCGTAACCTCAGTTTTCTCCTCTATTAACATGAAGTCATTGGACTAGGTAGCATTAAATGTTCCCTCTAGTCCTATGATTCTATGATCTTTGCTGGCTTAGGCTTCCTCCTCTGTAATGAAAGGGCTGTGTTAAAAAATAACCATGGAGCTTCCAGCTCTAGAGCGATGATAATTGGTGCTTTTAAGTTACAGGTCAAAATAATAACTTGACATACTAAACCTTCTCAAAAGCTTTTCCTTAGCCACCTGGAGAATACAGAGGCACAATTATAGTATGGATGCAATAAGTCTATCTCCAAAAACTCTAACTAATTAAATATAAGAAATTGTAAAAATTTCCACAATAAAATCTGTTTTTTCTTCTGATTAATCTTGAATATTTTTGTTGAAATAACAGAAAAGCAGAATTATAATGGAAGTCATCTCATGAGCAAAGAGTAAACTCTATCACTAAATCTAAGATAAAGAGAGAACCCAAAGAAAATTAACACTTTGATTTGTTTATTAGCACAAATTTATAATTGAATAACACACTAGTTTAGTTTTTCCATTTAAAGCACTGTTTTACTGCTTATTTACTGTTCTGTCAAGAAATAAGATGTGGCAGCCAAGGGCAATCTCATTTACAAAAACTCTATAAGAGTAAGATGACTGAAGACCATAAGCAGTATGACTTCAAAATATTGGAAAGTAGTCCAGGAAAAAATGAAGCCTACAGAGAGCTTGGCATGAAATCCAGCTATGCTAAAAGCATTTTTAAAAAGTGGAAAGCAAAAAAGATGCAAAATAGAACAGATTCTCTGTCTCTGTCTCCTTTCTCACCTCTCCCTCTCCCTCCATATGGACTCTACTGGAAGTAAATTTTTCTCTCCCAACATGATTCATAGAGAAATGTGTATTAACATATGTAAAAATGTTTGTAGCAGCCCTTTTTTATTAATACTTTTTATTTGCAAAACATATGTATGGGTAATTCCTAAACATTAACCCTTACAAAGCTTTCTGTTACAAATTTTTCCCTACTCCCCACCCCTCCCCTAGATAGCAGGATATACACTACATGATAATTATGTTAGAATACTTAAATTGAATATATGTATGGTTATTGCCACACATCATTTTTTTGTTCAGGAGAAATCGTATCTATAAGAGAGAATAATCCGATAAAGGAAATACAGTGTAAGCAAACATCAATAGTGAACATGAAAATGTTATGTTGTGGTCCACATTTCACATCCCTCTCTCTGGGTGTATATGGCCTTCTTCACTGAACAATTGTAATTGGTTTGAAGCATTTCATTGTTGAGGAGAGTCATGTCCATTAGAACTGATCCTGTTGTTGCCGTGTACAACGATCTCCTGGTTCTGCTCATCTCACTCAGCATCAGTTCATGCAAGTCTCTCCAGGCCTCTCTGAAATCGTCCTGCTGGTCGTTTCTTACAGAGCAATAATATTCCATAACATTCATATACCATAATTTATTCAGCCACTCTCCAATTGATGGGCATCCATTCAGTTTCCAGTTTCTAGCCACCACAAAAGAGCTGCCACAAACATTATTGCACATGTGGGGCCCTTTCCTTCCTTTATGATTTCTTTGGGATATAAGCCCAATAGAAATGCTGCTGGGTCAAAGGGTATGCACAGTTTGATAACTTTTTGAGCATAGCTCCAAATTGCTCTCCAGAATGGTTGGATCCGTTCACAGCTCCACCAACAATGCATCAGCGTCCCAGACCTCCCACATCCCCTCCAACATTCATCGTTATCTTTTCCTGTCATTTTAGCCAATCTGACAGGTGTGTAGTGGTACCTCAGAGTTGTCTTGATTTGCATTTCTCT
Organism: Myrmecobius fasciatus; assembly: GCA_023553655.1. Classification (NCBI taxonomy): domain Eukaryota; kingdom Metazoa; phylum Chordata; class Mammalia; order Dasyuromorphia; family Myrmecobiidae; genus Myrmecobius; species Myrmecobius fasciatus. The sequence goes on from JAJPUD010001280.1 coordinate 422,574, forward strand.
GATCAATAGTGATTTGGAGCACCTTTTCATATGATTATAAATAGTTTTAATTTCATCATCTGAAAACTGTCTGTTCATATCCTTTGACCATTTATCAATTGGAGAATGGCTTGAATTTTTATAAATGTGAGACAATTCTCTATATATCTTAGAGATGAGACCTTTATCCTTAATGGACACCCTTAAATGTAAAGATGATTTCCCAATTTGATGCTTCCCTCCTAATCTTGTCTGCATTAGTTTTGTTAGTACAGAAACTTTTTAACTTAATATAATCAAAATTATCTATCTGGTGTTCAATTAAGAGTTCCAGATCTTCCCTGGACATAAATTTATTCCATCTCCACAGGCCTGAGAGGTAAACTATCCCATGTTCCTCTAATTTGGTTATAACATTACTCTTTATATCTAGATCATGAACCCATTTAGATCTTATCTTGGTGTGTGGTGTTAGGTGTGGGTCCAGCCTTAATTTCTTCCACACTAGTTTCCAATTATCCCAGCAGTTTTTGCTGAATAGTGAGTACTTATCCCAAAAGCTGGGGTCTTTGGATTTATCAAACACTAAATTGCTAACGTTATTACCTAGCTTGTCCTGATATCCTATTCTATGCCACTGATCTACTGCTCTATTTCTCAGCTAGTACCAAATGGTTTTGATGACTGCTGCTTTATAATATAGTTTTATATCTGGTACAGCAAGGCCACCTTCATCTGTCTTTTTTTTCATTAATTCCCTTGAAATCCTTGACCTTTTGTTCTTCCAAATGAACTTTGTGTAGCAGCCTTTTTTGTAGTGGGAAGGGACCCATTTGTAGTGGGAATGGTTGAATAAGTTATGGTACATATGAATGTTATAGAATATTATTGTTCTATAAGAAATTATCAGCAGAATCATTTCAAAAAGGCCTGGAGAGACTTACATGAACTGATGCAAAGTGAAGTGAGTAGAATCAAGAGAACATTGTACATAGATAGCACCAAGATTATACAATGACCAATTCTTATAGACATGGTTCTTTTCAACAGTGAGGTAATTCAGGCCAGTTCCAATGGTCTTGTGATGGAGAGAGCCATCTGCACCCAGAGAGGGGACTCTGAGGATTGAGTGTGGATCACAACACAGTATTTTTACTTTTTTATTATTGTTTGCTTCATTTAGTTTTCTTTCTCATTTTTTTCCCTTTTTGATTTGATTTTTCTTCTGCAGCACAATAATTGTGGAAATACATATGGAAGAATTGCACATGTTTAACATATAGTGGATTACTTGCTATCTAGGGGAGGGGGTAAGAGAAAGGGAGGAAGAAAAAAATTTGGAACACTAGAATTTGCAAGGGTGAATGCTGAAATCTATCTATGCATATGTTTTTCTTTTGTTGTTGTTGTTAAAGCTTTTTATTTGCAAAACATATGCATAGGTAATTTTTCAACATTGACCCTTGCAAAGCTTTCTGTTACAAATTTATCCTTCCTACCTCCCACCCTCCCCCCTAGATGGCAGGAAGTCTAATACATGTTAATTATGTTAAAATATTTGACAGATCAAATATGTGTATACATATTTATACAGTTATGTATAGGAAAGGAAAAAAAAACCTGAGAAGGAAAACATAATGCAAGCAAACATCAATAGAGAGTGTGAAAATGCTATGTTGTATCCAGACTCAGATTCCACAGGCCTTTCCCTGGGTGTATACGGCTTTGTTCATCACTGAGTAGCTGGAACTGGTTTGAAACATTTCATTGTTGGAGAGAACCATGTCCATCAGAATAGATCATCATATAGTCTTGTTATTGCCACATACAATGATCTCCTGGTTCTGCTCATTTCACTCAGCTTCAGTTCATGCAAGTCTCTCCAGGCCTCTCTGAAATCGTCCTGCTGGTCGTTTCTTACAGAGCAATAATATTCCATAACATTCATATACCATAATTTATTCAGCCACTCTACAATTGATGGGCATCTACTCAGTTTCCAGTTTCTAGCCACTACAAAAAGGGCTGCCACAAACATTCTTGCACAGGTGGGGCCCTTTCCTTCCTTTAAGATCTCTTTGGGATATAAGCCCAATAGAAACACTGCTGGGTCAAAGGGTATGCACAGTTTGATAACTTTTTGAGCATAGTTCCAAATTGCTCTCCAGAATGGCTGGATCTGTTCATGGTTCCACCAACAATGTTATGCATATGTTTTGAAAATACAAAGCTTTATAATAAACAAGAAATGTATGTTTAAAAGTTAATATACATATAATACCAGAAAAAAACAATTAATTAAAAAATAAGAAAACCAGTGGGTGGACACCTTAAGAGAGAAAGAGGTAACCTCAAATTACTAAAGAAAGATGGGTACCCTATGTGATAGATCATATATGGAAAATTTATAAGAAAACAGAAAAAAACTCACAGCTTAAAAAAAGTGTATATGTGATCAAGGAACTTTACATTTCAATGACACTATAAAACTAATGTTCATAAGGGTGAAACAATGAGGATAAATGTTTGATAGTTTTTTTGTCATAAAACAAATTTTCAACTATGAAGAAATATAGAGATCCATCAGAACATGGTAAGAAAAGTATATTTTACAGATTCTTTGTCAAAGAGAGATTAGGCCGTGGAAACTAAAAGGGAACATTTACTTTAATGAGGAATGTTAATTTTGAAAGAAGGTGTTAATCTGAAAAGGGATAGTGAACTTTGGAGGTAGAAGTCCAAGAAGGTAAATATTTGAAATGGTTTTCATTCACTCATCATATACCAGAGAGGTTATTTTATCTGGTCTCAAAGTAATGAATCACCGTATCTTATTTTAAAAAATGTTTTCTAAGACTGAATCCCAACTATGGAATTACTGGTTCAAAAAGTACAGTCAGTTTTATGATTCTTATTGTATAATTCCATTATGAAATCTTTGTACAAACCAGTAGTCTTCCCAGTGATGTACTGGAATGCTTATTTTCTCACAGAACATCAACATTGAATTTCATCATTTTAAAGTATTTTTTGTCATTTTCCTTCTTTTTTTCCCCAATTATAGAATTTGAGCATCTTTTCATGTGGTAAACAATTTGTCTTTCTTCCTTAGTAAACTTTTTGCCTTTTAAGTTATTTGTTGTTGTTAGTCCTTCGTTTTTGAAGAGAACCAATGACATCATGGGTCATATCTTGACTTCTGCCCGAACTGGATTTAAGTGAAATAAGATATGCACAGTCATAATTCTCACTCTTTCTTCCAGTCATCTAAGTCCAGTGATAGAACAAAAGTCAAGACAATTAGCAATGGCCCAAGGTACAGTGGATGACCTTGACATCTTTGATGTCTAACCAAATGCTTCAGTCACTTTCATGATCATTGGAACAAACTGTTCTTATCCATCCATAACAGCAGGGGAAGTCTTCCTATGTTCGGGATGGATATCCCCTTAATTCACTAATAAGTTTGAGTGTGAATATTGCACAAGCTACAGTGGCTTCTTAAAGCCACAGGTGAGGTTTATAATAGTATATATCAATAGAATTAAACATATTTTATACTATAGATAAATTTTGTTCCTAAGAATTAATAGTCTCCACACACAAAAAAATAAAATAAAATAAAGAACTCGAAGTTTCAGAGAGATAGACTGTAATTATATAACTAGCCACTTTATTTTTTTTTCTTTTTTCTTTTTCACCTAGTCATTTTAAATAATTTCACATCTCTAGACTTAGCTAGTTTATATCCCAGGTACTGAAATCATTCTCTTATGTCATCATGAAATCACCATTTTTAATCTTTGAAAAGAAATGGGAAAACACTTGTATGCATAATACCAATCACCAGCAAAATTTGAGAACAGATGGTTAATCAGATCACTTATTAACACTAAGAAAACAAAGCAGCAGTAACTATGATCCAACTTGATATAAGTAAGAACAAGTCACACCAAACTAATTGCATGTCTTTTTGTTTTTTTGGTGGTGGTGGGGGTTACATTGCTAAATCAGGGTATTGTAGATAATAAACATTCTATAATAAGCATTCTGAGGGTTTTTTGGCAACATCTCTTAGTATAGCTTCATGAATAAGATAAGAGGAACATGTTTGGGAGGATAGGAGAGGGTTTTGAGGATGGTTAAACTGGGTTTAGACCAAAGTCAACCAAGAGGATGGTTTTCTAGTCACCTGTTGCAGGACTTTATCCTCAGACCTGTTCTATACAATATTTTTACCCATGACATGAATGAAAGCAGAGGGTAAGCAGAGAGCCATTTGCACCCAGAGAGAGGACTATGTAGCTCACAACATAGTATTTTCATTTTTGTTGTTGCTATTTGCTTGCATTTAGTTTTCTTTCTCATTTTTCCCCTTTTTGATCTGATTTTTCTTGTGCACCATAATTGTGGAAATATGTACAGAAGAACTGCATATGTTTAACATACATTAGATTACTTGCAGTCTAGGGGAGGGGACTGGGTGCATATGTTTTGAAAATAAAAAGCTTTAAAATTTTAAAAAAATCACCTGAGTGACCACAATTAGAAAATATTAAAACCACATCATATACATTGTTGGTGGAAATGTGAACGGATCCAACCACTCTGGAGAGCAATTTGGAACTATGCTCAAAAAGTTATCAAACTGTGCATACCCTTTGACCCAGCAGTGTTTCTACTGGGCCTGCTTCCCAAAGAGATCTTAGAGGAGGGAAAGGGCCCCACATGTGCAAGAATGTTTGTGGCAGCCCTTTTTGTAGTGGCAAGAAACTGGAAACTGAGTGGATGCCCATCAACTGGAGAGTGACTGAATAAATTATGGTATATGAATGTTATGGAATATTACTGTTCTGTAAGAAACAACCAGCAGGATGATTTTAGAGAGGCCTGGAGGGACTTGCATGAACTGATGCTGAGTGAAATCAGCAGAATCAGGAGAACATTATACACAGCAACAAGATTATACGATGATCAATTCTGATGGACATGGTTCTCTTCAACAATGATATGATTCAAACTAGTTCCTATTGTTCAGTAATGAAGACAGTCATATACATCCAGAGAGAGGCCTGTGGGAACTGAGTACGGACCACAACACAGCATTTTAACGCTTTCTGTGAATATTTCCATGCATTTTGTTTTCCTTCTTAGGTTGTTTTTTTTTCCTTCTCTTTCTAGATCTGATGTTTCTTGTGCAGTAAGATAATTGTACAGATATGTATACATATATTGGATTTGTCATATAATTTATCCTATTTAGCATGTATTAGATTACCTGTCATCTAGGGGTGGGGGTGGGGGGAAGGAGGGGAATAGCTTGGAACAAAAAAAAAAGTTTTTGCAAAGGTCAATGTAGAAAAATCTCTCATATGTTTTGTAAATAAAAAGCTTTTAATAAAAAAAAAAGAAAGAAAAAAAAACACATCATAGAGATTATCTAGTGACATATAATGGTCCTCACTTTGTAATTGAGAAAGTGGAAAAATAAAGTGATAAAAGTCACCCACCCCACCAAAAGCAAATTGAGACCACAAAACAGTTATTAATTTTTAAAACTGTTATTATTGTTTTTAATTATGTCACACTGCTGTCTTCAACCATGAAACAAAACTAAGCTATGTCCTCAAGAAAAAAAGTCTGTGACCTTGGCCCTTTCAGCACCATGTCTAACCAAATGAGTGGAATGACTATTAATGACAAAGATATTATCATTAGCATGTCCACTTAAAGTTAGTGATAGGAAAATCATTTAGTCCACCATTGGGGAAAAAAATCTGGATTTAAAGATTCCATTGCTATTGGGAACTTCCAGATGAGGAAACACCCTCCACCAATGGAAACTTCCCTATAACATATTGTCTTACAGAGTTGCTTAAGTTAAATGACTTGCTCAGGATCACACAGTTATTACGTGTCAGAGACAGGACTTAAACCCTAATCTTCCAAACCCCAATGGCAGCTTTCTGCTTGCTATGAAACATTGCTTCTCTGATCTATTGCAGCTTTCATTAATTAAATCTTACTTTTTCACACTGCAAATGGCCTACTTTTTAATTTTGTTTTTTAAAAAATCTCTAACCCTCTTTCACAAGCAACCAAAAGTTTAAATTTCTGGTTAACTTTTTCAACAATTTCTAAATTCCAAAGTACTGAAAATTCAGTTTTACAATAATAAAAATAAAATACCTAACAGATATTCATTTTCAGGCATGGATTATTTTTATGTTATTCATCATATTCTTTGAACAGCCAAATGAGGAATATATCTGCTATTACCATGTTTGCTCAGTTTGCAGAAGGAAGAATCCCAACTTCAAAGCAAAATTTCCAGTGCTAGAAGTAACCACTCAGCTCATTGGTTTTTTTGTTTTGTTTTGTGAAATAAAATTGGTACAACTCAAGGGGAAAAAAAAAAAGAAGAAGATAAATGCCCTTACCAGGGTAACAATTAACATGTGTGAGAGGTAGCTTTGAATCAAGGTCATCTTGACTCCAAAGCCAGCTCTCTATCACCATGTCATTTCATTTTCTCAGTTACACATTGTACAACCAACATAACAAACAAATAAAATTAAGATTTAGAATTACCTAATCTTAACAGGTTACAAAAACAGGCCCAAACCAACAAGATTAAATTTAAGCAGACTAAGTATATAATCTACCCTTAATGTGTTTTTAGTGGGTTTTTTTTTAAAGTTATTTAAATCCAAAATGGAGTAGATATGGCTAAAATCTCATTTGTGAGAAAGAAAAAATGAAGATCACACAAATAAAGTATTTTACCATATAAATCTAGCTATTATATTTTATTTTTTAAAATCTTGGGCATTTTAACCAAAAACAGTAAGACAGCTTCCCTCAAAAAAGTTAAGGTGACATTTGTCATTTCTAGGATTTCATGTTGTTATCCTAAACAATATTAACATAAGTAAAAGATGCCAATCAGTTAAAAAAAAGAATTTATTTATTTTTTCACAAAAGCATAAATCATTACTCTCTCCATCACTGGGCTAAAACAAACAAACAAACAAAACCAAAAAAAAATCCTCACAATTATTTCTAACTCTTCCTTCTCTCTTATTTCCCTCTCTGTGAAAGGCGCCAGAAAGGGGACAGGAAAAATTTGGATAAAATGAACTAGTACTAAATTCATGTCCCGCTACCCAACTGGAAATTGTTGTTTTTCAGTCCTTTTCTTCATCCTCTTTTATTTCCTTTTCCTTTCACTATTATGTGAATCAGGACTATTATCATCTCATTCCTGGACAACAGCAAAAGTTGCCTAACTGGATTCAATGATTCCAGAACCTTTCCCTTTTTATTACATTCAGCATATTACTCTCCAGACCAATATTCCTGATGAAAAACTTTCATGACACACTATTAAGTCTTCAATGCATCTTTGTGGTCTATAGAATAAAGATCAAATGTAGCCTGGCATTTAAAGCCTTCATGATTATACTCAACCTAGTAGTCCAATCTTGTCTCCTATAACTGCACTATTCCAATATTTCTTTCCCCAAACTCTGTCCCAACAGTTCTAATCAATTCATCTGTGATTACTTTATTTACAAAGGAAAAAATCATAGATTTACATTAAGAAACAATTTACATTGTTTCAAAAGCATTTTGTAAACTTTAAAACATGATAAAAATGACAGCTATTATTATTACTACATGCATGACCTTTAGCAAGTGATATCTTCTCTGGGCTTCAGTTGCTTCATCTGTAAAATGAGCAGATTTTACTACATAATCTCTGAGGTCTTACATTTAGAAAACATAAGGATTCTCTCCAGCAGTAAAGAACAGGAGACTTCCATGACTTCTCATTCTGTATAATTGTTACCCATGTTTTCCCATAACTCACCTACAAACAACTAATTAATAACTATTTACTAGGCACCTACTATGTGTCAGGCACTGGGGATGCAGATCAATAAATGAAACAATCCCTACTCCTAAGGAATTTATATTTTAGGTTGGCAGTTGACAGGAATATGCAAATAAATGTTTAGAATAAAGAGAATAAATATAGATAAAAGTATTAAAAAAACTAGTAGTTTCAGTAGGAAGACATTAGTGGCCAGATCAGCAAAGGTGGAACTTGAGGGGCCAAATTGTGAAGGATTTTAAAAGCTAGAGAGAAAAGTTTATATTCAAGTCTATAGGAAACAAGAAACCACTAAAGTTAATGGAATGATAGGGTCACTTGGACAGCTAAGGAAAATCACCTTGGCTGAAGTATGGAGGATGGACCAAAGATGGGAGAGATTTGAGACTACCCACTCAACATTCAAGAAGGCATGTTCTTGTTTGTTTAGTATCCTCAGGACTATCAATATATTGCCTGGTCAGTCTCTCATTTTTGCTACATGACCAGTTTACTTTCTTTTTGTAGTTAACACACATCTCTGATAATGTCTTATGTGGAATTTATTGCGGGCAAATAATCTCGGGTATCCAGAAAAACTGGTCTAGGTAACAGTGTATGGCGCATTGGTTTTGGAGTCAGGAAGGCCAGAGTTCAAATCCTGAATCAGACATTTACTAGGTGTGTGATCCCAGGTGGTAGCTCACTTAACCCCTATCCACCCCAGGTAGCAAAACTTCCTGGGATAGGGATAACATATGAGGTTAATAAGGATAACAATAGCACCTACCTCCCAGGATTATTGTAAGGATCCAATGAGATAAAACTTATAAAGCACTGAGCAGAGTGGGCACTAAATAAATATATACAGCATTCCATCTTCTGTCTCCATAGCTTTAAATTCATAATTTGCTCCTTTAATTTTCACCTTTAAAAATCCCTACTATGCATACAAAAATGCTCATTTGATAAATAAAGTTCAAAATTTAGAAAAATAAAATTCTAAGAAGCCCTAGCTCTTCAATGAAATATTAAAAGAAATGTACATTAGAGAAAAGAAGGTTCAGAGAGAGCCGTAGAGAAAATAGGATTGCTTTGAAACTAAAGTATTGAATTTATAATTAAAAAAAAAAGAAACCAGATGCACATAGTAAAAACTGGCAATCCTCTTTTTCTGTTCTTTGTATATGTTCATATTTGTTGAAATTTGTTCAAGATAACAAAAACTAGTTTTTAAAAAAGAATTCTAGCTCTCTTCAAAAGGGGCTCCTCCTACATGAGATCCTTTCTTCCCCAGTTATGAATGCCTACAAAATTTACAAATATACATATGATAAACTCAAAGAATTTATTAAGTATAAGTATAGCTTCACCAGAGAGAACATAAATTTCTTATGGATAAGGATTGTTCTACCTTTGTCACTGTATACAAAGCACCTAGTACATACTAATATGTATATTTCTATTGCCTTTTAGGTTATTTCACAAGAACGAACTTAATCTAGTCCATCTATACCCATATCTCAACAATATTCCCTTCCTACAGTATATATGATACTGATTTTACTAGATGACCTCTGAGGTCCTACATTTAGGAAACACGAGCGTTCCCTCCAGCAAAAGTCAAACATTGTATAATAGGGAACAACTCATTCAGCGTCTTGTCAAAAACATGCAAAAGATTCAATGTCTTCAGAGGGGAAAAAGTTACCCACTTTTAACTGAAATTAATAATGTACACTGTGGAATGATGTGTTTCTAAAAAAGGTTTTCCATTTCATTGTCCTTCCACTACCATCACCACCCAGCAACCTCCCACTCTCCTCCCCTTTTTTTGGCACTCGTTTTAGTAGCCTCAAAGGATTTTGTAATTATAAGCAAATTCATAAAATATGACCATCTAAATAAAATATTGACATGACCCTGTTTGTAAGATGATCTCTAAAGGTTTAAGACAACATTCCTAACAGTCTTTTTAAAAGTGTGACAAAATATTCATGATCCAATTTTAAAAATACAGTTCAGGTATCTTGGCAGAAAGGATAAACCTTAGCATTACAGTTAATTTTTTAAAGTTCAAATTTAAGAAATGTTATTAATTATAAATTAATTATTATTTAATAAGAAAATTTTTTTCTTAGAGTCCCATGTTATATTTGGTTTAATTGCTAAAATATGAAGAAGGATTACCTTTCCACACATCTAACTACTGAAATATTAGAAGAAAATAGATTAAACTCTTCATCAAAATTAGCAAAAAATCATATTGGATTAGAAAATACATTATTTAAAGGAAACAAATTTAATCCAAAAGACTAAATAGGTTCAAAATGAAAAAAATGGTTTAAAATTTGCCATGCTACTGACAACTTATAAAAAAATCAAAGCTGAATTCAAATCAAAGAATTAAAAGAAATGAATAGACCTTTTGCTAAAATGGACAGATTTAACTTAAATCAACAATGTGATGGATTTCTTCATCTTACTATCCATTTATGATAATTAAATTAATCTAGTACTTCTATTAACTATCTACCTAGTTACCATGTTTCAAGTTTGTGTTGCTTTGTACCTATTGACATGATTTAGCATGTAAATGATTACTTTTAAATTTCCTAATTCAGAGAGAAAAGGAGGTATTTAACTAGAGCTCTAACAATAAACAAAGACATTAAAAATCAAGGAAAAATAGACTCTAGTTAAATACCCTCTTTTCTCTCTAAAATCTAAGGAAGGGTAATAATAGCAGATTCATCACAGGAGTGCTATGAGGATCAAATAAGATTTATCCCCAGACACACAAGTATTTTGTAAATTTTAAGTAACTATGTAAATGCTAGCTGCTAGTTATTAATTTTTTTCATGTGTAAAATGAATTTTACTAATCTCTCAGAGCTCTTCTTGCTAAAGCAAGCTATGAATCTAAAGTTCAATATAGCAGGAGATAAGAATACAAAGATAACAACAGCAGGGAGCCTCTGGAGTTTACTGAGAAAAGGGGGACAACTTGATCAATCTATCAATTAACAGACTTTAATTAAACCCTACTATATGCTAAGTATCATGTTAATGGAAGCAAAAGATAGTTTTTTGCCCTCAAGAAGCTCACAATCTAATGAATCGGACCACTATCACCAATGCCTGGGCCAAAATAAATGCTTAACAAATGGCTGCTGATTGACTGATTTCCAGTCCAAAATATATTGTTATCCTTATAATTATTATATATTAAAAGATTTGTAATCTCATCAATGGGGGTAATTCCCTTCATCAGTTTTAAGTCACAACCTATTTATGCTTACTGATCCTGTATGTTCTGAAGGCCTTTCTCTAAATCTTATATATCAAAATTAATAGTGAAACACTCTATTTATCTCACTATGTAATTGCTTGCTCTTTGCCTATCAACAGCCCATCTTCTTTCCCTCTGTGTTCCATACATACTTCTTGAAAGTAGCTCAATCCAATTTGGAACTATGCTCAAAAACTTGTCAAACTGTGCATACCCTTTGACCCAGCAAGCGTTTCTATTGGGCCTATATCCCAAAGAGATATTAGAGGAGGGAAAGGGACCCACATGAGCAAGAATGTTTGTGGCAGCTCTTTTTGTAGTGGCTAGAAACTGGAAACTGAATGGATGCCCATCAGTTGGAGAATGACTGAATGAATTGTGGTATATAAATGTTATGGAATATTATTGCTCTGTAAGAAACGACCAGCAGCTTAGTCTCAAAAATGAAAAGGGAGAACTTTCCACCAATGAAGAGGAA
>JAJPUD010001280.1:444198-462520 GCA_023553655.1 Myrmecobius fasciatus
GCTGAGTGAAATGAGCAGAACCAGGAGATCATTATACATGGCAACAATACTATATGATGATCAAATCTGATGGACATGGCTCTCTTCAACAATGAAATGTTTCAAACCACTTCCAATTGTTCACTGAAGGAAGCCATATACTCCCAGAGAGAGGGATGTGAAATGTGGACCACAACATAACATTTTCATGCTCTCTATTGATGTTTGCTTGCATTGTGTTTCCTTTCTCAGATTTTTTTTCTTGTAGATACGATTTTTCTTGCACAACAGTAAGTGTGGAAATATGTATACATATATTCAATTTGTCGAGTATTTTAACATAATTAACATGTCGTGGATTTCCTGCCATCTAGGGGAGGGGTGGGGAGTAGGGAGGAAAAATTTGTAACAGCTTTGTAAGGGTCAATGTTGAAGAATTACCCATACATATGTTTTGCAAATAAAAAGTTTTAATAAAAAAAAAAAAGAAAGAAAAGAAAAGAAAGTAGCTCAACCCGGGAATTATACCACACTCTGCTCAAGTCTACAACAGAAGTATTATACTATTCTTTGACTTACCTGGTATTTGGGTTCTAAAGTTTTACTGGTCAGGAATCATAATCAGCAGGATGATTTCAGAAAGGCCTGGAGGGACTTACATGAACTGATGCTAAGTGAAGTAAGTAGAATCAAGAAAACATTGTACACAGCAACAAGATTATGCAATGATCAACTGTAATGGACTTGACTCTTTTGAACAATGAAGTGATATAGTCATCTGCATCCATAGGACAATGGGGACTGATTGTGGATCACAACATAATATTTTCACTTTTGTTATTGTTGTTTGCTTGCTTTTTGTTTTCTTTCTCATTTTCTTCCTTTTTGATCTGATTTTTCTTGTGAAGCACGATAAATGTAGGAATATGTATAGAACAATTGTACATGTTTAACATATACTAGATTGGTTGCTGTCTAGGAAAAAAGGTAGAGGGAAGGGAGGGAGAAAAATTTGGAATACAAGGTTTTCCAAGGATGAATGATGAAAACTATCTTTGCATATATTTTGAAAATAAAAAGCTATTATTAAAAAAATCTATATTGTCTTTTTAAACATAAATTTGAGATTAATGAAAACATTACTCAATTTTTCCAATGCTATCCAGCCAATCCTCTTCTTATTTATTCATTCTGGATTCAAGTCACTGCTCACCTACATGTAGTTACTATCCCAAATGTGTACTGACATATTTCCTCAACAGACTGGATACTTATTATTCACAATCTCATAATCTTAATAGGTATTTTTTCATCCATTTTGTTTTTCTTATATGAACTATTAAATTCATTTCTTTTTAGCACATACACTAACTAAATAAGTTTTCTGAGAAAAGAACTCAAAACCTTAATTATTTTTGAACCCCTTTCACTTCAGTACCTTATGACAGGTACTATTGTTGGATTAGATTTGAAATGCAGGTCAATTAATTAGCATTTTATCCAAATTCAGAATCCTCTCCCCTCCAAACCCTATTTCTTAAATTATATATAAAACTAGAATACATAGTGTAGTTAACAATATTTTAATGAAACAATACAAATACATCGTTCTTTTGTTCAAAAGCATCATTACTTTAACCAAATGTTTGACCAATGACCCAATTATGCACTGATTCCCTTGAAACTATGATCTACAATCTGGCATTATAAAAATGTATCCAATCAGCTCAGATGGCACAATCTGACCATGCCTGAAGAGTAACTATGTCTAAATTTATCAGTTGTGAAACAGATGCTATATAAACTAAAATTTAAAAAAAGCTAGGCTTGCTAGCCTCAAAATCCCCCCAAAAACTTACATATGCAGAAAAATCTTGTGAGAAAAAAAAGTCAAAGTACCAAAGCAGAAAATTTGACAAATTCACAAAAAAGTTTTTGACTGTTTGTTTGTTTTCTTAATTACAGAACAGAAGGAAGACTGGACTAAGTCAGAATTACGTTCTCTATTTACTGATTGCCAAGCTGTTTGTTAATGACCTAGCTGGATGACTTTTTGACTACTTGACTTCCATTACTTACTTTTCTCTTATGTAAAAAATACCAATAAGGCATTCTCACTGCCTAGGTTCTCCCAATATTGTGCTGTAGCTTTCTAAAAGTGAGTATAGCATTTTAAAATCCGACTGATTGCATATGTGATAGAAAGATTGACATACTGTTCCTAAAGATTGTATTTCTGTTCATACACACCAGTCACTCCATTTTTAAAAGAACACTGAATGGAGATGATTGTGGCTTTTAATTTTCCTATTGCTCTTACAGACTGTAAATCATTCCCTTATCACATAACCATTTTGTTTCTTCCCTAAATTATATACTTACGGTTAGAATTAGAAAGTAAGTTATGGATTGGGAGGGGGTGGTGGGGCAAGGAAGGGCTTAGAATTTTGTCCTTCTGTTTTACCCAGCACTCAAGCAAAGAGACAAGGAGCAAGGCTCAATAATAATAGCAGCCTACGAAGTTTACCAATATACTAAATTACAGGTCAATGACTGATCTTCACTGGTAGAAAGAGTTTCCAAACCAGAATTCCCTTCATGATGAAACTGTTAGTCTACAGAGGAGATAAGTAACAGAATGAAGAGATGGGAGGGGATGAGATCAAGGGTGAATTAATTGTTTTACTTTTAAGAGGATTTCTTCAGTGAAAAGATGGAGAATGTTGAGGGCTTTGACAGTGATCAAATAAGAAAAAGGGTAAAGGGGTAGAGGGGCAGCAAGGTGGCCCGGTGGATAGAGCACCAGTCCTAAAGTCAGGAGGACCTGAATTCAAATCTGACCTCAGACACTTAATACTTCGTAGTTGTGTGACCCTGGGCAAGTTACTTAACCCCAATTGCCTCAGCAAAAAAAAAAAAAACCCAAAAAACAAAAAATACCAAGAAAAAAGGTAAAGGGGAGCAGCTGGGAGAGCTTAGTCTTTAGAGCTCTAGCTTGGAATTAGGAAGGACAAAGGTAAAAATCTCACTATCTCTGCATGTCTCTAAGTGTTTCTGTATCTTTTTCTATTTGTGTATTTCTGTGTGTTTTTTTCTATGTACATTTCTCCTCCAATGTCTAGCTCTCTAGTTTCTCCAACTATTCTTTGTCTATCTCCTATACTTAATTGAAGTATTCTTAATTTTCCCAAGCTGAAGGAAATTAGAAGCATTTAGGTATACATTTAGCACTGTGGAATGGCTAGAACACTGGACTTAGTATCAGAAAGAAATGAGTTCAAAACCTGCCTCAGCTACCCACTACCTGTGGGGTTGTGGGCAAGACACTTAAACCTAATTGCTTCAAATTCCTCAAATGTAACATGGAGATGATAATACCATTTCTGGGAAATGCCATCCACATTGAGTAGCTATCCTTCTCTATGAAGACTGAATGCAGATCAGAGCATACTATTTTCATTTTTTTTTTGTTTTTCCCTTTTGTTTATATTTTTCTTTTTACAACATGACTAACAGGGTTATCACCCTGTTATAACCTATATCAGACTACTGATATAACCTATATCAGACTACTAGCTCTCTTGGGGAGAGGGGACGGAATGAAAAAAAAAACTTTAGAACTCAAAATTTTACAAAAATGAAGAGAAATGCAAATCAAGACAACTCTAATCTACACTCAGAGAGAGGACTGTGGAAACTGAGTGTGGACCACAACATAGCATTTTCACTCTTTTTGTTGTTGTTTGCTTTAATTGTTTTCTTTCTCATTTTTTCCTTTTTGATCTGATTTTTCTTGTGCAGCAAGATAATTGTATAAATATGTATACATATAATGGATTTAACATATATTTTAACATGTTTAACATATATTGGATTACTTGCCATCTAGGTGAGGAGGTGGGGAGGAAGGGAAAATTTGGAACAGAAGGTTTTGCAAGGGTCAATGTTGAGAAATTATCCATGCATATGTTTTGAAAATAAAAAGCTTTGATTAAAAAAAAAAAAAGACAGCTGTAAGGTACCACTACTCATCTCTCAGATTGATTAAGATGACAGGAAAAGACAAAGATAAATGTTGGAGGCAGATGTGGGAAAACTGGGACACTAATACATTGTTGGTGGAGTTGTGAACTGATCCAATCATTTTAGAGAGCAATATAGAATTATGCCCAAAAGGCTATCAAATTCTGCATACCCTGTGATCCACCAGAGTCTCTACTGGGCCTGTATTTCAAAGAGATCATAAAAAAAGGGGAAGAGACCTACATGTGCAAAAATGTTTATAGCAGTCCTTTTTGTAGTGACAAGGAACTGGAAACTGAGTGGATGCCCATTAGTTGTAGAATGGCTGAATAAGTTATGATAAATTAATGTTACGGAATATTATTGTTCTATATGAAACGATCAGCAGGATGATTTCAGAGAGGCCTTGCATGAACTGATCCTAAGTGAAGTGAGTAGAATACTGCATAAGAAGAGTACATTGTACACAGTAAAACAAGATAATGCAAAGATTAATTCTGATGGGCAGGCTCTCTTCAACAGTGAGATTCACTGTTTTTTAGGTGATTCAGGCCAATTCCAATAGGCTTGTGATGGAAAGAGCAATCTGGATCCAGAGAGAGGACTATGGATCAGAACATACTAATTTCACTTTTTTTTATTGTTGTTTGTTTGCCTTTTGTTTTTCTTCCTCATTTTCTTTCCTTTTTAATCTGATTTTTCTTGTGCAGGATGACAAATGTGGAAATATGTATAGAAGAATTGCATATATTTAACATACATTGAATTACTTGCTGTCTAAGTGAGGGGGTGGGGAAAGGGAGGGAGAACAAATTTGGAATACAAGGTTTTGCAGGGGTAAATGTTGAAAACTATCTTTACATATAATATTAAGTGAAAAATAATAATAAGAGGACCTACCTCCCATGATTGCTGCGAGGTTCAAATGAGATGTTATTTGTAAAGTGTTAGTTAGACCCAGCACCTGAAACCTAGTGGGTGTTTAATCAATATTTGCTCCCTTCCTCTTATTCCAGGCGATATCTTTCACCCTTCTTCTGTATACCTTGTCTCTTTTTAACACTCATACCATCAACTATCATTTCTGCATAGATGATCCCCAAACCTTGCTCTCTATCCCTGATCTATGAGCACTAGACTTTCTCAGTGAAGTAGGCAACAAGTTATCAATCATCAGAGCTGAATGTAGGGAAGTGTGATGGATGGCAAGAGAAGGCAAGAAAAGATTTGGAACAATAATTGTGGCAAATGAGTAAAGGATTCAAATAAAATTAGAATGAATGAATGACTGCTTAGCAGTTAGAGGTGGGGGAAGTTATCAACCATTTTATTAGGACTGAGTGAAATGAACTAGATTTTACAAATTTCTCCAGAAACACTTGGCAAATAAAGAGAAATCTGATAGTATACAGCCCCCAAAGGATTCGCAGATCAAATATGGTTGGAGGTCAGGGGGCAAGGTACTAAAGAATAGTAGAATTAGTAAAATAAAGAGGTTTCAAATGATGGAGTTAAGACTATATTAAGAAGGCAAGGTAAAAACACTGAGTGGAAGATACAGATGGAGAGAAGAGAGATGAGTAAGGTGACTGAAGCTGACAATAAGAGGCAAGATTGATGGGCTATTAAAATCAAGAACAATAATAATAATAACAGCACTAGCATTTACATATTGCTTTAAATAACATTTTTTATATCTTATTTTATTTGACCCTAACAACAACTCTGTGAAGTAGGTGCTATTATCCCCATTTTACAGATAAGGAAACTGAGGCACAGAAAGGTTAGTTGATTTACCCAGAAGTAGAATTTGAATTCAGGTCTTGACTTCAAGTTTGCAAGTAGTAGTATTCATTCAATGCAAATCTGATTTTCTGGATTTCTTTCCCTCCATGTTATCCTAACAGACTATCCCACCATCCAGGTGAAATCTCTACCCCAGGGACCATCCTCTGATTGCTAAAACCTCTAGGCCTGGAAGAACCTAAAGCAATATACCTCATAAATATTTAAATGTTTGATGGCTTACAAAAGGAAGCCCTATTGAAGCCAACCTCAGCTTAAGCTGGGCCTGATCGTAGGAACACTTTTGTGTGTGTATACCCATATGTATGAAGCAATCAGGGTTAAGTGATTTATGTAGGATCACACAGCTGATAAGTGTCGGAGGACACGTTTGAACTCTGCCCTTATGTTAATACTATTCTTAAAAGTACACAGGGGCTTTAAGGACTTTGTCTTTGAAGAAATAGCACACCAAAGCCAAGAGAATGTCAACATTCCAGACGACATACCAGAGAAAGACCAGAACAAAGATTAACATTCACTTCCCTTTAGAAAGGGCAGAACTGTTTTGCCTCTTTTTGTAACACTAATGCTTAGCACTGTGCCTAGAACATAATAGGTGCTTAATAAATGTTTACTGATTGATTTCTTCCCAGACATACCCTCTTTCAAATTTCCTTATTTTTACTGAGAATACTACCATCACTCCTGCCATAGTTTGCAAATTCAGCACTACCTTCAACTCAATTCCTGCCTTTTCCAAATTCCATATATTCTACCATTTACCAAACCATGTCATTTCTATCATAAATCTTCTCCTCTCCATTCATAGACACCACTTCAGCTGTTTAGTTGTTTCAGTTGAATCCAACTCTTGGTGATACCATTTGGAGTTCTCTTGGCAGAGATATTGGAGTGGTTTGCCAATTGCTTCTCCAATTCAATTAACAGATAAGGAAACTGAGTCAAACAGAGTTAAGATGAGCCTGATGTCTAACCTGATGTTCTACCTAATTTGCCAGTCAGCTCCCCACTTGGAATATCCTCCTCATAGATCTTCCTCCCTCCAGTTTCTCCCCCTCCCATCTATCCATCACCTTTCTCAGCAATTTTCCAAAAGGGCAAGTCTAACTGACGTGATCTATGGTGTGAGATATGGCACTAAAAGTTAGGGCTTAGTCATGTAAAGAATTCATAACGGCCATTCTCTTTGGCAAAAGGTAGATTTATTTAGGAAAATAGGTCAGATAAAATGAAGGGATATAACAGACACTAATATGATAAATATGAAATAGAGTGGGAGAGCATATGAAAGACAAGTTCCTCAGTGGAACTCACATTTACCTAGTAGAAAGGAAGTACCCTATGAGGTTGGGGCATGCCCTTAGCTGGTAGGCTAAGTCCTGAAAGGAATTTAGCACCCTAAAATAGCTAATTAGCTGTAAAGAGAAGTGGGGTTAAGAAGCAAAGTGGAGTTAGGGGAGATACCATGTAGCATGGGGGGAAGACAGGTAAGACACCCCAAGGCAGAATGCATGGCAGATTGCCCTAAAGAAGGGTAGCAGTCATGGGATGGCTGTTAAGTAGATTTTATAAGGAAAATTTAACCTCAGGGACATGACTGGAATTTCAATAGAGGGTGGATGAATCTCAGGAATTTGACACAACTTGGATTTCAGACTGGATCATCTCCCTAAAGGAAGCTAATCTGATCTCTATCAGAGCCTTCTGCCTGCTTGCCTCAAGGATCAATTCTTGTTTCTCTGGGTCCAAAACACCATTGAGGACCTCATCATAACTATGCCACTCTTCTAGCTCAGTAAACTCTTAGTGGCTCCTTATTGAACCAAAGATCAAATGTTATTTCGTTTTTTAAAAATTTTAATAAATAATATGCATTTATAAAGATATATGATCAAAAAATATTTTACTGACAGAAGTAGTAGAGCAATAAGTCCAAAATTAACTGCTTTAGAGAATGACAGAATCTCAGCGTTAAAGGGGATCTCACAGGTCACCTTTCCAATCAAAAGAGTGCATCTCTGTTAACATTTCTCTCATGATCAGGCAACCTCCACCAGAAGATCTCTACAGTTGCATAGTTGAATGAATGTGAACTAATCAAGATACTCCTGATCAACTGATTTGCTCCCCAGACCAATTATGCAATTACAGAAGGTAAGGGGTAGGAAATAGTAATAAAATATCTACACTGTTGTCCCTTTCTGAGGGTCAAGGCAAACTTTATAGAATTAGAGGGCAGCTAGCCATTGGCCATACTCCTGATGGCCCTTTACTTTAAAAACATTTTAGAAGTGATAGAAGCAGAGAACTACTAGGTGTGAACACTGGCAGTAAAAAAGAGAACTAGCTTCATAAACACCCACCCTTTAAGAGTAAATCTTCACCTGGAGATGAGAGACTAGGATTCCTCTCCTTCCTCCATTTCCCCTACTGTGTCAATCACAACGTCTACAGCTATTCTTAGAGCAGGAGAGTTCAGTCTGGTCCAATGGTCAATGAAGGAGATTAAAAGAGCTTTGTGAGTCAAGAGATGAGTCAAGAGGCCCTGGCTATTGGGAGTAGAGCTGAGTAAATCAAACAATAGCACAGCCCAATAAAGGTAATATATCCTGGTGGAGCCACTAAGAAGGCACTACAATAAGGGAAAGGATAATGCCAAAGGTGTGAGTTATTTTGGCAAAATGTATTCCATAATTGTGTGTTACCCTACAAGGCTATTCTATATATGTGCCTGCTCTTCTCACTAATATTTTGCATGCCCCCAAGTTTTAAGGGCAGGGTTTTGAAGCTAGGTCTAAGCTTCTTTGTTCTTAGTTCTGTCCCCTGGAATTGGAGGCATCTACTTCTTCCACACAGGGATCTTTAAAATTATTGTAAGGTGACTTATTAAACCTCCCAATGTTCTTCTCCAGGTTAAGCAAACATCCTAAGAGCTTACAACTACTTTGAAAGGACCCACTCAATATGTGAAAAGTAATGAATTTGGAGTCAGGAAGGCTAAATTCAAATTCTGAACTTAATAGACTCAGACATTTAATAGACTGTGAAGGTGGCCCAAAAGATAGAGCTGCTGGGCCTGGAGTCAAAAGACCCGAGTTCAAATCTGACCTCAGACACCTAGCCAAGTCATTTAACTTCTGTCTGTCTTCAGATTCCTCAAGTATAAATTGGGGAAAATAATAGCATTTACCTCACAGCTTTGCAAACATTTTTAAAATGCTTTATCACATTATCATATTTAGATGGTTTTCCAGGTAACAGGCCTTAGGGCCTCTAAAGTTAAACTATAACCTGTACAAAGTTTTTCATCAACATCCCTTCCTCTGAATTTACATATGGACCCCCATTTTCTATCCTGCCGACCCAGAAGTCTGGCATAAGAGTTTAGGATTGCTTGATGTCCTTTGGCTGAAATTTACCTATCTATCATCTCATCTTCTCAGGCCAAGATTCTGTCACTTATGAAGAGAGTACTCTAACTCTCAGATACTATTTTTTTTTTTTTGAGGATGTAAAAGGGGAAATTTAGATTTAATTTAAGGAAAAATTTAATAATTAAGGCTATCCAATGATAAAATAAGTTTCCTTACAAGTAATGGATTCCTTGCTCACTAGAAGTCTTTAAGTCAAAACTGAATGTCCACTTATTGCAGATTTTATAGACAAAATTCTTCAGCAAATGGCCTGGGAAGTCAGTAAGGTCAGATGTCTCTACTACAAACTTATGTTAAATAACTTTAGCAAGACTCTTATTGCTGCTCTGCAATCTTCTTCTTCTTTTCCTATCCACATATTCTTTATTGTGTTCTCCAACATGGTCCCATTAAAATGAATTTAATTTTGCAAATTGAAGTAAATTTATAAAATCAGTGAATTATGTTTCACAAAGACATATGATGACTACTATTCTTTTTTTTTTTTAATTTTTATTTTATTTGCATAACATATGTGTGGGTAATTCAGATACTATTTTTAAAAACCCAAACAACTTTACAGATATTTGAAGAAATAAGGTCCCGTTTCTCTTTATCTAGCTCACAAAACACTAAAAAAGATACTTCAACAAACCAAATGAAAAGAAAGTGGTAAAGAATGGCTGGTAGGTAGAAGAAAACAAAGATGGAATTTTCACAGGGTCCTGTGAAACATTCCACACACTACCTGGCAAGTCAATATTCCATTTATGTCCAAGCCATCTCTCCTTAGGATTAGGCAGCAACATGTAGAAAATCATAAATGGGTAACTTTTGACCAGCATCAACTCCTGAGATCACAGAAGGGAACAAGTTACCAGAAATCCAAGGCAGATATTTTTTAAAGGGTTCCTCATGAGCAGGTAAAGATTACCTCCAATGTAAATGAATATACCTACTATAAAGCCTGGTGGTCTGGCAGAGACTAGTACTTTGCCATCCAAAGGACATACACAATGCCCTTGGGATAGATGCTTGGCCCAGTTTTAAATAGCTCCAGAAAGAGTCCACCTCTAAACATGCAAATGGGCTTGTCTATTTATCCTTTCACTCTTAAGTACTTCCTCTTTATTACCTTTTCAAAACAGACTTTTAAATACTTCAGACCACTGGGCACAGAAGAACTAAAAGCACAATTTATACATAATGTAGGAAGTTATTTCAAATAGAGGAGGATTTCCGGAGACTAAAAAGGGTCCACAAACTAAAACCCTCTTCTATCTCTAACAGTATAAAAAGAAAACTGCTGGGTGCTGATTTTATCTAGAGAAGCTAAGTACTTCCTCAAGTGGAAGTTTGAGTATCCCCAAAGCTATAACAAATCAGGTCACAAAGAGTCTATAATTACAAAAGCCTGCATTTTACATAGAAAAGTAGTGTGGAACAGCTGGCTTCAAGCCCTGCTTTTGATATACCAGATGCATGACTACCAGCAAAAAAGAAATCACTTGACCTCTCAGGATCCTGTCATCTCTCCAAGTCAATAATTTACAGAGGCACTGACAATCTGCATAAGTGGTGCATGTTTCCATATCTGGAATTCCCTAAAAAATGATCCTCTTCCTAATAATAATAATAACCATTATTATTATAAGCTTTAACATTTTATTTCAGAAAAGGTAGATGTCTCATTTGATAATTCCATTAGGGAAACATTCCTAAGTCCTTCGACCAAGGGATCACAAGAATTTCTAAGAAAAAACAGAAAAAAGGGCAAAAATACAGTTTTCACAAATATCAAACTCAGAGAATTTAATCATTCCTACAGATTGTTTGGGTATCTTAGAGTTACAGTAGATAGAGCGCTGGCCATGGAACAAGGAGGACCTGAGTTCAAATTTGGCCTCCAAATACTGTGACATTGAGTAAGTAACTCTTCTTCTGTAAAATGAGCTGGAGAGGGAAATGGCAAACCATTCCAATATTTTTCCCAAGAAAATCCCAGATGGAGTCACAAAGAGTTGGACACAACTGAATGATTTAACAAGATTTACATAAAGTTACATCAAAAAAATTGAAACATTAAAAAAAAATTAGATCATTGCCACTCACTTAAATACTGGAATTCATGCTGCTAAAATATTTTCTTTTTTTAATTTAAAAATATTTATTAGTATGAATCAGTGTATGTTAAAACAAAAATAACAGATACAGTTTTGTTGATTTGTTGTGGAATAAGGGGACTTATGTTCAATGAAAAGGAGAAAAATCTTGACTGCTAAAAATATTTTCAAGCTAAGTTGGAAAGATATAAGTACAAATGAAGTTTTATAATTTCACAAAATACAGTAATAGTATAAACAAGTATTTTTAGAATTGACTGCTTGGAAAGTCCCTCTCAACTTTTTATATAACTATTTTTCCTAACCGATGTCAGTTACAATAGTTAACAACAGAGACCAAATAATCCTTTGTCCCCAGAAGTGACTTGTAATAACATATGTGTGCCCCTGGAGACAAGTTCTCTCAATATCTCAAGAGTTTATCACTGGAAATCAGGGAAAGCCTGGCTTCAAAAAGCAAGTGAAGTGTGTGTGTGTGTGTGTGTGTGTGTGTGTGTGTGTGTGTTAGTAAGCAACTGCTAAATGAAAACAATAACACAATTTGCCCATTCAATGAGCTGGACATACATATATTGTATATAATATACAGACTCCATTTGTCATATATATTGTCCCTGATCTAGTCTCTCTTATTTCGAAAATGAATAAACTAAGGCTCAAAGGTGATTTGACCATCACTATCTCAATTAGGAGTAAGACCAAGATTTTCATATTTTGCTTTACATGACTATCTCCCTAAATCTGCTTACAAAAAAAAAAAAAAAAAATCATCCCAAGCCAAGAAATAAAATATGCAAAAAGGATAGAGAAACTCATTTCAAATGTGGATAAAACTTTAGTTTTGCAGAGTTTATTATGGATATGAAAATAAAGTACAAGATAAAGCTATAACTGACCAGCATCAAAGCTCAGAAAGTGGGAATAATTTTAAAAACTTGTCCACGTGGATAAAGTTATATTGAAGCTCTCCTTTTATTTAAAAAAAAATTATTTCTTTTTACTGCCTAACATAGAAGAGAGAATTAAGTAAAAAAAAAAAAAAATATGTGTTAATGGTTTTTTTTCTCTATTTTCAGTTTTTGTAGGCTTTTCGAAGTGGCAAAATATACATTATTCCCTGTATAAGACTATTCCAGGCAACACTTTCATGATTACTTTGTTAAGTATGATGTTAGGGTACATAAAGTATATCATAATTATGTCCAGCTCCAATGCCTGATCATGTCATGGAGGAGACTCAAGGTTATACTAGTGGAGCACAAATTCTGCAAGTTCAATTACCTTAGAAAAATTCAGAATACCTGGAAACTGAGTAGATGCCCATCAATTGGAGAGTGGCTGAATAAATTATGGTATATGAATGTTATGGAATATTATTGCTCTGTAAGAAACGACCAGCAGGACGATTTCAGAGAGGCCTGGAGAGACTTGCATGAACTGACGCTGAGTGAGATGAGCAGAACCAGGAGATCGTTGTACACGGCAACAACAGTACTATATGAGGATCAGTTCTAATGGACATGACTCTCTTCAACAATGAAATGCTTCAAACCAATTACAATTGTTCAGTGAAGAAGGCCATATGCACCCAGAGAGAGGGATGTGAAATGTGGACCACAACATAACATTTTCATGTTCTCTATTGATGTTTGCTTGCATTGTATTTCCTTTATCGGATTATTGTCTCTTATAGATACGATTTCTCCTGAACAAAAAAATGATGTGTGGCAATAACTATACATATATTCGATTTAAGTATTCTAACATAATTATCATGTAGTGGATATCCTGCTATCTAGGGGAGGGGTGGGGAGTAGGGGGGAAAAATTTGTAACAGAAAGCTTTGTAAGGGTTAATGTTTAGGAATTACCCATACATATGTTTTGCAAATAAAAAGTATTAATAAAAAAAATAAAAAGAAAAATTCAGAATACAGTCCAATAATAGCCTATGCTTGGTTACTGTGTTTTTTTTTTAATATTTAGTATCAAACTTAAAAATACATATTGCTCCTGGGAGAAAATAGGCTTTAAAATTTATATATTTTATGCTCTAAATCACTATTGATTAAAAATGCAAATTAAAACAATTCTGAGGTACCATCTCACACCTATCAGATTTTCTAACATGACAAAAAAAGGAAAATGACAAATTTTGGAGGAAATGTAGGAAAAAATTAGATGCTAATGCACTAGGCATTTAGCTAAGTGGATAAAGTGTCAGGCCTGGAGTCAGGAAGATTCTTCTTTTTGAGTTCAGATCTGATTTCAAACTCACTGTTAACCCTGGGAAAAGCACTTAACCCTGTTTATTTAAAATTCTCATCTGCAAAATAAAAAAAGGAAAAGAACCCATATATGCAAAAATGTTTAAAGCAGCTCTTTTTTATAGTGGCAAAAAACTGGAAATTGAGTGGATACCCATCAACTGGGTAATGGCTAAATAAGTTATGGTATATAAATATAATGGAATATTACTGCTGTATAAAAAGGCTGTTCTTAGAAAAATCTGGAGAGACTTACATGAACTGATGCTGAGTAAAGTGAGCAGAACCAAGAGAATATTGTATACAGTAACAGCATGATTATGTGATGATCATCTGTGATGGACTTTGCTCTCCTAAACAAAGTGGTGATTCATGGCAATTCCAATAGACTTGGGATGGAAAATGCCATTGGCATCCAGAAAGAGAAGTATACAAACTGAATGTGGATGGAAGTATAATACATTCACCTGTTTTTGTTTGTTCCTAATGGTTTTCTCTCTTTTGGTCTGATTTTTCTTGCACATGACAAATATGGAAATATATTTAAAAGGATTATACATATTTAAGCTGTATCAGATTGCTTACTGTCTCGGGGAAGAGGGATAAGAGAGAAAATTTAGAACACAAAGTCTTACAAAAATGAATGTTGAAAACTATCTTTACATGTATTTGGAAAAATAAAATACTAATAAAAAACATTCTCATCTAAGCTAGAAAAGAAATAGAAAGTCATTCCAGTGTCTCTGTCAAGAAAACCCTATACAGGACCATAAACAATCAAACAGTCAGATAAAATGGAAACACTATAACAGTGCACTAACTGGTAGAGTTCTGAACTAATCCAACCATTCTAGAGAACAATTTGGAACTATGCCCAAAAGGCCATAAAACTATGCATATCCTTTGACTCAGCAAAAACACCCAAAGAGATCCAAAATAAAAAAATAAAATACCACAAATGAAAAGCACTTATGTGTTCAAAATATTTATAGCACTACTTTTGTAGTAGCAAAGAAGTGGAAATTGAGCGGATGCCCACCATTTAGGGAATGGTTGAACAAGTAACAATATATGATTATGATGGAGTACTATTGTGCTAATAAGAAATGATGGCAGAATGCTTCTGGAAAAACCTGGAGTTACATGAACTGATGCCAAGTAAATTGAAGCAGAACAGGAAAACACAGTAACAGCAATACTGTACAATAATCAACTGTGAATGACTTAGCTATACTCAGCAAAACAATGATTCAAGACAATTTCTAAGGACTTATAATGAAAAAACCTATCCATTTCCACAGACAACTGATGGAGTCTATATGCAAATTAAGTACACTTTTTCCTACTTTCTTTATTGTTTTATAATGAGTTTTTTGTTTTGTTTTGGCATGTGTTTTCTTTTATAACATGACTAATATACAGGTATGTTTCTATGACTACATATGTATGACCTACATCATCAAATTCCTTGCCTTCTCACTGAGGAGAGACTGAGGGAGAGAATTTGGAACTCAAAATTTTAAAAAGCAAATGTTAAAAACTGTTTTTATAGGTAATTGGAAAAAATAATTTTTTAAAAAATATTTATTTTACAATCCACCCTCTTATGAATTGAGTCAGTTTGGAAGTCAATTTAAAATTATGTTCAAAAAAAGTGATTAAAGTATCTGTCCCCTTTGACCCTGTGATCCCATTACTAGGCATAGATTCCAAAGAGATCGAAGTCAGAAAGAAATGTGTTACACATCTCAAAATATTTATAACATCTCTTTTTCGTGGAAATATTGGAAAATGGATAAATAAGCTGTGATATGTGAACAAACTAGAACATTAACTCACTGCAAAAAATGATGAATGTCAAGAATACATAGAAGAGACTCAAATGAATTGATACAAAGTGAAGTAATCAAAAACAGAAAAACAATATATGATGATACCAATATAAACGGAAAAAACAAAACAAAATCTTGAGACTGCTATTTAATTATGGCTTTGGCTAACAGAAACAAAATGTACCTCTCAGAGGTACAACACTGAATGTGAAATGCTAGATATATTATCAGACTTGGTTGATGTACAGGTTAATTTTGCTGAACTTTTCTCCTTTTTTTTTAATTCTTTGTTGAAAGAGATACCTTTCTGGGATGGGAAAGGAAGAATAATAGATTTGAAAATACAAAATATAATCCATTTTCTTAAGCCCACCCAAACCAAAAATTATTATTGCTTCTAAACTTTAATGTTTTTTCTTCTCACTCTCTTCTCACATACCCTCTAACCCTGATGCTTTGCTCATAGTAAGCACACAATCTATTTGTAGACTGAACCAAATCTAGATCTAACAGACTAGAACTATCTGGCCGACAGCCACATTAAATGAGTAACAACTAAATTTTAGAAGCTCATGACAGCTGACAGAAGTCACTGTGCCTTTAACAAATCTAACAACTCCTCTTCACAATTATGTAATGTGCTAACGCTTACATTTACACTTAACTTTTGTCATAATCACTCTATGAGGTATATAGCCCAAATATTATTATTCCAATTTTGCAGATGAGTAAATAAACTCATCAAAGTAAAAGGGCAGATGTTTGAATTTGAGAGGACCAGATGAATTCATTATCAATCAAATGAATATCTGAGGACACTGAAAAAAAAAAAAAAACCACCTGGTATATGAAGTATGTAACATCATGGAGAATGGAAATTACCAACTCTTGCCCAGTTTTCTTAAAAAAACAAAAACAAAACTGAGGAGTAAAATAATTGAATATATCAACTACGATTTACAATTCTTTTTCTGAGAACTATTTGTTAACATATTCTGGCAACTCAACCATTGGAGAATGGCCACTGAACCTACGTTAATTTGCATCTTGAATTTCAGACATATTTCTTCACTTACAAAAATGTCTGCAACTTTCTACCTGCCAGATAATTGTGAAAATAAATGTGAGCTTTGGGCTCTTAGACAAATGAATGTATAAAGCAGATGTTACAGTAGAAAAACTTAAATGGGAAAGGTGATTTTAGAAATACCTACCCATAACAATGGAAAAGCAGCAATCAGGAAATTCTTTCAAAAATTAAAAGCTGACTTCCTACCTTTGTTTGTAACACAAGATTCTCTTCACTACCATTTTAACATTGCAAATCTTATGATAATGATGAATGTTGAAGGGGATATGGGAAAACTGAAACACCAATACATTGTTGGTGGAGTTGTGAATTGATTCAACCATTCCTAAGAACAATTTGGAACTATGCCCAAAGGGCTCTCAAATTGTACATCTTCGATCCAGCAGTGTCTCTACTGGCCTATATCCCAAAGAGATCATAAAGGAAGGAAAGAGACACACATGTGCAAAAATGTTTGTGGCAGCCCTTTTTTGGTAAGAAACTGGAAACTGAGTGGATGTCCATTAGTTGAAGAATAGCTGAATAAGTTATGGTATATGAATGTTATGGAATATTATTGTTCTAAAAGAAACAAGCAGCAGGGTAATTTCAGAGAGGCCCGGAGAGACTTGCATGAATGGATGCTGAGTGAAATGAGCAGAACCAAGAGATCATTGTACATGGCAACAACAATACTGTATGATGATCAATTTTGATGGACATGGCTCTTTTCAACAATGAGATGATTCAGATCAGTTCCAATGATGGAAGATGATGTGATGAAGAGAGTTATCCTACTCAGAGAGAGCACTGTGGGAACTGAGTGTGGATCACAACATAGTATTTTCACTCTTTTTGTTGTGGTTTGCTTGCATTTTATTTTCTTTCTCATTTTTTCCTTTCTGATTTGATTTTTCTTGTGCAGCAAGATAATTGTATAAATATGTATGTCTATATTGGATTTAACATATATTTTTTTTTACCATGTTTAACATATATTGGATTGCATGCCCTCTGGGGGAGGGAGTGGAGGGAAAGAGGGGGAAAATTGGAACACAAGGTTTTGCAAAGGTCAATGTTGAAAAATTATCCTTGCATGTATTTTGAAAATAAAAAAAAACTTCAATAATTTTTTTTAAAGATTACAAATTTCAGAATATCACTATCTTTAAAAAACCAAGATGGATACAAGTAAAGTGCAAAATACTTCTATTTTAATGTTCTATAGGCAAGAGATGGTATGAGGGAATATCATTTAAGAAATGGACAACTGAAAAAGGAAAAAGGACAATCATAGGGGGAAATACTAGTGAAATATAACAAACCTTTTTTTTTGAATGGGAAGCATTTTGGTTTACCAAATTTATTTGCTTCTGGAAACCAACACACACTCAGTTCTATATTTTGCTCCTGTTCTTTGTCAAGAAAGTCCCTAATGGGGAGTCATGATTGAGATACAACCTACTGAATGAATTGAGATGCAATGATTGAACAACATACCAGAACAACCTCCATTTCTGGAATGCTTTCCCTTCCCATCTCCTGTTTCCTGTCTTCTTTCAAGCCCCAGACAGAAATCTCATCTTTGGGAAGCCTCTCACCATCCTCCTTAGTTCTAGAACCTTTGCTCTGTTGATCTTAAATTACAGATCAATCAAGCAATAAAGATTTGCTAAATGTACTAAGTGCTAGGTATTGTGCTAAGCTCTAGGGATACAAAGAAAAGCAAAAGACAAGTGTCTCATCTCAAAGAGCTCACAGTCTAATGGGACAGACAGCTTGCAAACAACTGTTTACAAACAAGGTTA
>JAJPUD010001281.1:4346-47255 GCA_023553655.1 Myrmecobius fasciatus
AGACACAGACACAGACACAGACACAGACACAGACACAGACACAGACACAGACATAGACACAGACACAGACAGACACAGAGACAGACAGAAACAGAGAGACACAGACACAGATAACAGAGACAGAGACAGACAGACAGACAGACAGACAGAGCCAGAGCCAGATGGGATTTTAGAAGGCTGAGGATGGAGGAAGGGGCCAATTGGGGGAAGGGGCCCCGAAAGGCAGGGTCTTAGCTTATTGGGGGAAGGTAGGGAGGAGTCCTCCAAAAGTCATGAATTTGTCCCATGTCTGCAAATCGGACCTTCTGTAGGATGGAAGAGCTGGACACAGAGGGAAATGCAAAGTTGAAACCTTTGGGGCCAGGGATGGAGCCCACACCTGTGATTCCACTGATGTAAGACAATCTGATGCAGGCAGCTTTTTCCCCCCTGAGGCAATTGGGGTTAAGTGACTTGCCCAGGGTCACACATCCAGGAAGTGTTAAAGTGTCTGAGGCTGAATTTGAACTCAGGTCCTCCTGACTTTAAAGCAGAGACCATCCTGGATCACTACATGGGGCAGTGACTAGCACAGGGCCCCCGCGGGTGGGCACCAACTCACCACCCAGAAGGTGCCAGACGGGGAGAGGAGCCGGGGGCTACATATGGCCATAAGGCTGGTCAGGGCGGGTGTGAATGTGACCCCAGTGGGGCATCTCCCTTTGTGGACCTACCCCGGCCCTGCTTCTGGGCTCGGGCAAGGGCAGCCATCAATACCAAGGCTGGCCTGAGCCAGGCTCTGATCCACTCACCAAGCAGCCCTGAGCCCCACACTTTGTGGGAGTAGGGGAGTGTTCTGAAAGACCCCTGCTCTATAAACTTCACTGGCTCCCAGTTACCTCTAGGATCAAAGACCAGCTTTTCTGTGGTTTAAAGGGCTCTACCAGCCTGTTCTAATCTACCTTTCCAGCCTCATTGCCTATCACTTCCCTTTATTCTCTCTTCAATCTAGCCAACCTGACCCCCTTGTTCTGCCAGCCCCACAAGGCACCCACCATCTCCAGGCCTTTATATACAGGCTGTAGCCCTCCTTGCCTGCCTTGCATTCCCTCCTTACCTCTGCTACCACTACTACTATTAGTATACCACTACTACTACTACCATTACTACTACTATTATTATTATTAGTGCTACTACTACGCCACTACTACTACCATCACTATTATTACTACTACCACCACTACTACCACCACTATTACTATTATACCACTACTACTACTACTACTACTACTATTACTATTATTATTACTGCTACTACTACTATACCACGACTACTACTACTACCATCACTATTATTACTACTACCACCACTATTACTATTACACCACTACTACTACTATTATTACTATTATTATTACTGCTACTACTACTATACCATGACTACTACTACTACTATCACTATTATTACTACTACCACCACTACTACCACCACTATTACTATCACTACCACCACCACTATTACTACTACTGTTTCTACTACTATTATTACTATTTCCACCACTACTACTATTAATGATAATTATAATAATAGCATTTCTGTAGTGCTTTAAGATTTAAAAAACTCTTTAGGAATGCCCCCTCTTTTGACCCTCACAATACCCCTAGGAAGCAGGTGCTATTTTTAGCCTCCATTTTACAGATGTGGAAATTGAGGCAAAGAGAGATTAAGAGCCTTGGTTCCCAGCTAGGAAGGGGCAGGATTTGCATTCAGCTCTTCCTCCACACTATCAATCAGAGGCGGCCCCTTGCAGTACTTTCTTTACAATTCAGTTTGCCCCCCACTCTTCCCGATCCGGCCAAAGGGCGGGGGAGGAAGGGTCGGATGGGTAGGAGGAGAACCAGGAGAGAGCATGATCCTGGCACCCCGGGGGTCCCGCTCAGCTTGGTCCGGAGGGTCTGCAGTCCCCGAGGTCAAGGAGGCTGGACGCGGCCGCAGAGAGCTTGCTCAGTAACCCTGAGCCATGGAGGCAGAGGGAGGGTGGAGGAGTGAGTGGGGGGCAAGGAGACGGAGGGGGGGAGGCAGCGCTGGGCAGCCAGTGTCTCTGCCCAAGGGCAGCCCTCGGCTGGGTGGTTGAGTCCCCGGAGCAGCGGCTCCTTCCTGCCTCCATTTCCTCCCGATGACTCAGCCTTGGGGACATGTGGCAGGGTGATGGCGGGGCAAGGCCGAGAGCTTATTTTGGGATCCAGGTGACAAAAAAGGAAGGGGCAGGAGAGCGGAGGCGGGCAGGAGGCATCCTGAGAAGTTGGGAGGAGAGGGGAGGCTGGAGCTCGGAGGGGAGGCTAGGGTGGAGGGGAGGCCAGAGCTCGGAGGGGAGGCCCTCCAGGGCGCTCTGTGGCCTCTGTCCTTCCTGGCCATCCAGCTCCCTCAGACATGGGGGACCAAGAAGGCCATTCTTTCTCCCCTCCGCCTCGCAGATGGATGTGGAGACCCAGGGGCCCAAAGCTCTGAGAGGGATCCTGGAACCAGGGGACCTCAGAGGTCCCCAAACCCAGCCATCCCATTTTATCCTGGGTCCTAATTAGTGGCTGCTAGCTCCGAATCTAGGACCCCTTTGGGATGAGCTCGTTAGCTGGAAATCTAGGGAAATTGTGTATGTATGTAAAATGTGAAAACAAAACCAAATGCACTGGAAAAGCTTCCTCTCAGGTTAGTCCGGGCTCCCGGGGGCCACTTGCTGTCCCCACAACACAGCCTGGGGCCATCACCCACCCCCACTCCACTTTCAATATTTCCTATCCACACCACCTCCAGAGTCATCATCCTTGTCCACCCACATCAGCCTGTGTCTCCTCTGCTCACAACCTCTCAGTGGCTCCCACCGCTACTGCAGCAAAATTTAGATCCCTGGCACTGCACATTTAGGCCTCCACAAAACAGAACTGTATCTGGAATCAGAGAACCTGGGTTCAAATGTCCCATTTTCTATCTTTTATAATTTTGGGCAAGGCATTGCCATTGGCCGTTCTGAGCCTGTTTCCTCTCTTTTTTTTTTTTTTTTTTTTTTTTTGCTTTTTGCTGAGGCAATTGGGGTTAAGTGACTTGCCCAGGGTCACACAGCTAGGGAATGTTAAGTGTCTGAGACCAGATTTGAACTCAGGTCCTCCTGACTTCAGGGCTGGTGCTCTATCCACTGCGCCACCTAGCTGCCCCGAGCCTGTTTCCTCTCTACAAAATAAAGAGGTCTTCCTATTTGTAATCTTGGACAAGGCATGGCCATCGGCCACTCCAGGCCTCAGTTTCCCCTTCTACAAAATAAATTTGTCTAGAAGGCCTTTTACTGTCCCTTTCAGCTCTAAAGCTAAGGCCTAGTTAGGTGCCTTTACTTCTGTGAGCCTCAGTTTCCCCCTTGGTAAAAACAAAGGGTTAGGAACAAGGATCCAGTGGACTCTTTGCTGTCCTCAGAACACTTTGTCAGGGCCTTGCCTTTGCTGATTGGGATGCCCCGTCCCCATCTCCACAACTATTGATATCCTGTCCAAATCTTCAAGGCCTGTCCCTCCCAGCCGCAAGTGACCTTTGCCTTCTCTGATCTATTAGCACTTGATACACTTTTTATTCCAGATTGTTTTTCTGTGTCTGGCTTATCTCTCCCTGTGCTGGGCCCGAGCAGCAACATCTGTCTCTTTGCTGATTTAGTTCCTGAAAAATAGGTGTTTAATGAATGTTTGTTGAATGAATGAATGAATGCATGCATGTTGGGGTCCTCAATGCCATGACCATCTTGGTAAAACAAAGAGCTTCTTGTCAGTGAAGACCCAAGAGACAGACTCACCTGGACATCTTTGGGCTTCTCTTCCCCCTTTCTTCCCTGCCCTGAAGTCTCAGAGATAGAGGTCCAATTCCAGCTTCTGATGCTTAATTAACTGTACTTTTGGTGGGTTTTTAATATATATTTTTGTTTTGTTAAATATTCCCAATTACAAGGGCAGCTAGATGGCACAATGGATAGCACACCGGCCCTGGAATCGGGAGGATCTGAGTTCAAAGCCAGCTTCAGACACTTACCACTTACCTTGCCAAAACAAACAAACAAAAAACAAAATCCAAAGAAGAGAAATATTCCCAATTACATTTTTAAAAACTTAACATTAATTTTTAAAAATGTGAATCCAAATTCTCTCCCCCCACCCCTTGAGAAGGCAAACAGTATGATACTGATTGTACATGTGAGGTCATGTAAAACATTTTCATAATTAGCCATACAACTTTGAAAAAAAAGTTGTCATTTAATCTCAGTTTCTTCATCTGGAAACTGGGGATAGTGATATTACTTGTCCCAAAGAAAGCAATCACCTTAAATTCTGTAAGGACCAAATGAGAGTATCTGTAAATTGTCAATTATGATTATAAAGTGAGATTTAATTATTGCAAAGATATTATAGAGAGAGAAAATATTATAAAGAGATAATTATTATAGAGATGAGATAAAATAGAGATAATATTATAAAGATGAGAGAGAATTATTATGAAGCGAGAGAGCTTAGTCATTCAGCAAGCATTTATTGACTACCTACTGTATTCTAGGCAGTGCCTTTAAGTTGTTAAAATGTAAAACTTCAAAGATTTTGGGGGTACCCTGCCTATACAAATGGGCAGGAGGTCATTTCACTGGGGAGTTGGGGACAGGCGCTGTTCTTATTGTTGGAAGAGGAGGCCATAGTCTGAGCAGTTTAGCAGCTTAAGGGGGGGGTGGGCCCTTCTCCAGAAGGGGTGAGGATGAGGATGGGCAGCAGATTGCTTTTTCCCAAGAACTTTCAGGAGAGATTCTAGATCCCTCAGGCTGACAAAAGGGGGAACTTCCAGGAAGCGGACGCCAAAGCCCCCGGAAGCCCCAGCTTCCAATGACCTTGATGGCTTTTCGCTAGCCCCCTGGGGAGCTGGAAGCTGGGGGCTGTGAGGAAGGTCACCCTTCTGGGCAGCTTCTCTTGGAATCAGTAAGTCTTAAGATCATCAAGACCCAGGAAAAGGCTTTGTGTGAAGAGCTATAACGGCAGCAACCATAATCTCTCAACTTGTGTGGATGATCTCATTGGAGCTTCATGACCGCCACTGAGGCAGATGTGATCTCATTTTACAGATAAGGAAACTGAGGCAGCCAGTCTCAGAAGTGAGACTTTAACCGGAATCTTCTGGACTCCAAGCCCAGCCTCAGAGAGATAGATCCAGAAAAAGGCCTTTCAAACCCATTTTCATTTTGTAGAGCAGGAAGCTGAGACCCAGAGAGAGTGACTGACTTGCACAGGGACACACAGCCCAGGCCAGAAGCTGCCAGTTATAACTAAAGATCAGGATGGGAGGTGGGAGGCCTGAGGGCTGGGTGGGAGATGGGGGAGTCAGGAGACTCCCTAGGGCTTCCTGCTCTCCTTGGCAGGGTTTGGGGGGGGGGGGGAAGAGGGGAGGTCAGCCTGTCCAGGTCGGCCTGCCCATCCCAGGGAGACCAAGATGGGACTGAAATGCCCTCTAGTGGTGAAATCCCTGGGAGCAGCAGTTCCCGCTCCCTGCTGGCCACCCCAAAAGCCTCAGTGGGGACTGCCTTGGCCGGCCCCTTTCCAGCCTCCCAACAGCCCAAGCCTGTAAACCCTGACCTCAGCCTAGGGGACCATGGAGGGCTAGTCCTGTTCTCTCCCCCCGGACGGTGACTGCTCCAAGCACTCTCCCCCCGCTCCCAGACGCCTTCTGTGTGGTCCCTGACTGCATGTAGAACTCCATCCACGAGGACAGGCATGAGATGAGAAATAAAGGCCCCGGATGGCCAGCTGAGAAGGGGCACCTGCCCCCTCCCTCAGTGGAGAGGCAGGGATTTGTGCGGGTGGGCCACAGTGGGCCACAGTGGGCCGAGGCTGCTCTGTCTTCCCCCTCTTTCTTTTTTGAGGCTTCCTACAAGGGCCGGCTTGCTTGGGAGGGGCAGTGGGAAGGACACACTCAGAAATGAAGGTGATATTAAACTACAAAAAAGTTAAAAAAGGTAAAAATCATTGCATTAGACAGCAGCAAAGCACTGTGGGAGATTTGAGGAAACCAGGGAACCACGTCAGAATAGGGGAGGCCCGGGAAGGTGGGGATGCATTATTCTTTCGGACCCACAACCTACCCCAGATGGGGTCTCGAGACCCTGGGGTGGGAAACATTCATCCCTCCGCGGTCAGGGAATTTCCATACTTAGCAGAAGCTTGTCGTCAGTCAGTAAATAGACTTTTTTTTCTCTTTTTTTTTTTTTGGTGAGGCAATCAGGGTTAAATGACTTGCCCAGAGTAAGTGTTAAGTCTCTGAGGCTAGATTTGAACTCTCGTCCTTCTGATGAGTCCAGTCGGTCTTCCAGGATTTCTCTTCTTCCTTTCAGAGCCCAGTCATCTCTCTGCTAAGATATCAGAGGGGGAGGCTAGTGAAGGGTAACAATATATAATATATATTATTACAATCATATATGAACAATTTCATACATATGTATATAACAATTGTAACAATTCTTATATATAATGTAACAAAAATAATATATATTATATATTGTTCTATGGTCATATGTTACATTACAACAATAAGTAATACAGAGTTAAGCTAGCAACAATTCTTTTTTGTGGGGGAGAGATTTCATGGGTGTTGGGAGCTCCCAGTATACAGACTCCCTCCACCAAAGCGGGTTGACCCCCCCCCAATCCCCAGAGGATTATCGA
Source organism: Myrmecobius fasciatus (assembly GCA_023553655.1). Lineage (NCBI taxonomy): Eukaryota > Metazoa > Chordata > Mammalia > Dasyuromorphia > Myrmecobiidae > Myrmecobius > Myrmecobius fasciatus. The sequence continues at coordinate 11,058 of JAJPUD010001281.1, forward strand.
TTGCAATGACTCCCTAGAAGTGAGAGGCTTCTTACCCGGTGCCCTGGTGCCCACTGCTGCCTCGGGGGCAGGTGCCCACCGCCCATGCCTTCCCTGACCTTCCTGTCCCTGCCTCCCCACAGCCTGAAATCGGTCCTGATGACCCCCCCTCCGGACAACGCGGTGGACCTGTCGGGCATCCCGCTGACCTCCCGAGACGTGGAGCGGCTGATGGCCTACCTGCAGCGCTGCGGGGAGCAGGTGGAGAGCCTGGAGCTGGGCTTCACGGAGCTCACGGACGACCTGGTCCTCCGCCTGCTGCCCATCCTCAGCATCCTGCCCCATCTCACCACCCTCGCCCTCAACGGCAACCGCCTCACAAAGGCCGTGCTCCGGGACTTCACGGACGCCCTCAAAGACCCCAACAAGTTCCCATGCGTCACATGGATTGACTTGGGCAATAACGTGGACATTTTCTCTCTGCCCCAACCCTTCCTCCTGGCCCTGCGGAAGCGCTCCCCCAAACAGGGCCACCTGCCCACCATCCTGGAGCTGGGTGAGGGCCCCATCGCGGAGGACGCTGAGGAGGAGCTGTCCGACGAGGGGGACTCCAGGGAGAAGCGACTGACTTCCGGGGCCCCGGGCAACCCCCTCAGAGAGAAGGAGCCTGCCTCCCCCCTAGTCAGACAGACATGACATGGGGGAGAGGGTAGGGGTTACTTGTATGGAAAACTTTGTACAGAGGGAGGTCCCCCGGGCATCTTCTGACTCCCGACTCGCCAAGAAGCTTCCCCTTTGGGCAGCAGTCAGCCTCACCCAGGTTTCATTGTAGGGGTGGAGGCCTCTCAGGGTCTCCCCTATCGCCACAGTCCCAGCCTCGCCCCTTCGCAGAGCGGGCTGATGGTGGCGACTCACCCAGATTGGGGGGTCCAGCCAAGCAGAAAGCATCGACAGGGGGAGGGGAGTTTGGGGCTTCTGCCTCCCAGGCTCTCAGCTTGCCATCCCTCTCTCTCCCATGTGGTGTGTCAGCACTGGCTCCTGGACACTGCCCGATCTCCCTAGGGCCCCAGCCCTGCCCCCTTTCTCCTCTCACAGTGATGGGAAGCCCCTGCCTCTCTGCTTGTGAAGTGATGGGGAGCCCCTACTTCTCCACACACAGTGATGGGGAGCCCCCGCCTCTCTGCTCAGTGATGGGGAGCCCCTGCTTCTCCACTCAGTGATGGGGAGCTCCCACCTCTCCATATATACAGTGATTGGGGGAGTTCCCATCTTCTCACACACAGTAATGGGGAGCCTCCCGCCTCTCCGCTCACAGTGATGGGGAGCCCCCGCCTCTCTGCTCACACAGTGATGGGGAGCCCCCACCTCTCCACTCACAGTAATGGGGAGCCCCCACCTCTCTGCTCACAGTGATGGGGAACCCCTGCCTCTCCGCTCACAGTAATGGGGAGCCCCCACCTCTCTGCTCACAGTGATGGGGAACCCCTGCCTCTCCGCTCACAGTAATGGGGAGCCCCCACCTCTCTGCTCACACAGTGATGGGCGAGAGCTGTTAGAGCTTTTCTAGTCAGACTTTCTTTTACAGCAGGAGAAATGGAGGCCCAGAGCGGGGCCTTGTAGTGACCTATCAGTAGCGACAGAGCTGGGCTTGGGACCCAAGCCCAGAAAGGAGGGGCAGAGAAGAACCTAGTGATCTCAAAGAGATTGGCAGTCTTGCGTGTGAGAAATCCATTTTCCCCCCAGAGAATGCTCAGGAGTGTGGGGGATCAGGGCTCCCGTAGGGACCAACCCTTCAGAGAAAAACAGGAGGTGGGTGCTAAGCACCCCAAAAAGGACCAGAAGGGCATCCCCCCTGGGCAATGGCCTTGGGATGCTGAGGTTTGGGGGCCCCCTCTTGCTAGGGACCAAACCCCAAGCCTGAATTCACTGAAGTCCTTTGATTCAGAATGCCCCTCCCTGCTTTGGAACCTCACCTGACCACTCTAGAACCACTGCCCTTGCCAGGCCAGAGGCCCAGCTCTAGACCCCCCTGGTGGTCGGGGGAGGGGAGCCCAGGCTACACCTGGTGGAGTGGGGGTGAGCCCCCCATTACCGTCTCAGTGTCTTCATCCCCAGCGCAGGCTCAGCCCAATGCTGGGGCGCTTGCTGACTCGGAGTTTTTTTTTAAGGTTGTCTTTTGTACAGTTTCCCAGTATCTGCGGAGCTCAAGACCAGACCCGGTAGCCGTCCGTGGCTCTCCCTCTGTCCCTCCCCGCACCCCCCAGCCTGTCGGGGACCTGTCTGGGTCCCCCTGGGGGGTCGGGCCTGAGCAGACCTCCAGGCCACCCCAGGCTGGCTGTGTGTCCCTCCCTTGTTGGAAATAAAGGCGCCAGCCAGAGCCTAGACCCATCTGCTTCCCCCGCTTGGTGTGTCCCTGGAGGGTCAACCGTTGATGTCATTTGTCACGGGCTAACGGTTGTGGGCAGGATGGGTGCTGAGGGAGTCTGGTGCTTCCTGAGGGGAGGAGGGGCTTGGGGGTACAAAGTGCCCTCCCATCACGTGCCCCCACGCACATAGATCCCACCCCAGCAGCTCTGGGCCTGCCCCTCTGTGCCAGCTGCCTCTGAGTGACAGCAGTCTGGGTCCGTGATGGAGAACGATGGAAAGAGCTCCCAAGGGCCCCTTTCCAGACCCTCCTTCCCCAAAGTGGCAAATGGAGTGGAGCTGATTGGAGCCGCCAACAACCCCTAGGAGACTGGCCCTCCCTCCCTCTGTCCCTGAGCGTCAGCCAAGGTTGGCAAAGCTCCACGTGCGGGACTATGGGAGCTGGGAGTCAGGACGCCGCCCAAATAAGGACCGGGGAGTTTCTCTGAAGCTGAGATGGAGGGGGTCATCTACCAAGCATCTTCCCAGCTTCATCCACACTGGCCTCTCCCCCGTCCTCCCAGCCTCCTTCCCTCCTCTCCCTCGTCCCTTCACCCCAGTCAGAGCAGTCCCCGTTGGGCTGGGCTTGCTCTCCAGGGTAGAACGGGGAGGCACAGAAGGGGGAGCAGCTGCAGCTGGGTCCAAGCCACTGTCCAAAGGGGCAACTATGGCTGCTCAACTGTCCCCTGCCCCAGCCTGTCCAGAAATGCTGTCCCAATGGGTCGAGGTGGGGGCAGCTCAGGACAGTAAAGGGAAATGAGCCTGGAGCAAGGGCCACGGCCAGAGGATCCCAAATCCTCGAGGGTCAAATCTGATTGCAAGCCCTGTAACTTAGCTGGGTCTCAGTTTCCCCATCTGTAAAACGAACTGGTCGAGGTAGAGACGGCGGCAGAGGTCTCTCCTAGCCCAGATCATAGATTTTGGCCTGGAAGGGGCTCCAGAGCCCCCCTCTTCCTTTACAAATGCAACAACTCTCTTATGGTCCTGTCTGCAGGTCCCAGGGCTGGGACAGAGATGTAATGAGAACCCAGGCTGGCCAGATGAGGGGAGGGGCAAGGCGATGAACGACTGAATGAATGAATGAATGAATGAAGCATTTTTAAGTGATTACTGGGAATAAAAAGGGCCAGCAAGATAAGTCCCTTCTCTCCAGGATCTTGTGTTCTAATAGGAACAGGGGATTGGCTACCGGAGACAGAGATGATTGGCTGAGCTGGGGAGCTGACCAACATGGGGACATTTTGGCAAAGCTGGCCCGAGGGGAGGAGGGGGGTGTCTTTGAACTGGGCCAAGGGATGGCCAAGTGAGGGCCACGTGGTGTTGGCCAGCCGGGAAGGAGTCCGGGGCCTCAGAGTGCTCCCAGGGGGCCCTGGGCACTCCTGGGATTTCTAGTGGGGCCAAATGGAGCCCTTTTTCTCAAAGACCATCCCTTCTGCAGTGTCAGCCAGGAGGTAATCGAGGGGGTGAGCAGGGTTACCCAGGTGGCGGGGAATAAGTGAGGAGTGCGAGCAGGGTCAGCCGGGGGACCGTGGCCCGGAAGTGATCCAGGGGTGCGAGCAGGGTCACCCAGGTGGCGGGGAATAAGTAAGGGATGCGAGCAGGGTCAGCCGAGGCAGGAGATGATCGAGGGGTGCGGCAGCGGCAAGGCTGGGCGGAGGAGATCACGAGGGACAGAAAGCCAGAGACACACACCCCCAGGCTGCTGAGCGCCCCTCAGAGCAGCCCGGGCTGGGCAGTTCAGGTTTCCGGGGCTAGCTGAGCCTCCAAAGTGAGTCCGGCCGCCTTAGTAAGTACAGACCAAACGCTCGCTATACCGGGCGCTGCGCTAAGCACTAGGGATACCCTCCCCTCCCCCAAAAAAAGTAAACGGGGTTCCCTCCCTCAAGGAGCTTCCAGTCTAAAGGGAGACGACACAGAAGTAACGCGTGGCAGCCACTGGGCTCGGGAGCCAACTCCCCAGAATCCAAATCCAGCCTCAGACGCTAGCTGTGAGATCCTGGCTAAGTCACTTCTCCCGCTCCGCCTCCTCTGTCAAATGGAGAAGAAATGGCCCGGCAAGAAACCCCCGGGTCTGACCGACTGAGGTGACCCGGGCTAGGGAGGAAGGCTGCAGCCACGGCCGCGGGGCAAATCCTCCGGCGGGAGGTGGGGGTTGGGCCAAGTCTGGGCCGGGGCCGAAAGGACAAAATGGAGAATCTCCGCCCTGGCGGAGTGCCCATCTTAAGGGGGGAGGGAGGGTCGGGGCAGAGGTCCCCACAAGATACACGTCCGAGAAATACGGGAGGCCATTTGGGGTGGGGGGGAGGCGCCAGGGGCGGGAGTTGGGCAAGGCTCCCCGGAGGACGGTCAGGGGGAAGGAGCCCGAGGGTCCGCTGAAAAGAACTGAGAAGGCTCCCGGCCAGCTGGTGGCAGGCTCCCCTATTGGGAAGGCCGCCCCGGGCAGGAGGCGCCCTCCACCAGCGGCTCGGGGGGTCCCTCAGCTAAGCCGCATCATTCGAACCCACGCCTCCTTGGAGCGGGACGCGGCTGCTTCAGTGCCTGCTTGGGGGAAGGGAGCGGGGGCACAGTTAGCCAGGCTGGGAATTCGGGGAAGCTCGAGGCTGAGGAGCAGGGGGCGGGGGCCTCTGGCGGGGGGCCGCTTCCTCGCCGTGGGGCCCTGCTCTCCCCCTGCCCGGAAGTCTGGGCCAGGCTGGGGGAGGCCAGCGCTGCCCCTTACCGACCCCCATTCTAGTTCAGCCTGCTCATAATTGTGCTGGGGGGAGACTGGAGCATCGGGGAGCCGGCTGCTGCCCCGGCTCTTGGGGAGAGGGACTTGGCAGGGGGTGGATGAGGAGGGAGCTCCCAGCCCTCCCACAGGAGATGGCAGCAGGGACTCCCCCTGGGCCGGGAGAGTTGGGCAAGGTTGGGGCCGGGGTCCTGGGTCCCTGAGGATCGTGGATGGACCCAGAGAGACACAAGCCCCAATCTAGATACATCTGAGAGCAGGATATACATCACAGACACACAACACATGGCATCTGACAATCACGTGGGTCAGTCTCCTTAGCTCAGTCTTAAAGCTTAGAAGGGTCCAAATTCTGTCCCACCCCTTCCGGCAAATTTGCCTTTCTCAGTTTCCCCAGTTTGTACCCATTGCTTCTAAAACTGGCCTCCAGACCAAAGGACAAAGCTTGTCCTCTCCTGTGACTGCTAGTAACAGCCACTACCTTTTATACAGTTCTATCACTTCCTTTGATCTCACAACATAAGGTGGGTGCTATTAACCCCATGACAGATGAGGAAACTGAGGCTGAAAATGAGGTGAAGTGACCTGATTGGAACTCAGATCATAATGTCTTTATTCCAGGCCTAGCCACCCTTCCCCAAAGCCCTTCAGACTTCACCTTGACACTGTCTACTGTGAGAGATGGTTTATTTGGACCCTACTCCATTCCAATCAGTATTAAATTGACAGATTCATATCAAAGTTCTGTATATAAGGCCTCAGAGCTGTGGGCTGCAGATCCTAAATTACTATAGTTAACTATAATAATTAACTAAAGCCCCCCCCCCATTTTTCTCCTTCTCATGGTGACCAAGACCAGCATGGCAGAGGTGATAACTACACAAAGTCCCCCTAAATATTTTTGTACCTTCAGACCAATCCCTTCACTCATCAATGAGACCACCTCACCCAGATCACTGACAGGGATCGCTTGTGCCATTTCCTCCTGCCCAGCAGCTGACATTTGAATTATTCTGTATTTGGTACAGCTGTGTTTGAATAGCCATTCAATCAGCTCTTTAATAGGGCCCAGGAGAGAAGTTGTCTCAGATTGAGGAAGATTAGAGAACCATGGACTCTGTTAACTCGCCACTGGCTCAAAGCTCTTACTGTAGATGGGATCGTTTCAATCCCCATACTACCTTGAGTCATTGATGACTCAACAGGTCCTTCCTAGGTCAGACACAGCTGAAGGAAGCCTCCCTGAAGCTGGCCGAGGTTTGTCCTTGCCAGCTCCCTTGTCCTGCCTCTGTCCCCTCTCCTTCCCAAAGAGCCTGGAAGGACATCAGCTGCTAGGGATCTTCCCAGGAGTCTACTTATGGAAGATCAGATGCCAGGGAGGCTCTCCAGTCCCATCCCACCCCACTCCAAATCGGGGAATTGATCTGCCTATGATAACGATTAATAAGCCAGTCCAAACCCAGGTCCTCTGCCTCAAAATCCAGGGCCCGATGCATGCAGCTTTCCCACCGTGGCACTCCTTTCACTCAATCCATTTCACTGCCAACCCTCCCACTGGACTTCAGCCTCTTTCCCATGCTAAGAGGCAGTTTCTGGACCACCAAGGACTTGCACCTCCACTGCTCGAGGTTGGGAGAAGGTTCTAGACAGAGCCCACCAGCTCTTCACCAACCACCCTAATGCTCCCCCACCTGTGCCCAAGATTCCCTTTCCCCCAGACCACACTGCTCCCTCACCCAAGACTGCCCAGCAGGCTCTAAAAGATCTCCTTTTGCCTTTGTTCTGAGCCTGTGAAATTTAGAGCCTACAACACTGACCTATTTTGGGAAATAAATGTGGTCTGCCTCCATCAAAAAAGCTTAGGAGCAAGAAGTTGATATGCAAATTTAGTCAAGGACAAAATCCCAAATACCCATGCTGCAGTGACTTCCTGTGGCGATGGGAAAGGACAAGACAGGTCGAAGGTTGAGACTGACTGACATCAAGCCCGCCTGGGATCCTTGGGCAGAACCCTCAGGGCCCTAATGACCTCAGCAGCCTGCCAGCCTTGCCTGGACTATCCTAGAACTTGCTCCTCAGCACCCTCACAACAGTGGTGGATAGTCCCTGGGCCCTCCAGGGGTCGGCACGAAAAGCCACAGCTGAGGTGCTGGGGTGACTTAGCTGGGAGAGTTTAAGTCTCAGCCCTAAACAGAGGCATGGGAATGCCTGGTCAAGATGAGGGTGTGGGGGGCCAAGGGCTCAAGTCTGTCTTCCCTGACTCACTGTTCCACCATCTGCAAGTCACAGTTGCCACCTGGGCCAGACTCCCAAGTCTGATCAATCCTCTGCAGGTGGCCCTAGTCAGGGGAGCCCCTTCACCAGTCCCTCCTTCCTCCCCACCTCCAAAGTCCTGGCATCCTGCTGCTACCCAGGCAAAGCCAGGTAGCCTGCTCACATCTTGCCATAGAGAACAAGAACTAGACTGGTAAAAATTAAGTGGGAAGCCCTGCAAGCACAACCTCAAGGCTGAAAGATAAGTGAAAGTGCCTCACCACAGCAAGGACCCAGATATACTTATACCATCCACCTGATTTTTATCCCCAAGACAATTAGAAGAACAGATTTTGTTTTAGTTTGGTTTTTTTTTGCAAACCGGTTTACAATTTTATTTGTGGGTAAGACCCATAATCACTTTATACAACACAAATGGAACAAAAACATACTTTCTGAAGATTTTAATTAAAATGAGCTTAATAAAACCAATGCTTTCAGTTTGCTATACTCTACACCCAGATAAGAAATTTAATTAGCACAAACACTGAACTCTGCATGGTTCATTTAGTTGATCAGAACAGCTTAGCAATGTTCTTAGAACCAGAAATTGTTACAACTCTTTATAATTAAACAATGCCACAGGTCACTCTTCCTTTTTCAGTTTTATTCTGCCTGAGGCTACCATTGCAGTGATGAGGACTGCCAAGACACTTTAATGCAAGATGAGCAGGGCACTTTGGACAGAGAAAAAATTAAAGGATTTTTTAATTCTGGGAGGCAGTGGGACAAGAAACTACTTCTGCACATGCTAGTGACAATATTCTATTACTTTTAAGCCTTTCCTTTGCCCAAGGGCCAGGACACTGATTACCATTGATGGATCCCAAAGATCTCTTGGCTTTTACTCAAACGTGGGCTAGACTAAATTAAACCTTTTGGTAGAATATTTACAGTAAACAGCATTATGATCAAATAGCATCCTAAAATACTTCTGCCAAGCAACTACTGGACACAAATTTCATGAAACCGCTGGGAGTCATACAATGTCTGTCAATGAAGTCTTCAAGATGCCATCCAAAGGGCCCGGCCATTAAAGGTAGATTTCTCTCCAAATCTTCCCAGTCTCTGATGGCCTACAATTAAAATAAGCATCAGTTTCATTGTATGCCACACCAAACATTTTCATTTATGAACAAGGACATAATCAGAAAACCTTGGGCTCACCACCAAACAATCTGACGGTAATTCCAGCTCTTTTAGGTGAATTTCATCATTTAATATCTTGCTATGAACATTAGTTTTAATTTAGAACTTTCCCATCCATTATCTTACCTCCTAGTAGGCTGCTCAATAGGGCAATATTCTGCTCTGTAACCGATGTCATATCATACAGATTCTTCATTATTGGGGATTAGAAAGAGAAAAAAAGCTGAGTAAGCACATAAGCAAGCTGATAAAACACAGAAACCAGCTAGCTACCTGAATATTTGGCTGCTGTCAGACTTGATCAAGTTCATCGTCAGTTATCGCATCTGACGGCACTTCCTATTGAGTGGTATCATCATCTACAGCCAAATCCCCCTCCCCCAAATGAATTCCCTTGTCTTTCTTTTGCACCAAAACCCTGCTTGTCAATTCATCAGGCCCCAGCTTTGAGGGGCCCTGAATCTGAAAGGAGTTTCAGTTAAGGGTGGGTATAAGGCTAAACTAATCTCCTTAATAAAACCTTGTTAGCTTGAACAAGATGACTTTTTACTTCTGGGAAATATCTTCATAAACTCTCAGAAAGAGAATTAAAAATTAGGATTGTACTTAAAAAAAAAAAAACTTACCCCTTGCTGAGAAGGGCACCTTCCTGGAAAAAAAACCCAAAAACAAAACCATTACTGGGAGGCTCCCAGACACAAGGACAAGGAGCCAAGGCCCAAAGGGATATCAGAACAAAACCGCGTCACCACTGACAGTCTGCCGGTAATTCCAGCTGTTGAGGTTCTGTTTCATCACAGCACTATCCCAGTCCCACTGGGGGACGCTCCTTAGGGCCCGCCCCCCACATTTACAAAGCTCCCGGTGCGGGCGCAGAGGATTACAGCAACAGAAAAAGGCATTTTGGAGAGGGGAGGGCGGGGTTTAGGCGCATGCGTACCTGAGGAGCGCTCCTCCGGGAAGGATGCCTCCACAGCGGCTCCAGCTGTTCGGCGGGACGCTGTGAGACTCAGCTACTTCAGCTGCTGCCCTGAGGAGGAAATACAGGGCTTAGTCCGGGGGTCCGGCGGGGGCCTCCAGGCGGCCGGGGCCCGGCAGGCTGCGGGTCAGATACCAGCTAAGACTATCGTCAGTTATCGAGTCTGACGGCACTTCCTATCCTGGGTTCTCATCATTCCGCAGATTCGGGGGACGGCAGTGGGGATGGTCTCGGGGGCGAGGATCCAGTGACCAGACAGACCGCTGAGTTCCTGCACCACTGTCCCTCTCCCAGGGACACCCAGAAGGGACTAGTTGATAAACTGGGGCGCCTTGGAAGACGCGACTCGTGCAGGGTTAAAAACTCAACTCCCCGAAGCTTTTCCCATTGCTAGTGGGGAGCCCGACCACACGTGGGTCCCGAAGGAGCCGCGCAGGCGCAAAATAAAGCAGAGCGCGCCCAACGTGGGGCAGGGAGCTTCGACGCAGGCGCAGAGAAGCGCGGGCCGCGGCCCCGGCCCCGGCGCTCAACCTTCCTCCGTCCCTCCCCGCCTGCTTTCGCATCGGTTGCCCGGGCCCGCAAGCCTACCTTCCGCAGCGGCGGAGCCTCATGTTTCGCTACCCCGGCTCGAAAGCCAACACTGGGTCCGGCCACGACACACAGCCCAGTTGCCGCCACAGATCCATGGCGGCGAGCACGGCAAAAGGAACGAGCGTGCGCCGGCCGGCGTTCTTAACATGCTGGGCCATACCACGCCTGAGGGCGGTGGGGGGAGACGGAGGGAAACTCACTGTAATGGAATCGTCCAATCTTTTAAAGAAACTGCGGAACTCCGTTCCGCCCCTTTCCCCAGCCACGTGGGCCGGGGAGGGGGCGTGACGGCAGGGTCTGGTTTTCTCCTGAAGGCAAAGATGCTGAGCTCCATTTAACTGGAAAGGACAGAGAAGAAAAGGGGGGGGGGAAGGAAGGACTTATTAAGCGATTTCTGTGTGCAGAACAGTCAGCAAGCATTTATTAAGTGCCTACTGTGTGCCTGCTGTATGGTAACTCAGTAATTACCATATGCCAAACTGTGTTAAGCATAAAAATAAGAGGGCTCTGGCTTCAAGGAACTCATATTTGAAAGGGGAGATAAGACAGTAATTTAAAGATTAAATTAAAATAAAGTAAATATTAATACACACAGCTAATGTATTTTCCAACTGGGATTTGAACCCAGGGAGCTCCAACTAGTTATTATTAAAGCTTTCAATGTGAGTACTGTGCACCTCAGAAATGGGCAAACTCCATAAACAGAGGTTTGGTTTATTGTTCTATTGATTTAAAATGGTAGAGAAAATGTTAAGCATGTAAATTAAATTTAAAACTGTTGCTTATACATTTTTTTTTTTGCTTTTTTGCTGAGGCAATTGGGGTTAAGTGACTTGCCCAAGGTCACACAGTGATTTTTTTCATAGAGCTGTTTGTTGCACATTTACCAGCACATCCCCAAACCTAGCTTTTCTGACTCTTTGGCCTGGATTTTTTCCTGCAAAAAAGCATGTAAATTAAATTAAAAACTCTGTTGCTTATACTTTTCACAGAGCTGCTTGTTAAATATTTACTAGCACATCCTTGTCAGGGCCCGAGAATGAGAAAACACAGGCCTATGCATAAACTTTAGATCGAGTGATTAACTACACCTTGAGACTGCTGGACCATATCTGTGCCTTCCACTCCCTGTTACTCGACCCCCATGTCCTTACACTCCTCACCCTGCTGCCCAACCCCCGTGTCCTTGCATTCTCCGCTAATTACCTAAACCCCATCTGCAATCGGACCAGCCTGACCACCTCCACATTCCTGCAACTCCTCATCCCTAACGGCATTGGCCTATTTAACCCTAGCTCTTTTGTTTCAATAAACAAGACTATTCCATCTGCCATGTAGTCTCCTTCCTCTCTCTCGCCTATTCTCTCCCTTCAGGTCGGGTCCTCCTCGCCCCCACGAATTACTAAAGTCCCGGTGGACGGGACACATCCTCAGACTTAGCTTTTCTGACTTTTTGGTCTCGATTTTTTCTGTGAAACTGAGCTGCCTTCCCCTTCATATAGAGATCTATAACAAATTATAACATAGGGGGAAGGGATGGATTAGCAGTGTCAGTGAATGTCCATTTGTCTTCACATTTATCATTCTTTCTAGTAGTTTTTATTAAATACCTACTGTGTGTCAGGTACCTTGAGAGGCACTGAGGGACCAAAAACAAAATCTTTGTAGGAAGTCACTGAAGGGACAGCTTGTTGGCACAGTGAATAGAGTATGAGCAGGAGTTCAAATCCCAACCTCAGATGCTTACTAGCTGGGTGACTCTGGACAAATCACTTAACCTAAATTTTCTTAAAAAGGAAAAAAAAATCACTGAAGAACTCTAAGCAGAAAAGTAAACTGGTCATATGTGTGCCTATTCTATTATGTCAACTGGGAGGACAAAGTAAAAGTGAAATTAATTAAGAACTGAATTGGAGGGGAGACAGTTCAAGAGGCATTTATTAAGCACTTACAAAAGGATCTCTGTAGGGAGAGGTTGGGGATGGGCGAGGATGGACAAGACTTGGGCAGTTATTGAGTATGGAAGTGAAGATGCAAAGATTACCAACCTAGGTGCTTGGAAGGATGTTGGTGAGAAATAAAGACACTGGCAGGAGGGAGAGTGGGTTCAGGAGGGAGATAAGGAGTTCTGACTTGGACATACTAGGTTTGCAATGTCTACAGGACATCTAGTGGAGGTACCCAACAGGTAATGGATGGTTCTGGCCGCAGCCGAGGACCGAGGACCGAGGTTTGGCCATTAATACAGAGATCTGAGAGTCATCCACAGAGAAGTGGTGATGGATTAGAGTTTAATTACATAATTTATTGCATGTTCTATGGATTGCATATATTAATTGATTCAAATCAATACAAAGTTATGATACCTACTAAGTACAAGACGAGTGCTAGGATGCCCTGAAAATACAAAGATGAAAAGATGGTTCCCTCAATGATCTTAGAGGCTATTTGAAGGAAGATGATATGTATATAAATCAGGAGTTTATGAACCGTGGTACAATAAAGACAGAGAGAAAATCCAGATGATTCCAGGAAAAGGGGAGGAGGGAAAGTCCCCTTCCAGCTGAGGGGCACAGGACTTGGGCAGCAGTGGAGCCCCAGCTGAGGCTGTCACTGGTGGAGTCCAAGATGGACGGAGCAGATGTGCTGCTGGCCGGTCAGAATGCCTGGGCTACAGCTGGACTGTCAGTAGAAGGAGACAGCTGGTCATCCAGTTGGCTGGAATAAAGCAGGGCCCAAACAGGAGGAAGTCTTCAAAGCTAGTATGGATTTTGACTGATGGAGAGGCTTTAAATGCCGGCCTCAGGGATTTCATTTGACCCATCATTCAGTGTCTCTTATGGCTTCTACTTCACTAATGGTCTCCTATGAAGCCTCATTGCATTGTGGAGCTAACTTGAAGTCTACATCAAGTAGCCAATCGACTCAAGTTTATGAAGCACCGACAATTCTACATTCTAGGGGCTGAGGGAACAAAAGAAAATAAAAGAAAGAAGAGCCTCGGCTCTCCTGGGTTTACATTCGAGGTCATTTTCTGGAAGGTCCAACCCAGGGTCAGCAGCTCATCGTGCCAGCTCCGGACCATGGCTTTCTGTGGCAAGAAGATGTAGGAGGGGGCAGGTATGCGGATGAAATCAGACACCTTTGAAGTATGAGGTTCTCCAGTGGGCCAGACGTCAGGGGAGAATCAAAGGGTGTTTAGGTCTGGCCCTTAGGGCTTCCAGACAATCCCCAGCATCCCCTGCCCCATCACCGCCTCTTCAGGTAAATGCATCCATCTTGCCTCTTCTGTGCCGTCAGTTTCAAGTACTGGAGATCTGTTTTTATTGGCCAAGACATTGTCTACACATGCTCAGAAAGTGAATTACCTGTATTCTCAACTGTGGGTGTAGACACAGCCTAGACCTGGAGTGAGTGCCCTGTCCCCAGAAGGGTCACAATTCCTGAGAATGACAATGGGGGAGTCTTCATCCCTGCAGCTTTGTTCCCCTAGGTCCATCCTCATAATTTCAGGCACTTGGGGCCAAGAGGGGATTGACTTGGGGGAAGCTTCAGGGACCCCCCCCCCAGGATCACAGAATCAGAATTTGAGGTCATCAAAGTCAAACCCCTCATTTTAGAACAGAAAACGCCAGCCACAGGCACATGGCAAGTAAAAAGCCAAACCCAGGGCTTTTTACACCAAATTCAGCAGTTTTTACATGGTACCATGCAGATACTACCACTACTACTACTACTATTACTACTTTTGCTGCTGCTATTACTAGTACTAGTACTGCTGCTATTACTAATAAAACTTCCACTAATCATAAGTCCAATAAAAGCTAGCCTTTCTATGGGGCTTCTGAGGTCTGCAGACTATGAGTATTATCTCATTTGACCCTCACAAAAAATGTGTGAGGTAGGTGGGATTACCATCCCCATTTTACAGATCAGGAAACTGAGGCTCAGAAAAAATTAGTTGATTTGCCCACGGTCACACAGCTTGCAAGATCTCGGATCTTCCCAGCTCCAACCATTGCCCTGCAGTGGTAGATTTAACATTAGGACAGATCCTCCAGCTCATCTAGATCTCCCAGATGCAGAAAGAGAAGGACAGGGGTTTGCGGGGTATCTTCTGCCGCACAAGCAGGGTTCCGGGCTCGCCTAGGCGGCTAAGGCAGCTCTACTCTAACACTCCAAGAACTGAGGCGTGGGTCCCTGCGCATAAGGTACTTCTGGAGTTGGGCACCAGGAACACGAGAAGAGCATCTTTTCTCCGTCCACGGGTCAGCCCAGCGGTGCGCCTGGCTCCGGGTCAGGTCCCGCTGATTCCCAGTGCTGTGGCCATCCCTCCTCAGGCACTGAGAGTGCGCAGGGGCACTTGGTCCTCCGAGGCCGGTTCAGCCCGAGTCCTGGATGACAAGAGTCGCTTCCAGGCTGTACCTACAACAGAGAACAGAGGGCTTGTGTCTACACTGGCAGAGGGCAAGATATTCTGAAAGAACAAGTCAGTTCACCTGACTTGGAGACGGGAGAAGGGCATCAGTTGGGTACAATGAGTCATTCTGGGAAATCAACACGGGTGTGCAAAATACCCATGGCTGCCCCCACGTTCCCCACAGGGTGGTATCTAACAAGCCCCAAAGGCAGGAAAACCAGTGCCGAAAGGCTCTGAGCCCCTCCCTGTGGATCACTGGGTTACATTAAATTATTATAAAGTAAATTATTACATTAAATCATTGATTTACAGCTGAAGACCTTCTCGTCCAACCCCCTAATTGTCTATTGGAGGAAACAGACTCAGGAAGGAGAAGGATGCTCCCAAGATCACACAGAACCAAGATCTGAATCCAGTTCTCTGATTTTAAATACAGTCAGGTGTTGCTCTCCATGCTCAGAGGGCACCAAGTGATATCACTGTGTTGCATCTGACTGTAGCTGATCAGATAAGCATGAGCTGGTAAGGCTCGACCACAGGTCAGTCCCTTACTCTTTCCCTCTCCCTCATAATTTCCCTGGTCAGCAGGGATGCCCAATGCCCCTAACAGAGTTCTCCCCCAATCCTTCTCCCCATTGGCTAGAGAAGGTGCCACCAGGGATTCAGGTTTGTAGTGGGGCACAAGAGAGCCATAAATAATGCCATAGAAAGGGAAGGACATTTCGAACTCTTTCTTTTCAATGTTCAGAAAAGTAAAAATATTTGCTCGGGTTCACAAAGCTGGTTGGTGCAAGAGGCAGAAGGAGAGACCCAGGCTCCTGACCCCTCACCTAAGTCTGAGAATCTTTCCATTTGTTCATTTATAACAACTCCTTTTAGGAAGCCATAAACTTTAGTTCTAAATTAGCCTGAAAAAATAATTATTATATAAATTATGAAATATAATTATTAATGTTGCTCATTCATCTGCTTTTTTTTTTAAAGTACAAACTAATTTCTTTATGATCACTACATGTGATAGCCAGGAGAAGTCTTATTACATGTATTAGGAAACCAAGGCTTTCAGGACAGGGCAGATGAACTTATCTAGAGCTAGAAGGGACCTTAGCGGTCATCTAGTTTAACCGCTTCAGGAAACTGAAGTCCAGACCACATAGCTAGGATCTGAGCTAGTATTCGTGTTCATTGTTCTCTCTATGGTACAGAGGGATCAATTTGGCCTAATGAACATTTAATATTTATTAGGCACCCACTGTATGTATGGCACTGGGAATGGGGTGGATGTTCTTGGGTCTTTACTCCCTTTCCATCCCTTAGAAGAACTGTGAAGTTCAAGAAGTTTGTCTCAATGCCTTGAGCCTCCTTGGCTACAAACACAATCCAGGTCTACCCTTTGGGAAGTTCTTTTTTTTTTTTTAGTGAAAATTATCAGGAAAGAGATAGATCAGAGATCATGCTTTTTAAACGTAACTGAAAAGATATCAGCAAGTACTAACTCCATGCCTGATTCCTTAGGTCCATATAATATGAGAAAAATCTATATACACATCAAAAATAAGCCTCCTTGATGAAAGCATGAGAACCAATGAACTTTTGTAGAAACTTTCCTATCACAGAAGTCAAGAATGCCCAGAGTCATTCATAATGAATTCATGGACTCAAACCCATCTTCCAGAAAAGTAATAAATAGTTTTTTTATGGCCCTTAGTACACAGGCAAAGTTCCTAATAAACTAATGATTAACAAAAGGAAAGCTACCATAAGGCAGGCTAAGTTCTATAGCAAAATTCATCACTTTTTTTTTTTTTTTTTTGCTGAGGCAATTGGGGTTAAGTGACTTGCCCAGGGTCACACAGCTAGGAAGAGTTAAGTGTCTGAGGACTCAGGTCCTCCTGACTTCAGGGCTGGTCTTCCATCCACTGCCTCATTTAGCTGCCCCCAGAATTCATCATTTTTAAGGGGAAAAGAAGGGAACCTTTTATATGACAGGACTCAAAGCAAGACATGCTTGCCTTAGGAAGTAATAACCTCAGGGGTTGACATCTTTAGCTTGGCCTCTCGATTGCATACAGTACAGTGGGGTCAAGATAATCCTGTGAATGGCTCACCTAGGGCCATTGGGTTGCTGTCAGGGCCCTGGCCTTTTGCTGGGGTCTTATTCACCCCATCAAGACCCCATCTGAGAACACATTACCAAGCAAATGATCTACAAAGGACCTACACAATCATTTGAAATGGCTGACCCTTCACCCAAGCCCTTGCTAGGGGACCAGGAGGGCAGCCCTGTGGGGGACTGTGTGCTCAGTGTTCTCCCTGGTTCTTAGTGGTTATCCCAATCCAAAAGATCTTAAAGGAGAAAAAGGGGAGGAAGGTTCATCCTTTCTCTGATGGCTGCTGCTCAGTAGAAAGCTGAATTATCTGCTCGGGCCACCCCAGGTAAAAATTGCTAAGCAGGAGGGAAACCCTATTCCAGGGCCCTAGAGATGGGTAAGACCAGGACCTGGGGGGAAGCAGACTCACCAGAGAGGGGCTTCCCTAGCTCCAAAGTGCTCTCCGGCTCTTCCTTCAGTGTCTGTAGCTCCTTTTCCCATGTGGCCCAGTTTACTTCCTCTACTCTGTAGAACAGAATTATCACAGGACCATAGATTTAAAGCTAAGTCAACTTTGAGGTCACTGAATCCAACCCCCTCATTTTAAGGATTAACTGAGGTCCATGAAGGCTAAATGATTTTACACAATGTCACAAATAGTAGGTGTCAGAGTCAAAATTAGTACTCAGAAGAACACTGTACACAATAACAGCAAGATTATGTAATGATCAAACTAGGATAGATTTAGCTCTTCTCAACAAGACAATGATCCAAGGCAATTTCAATAGATTTGGGATGGAAAATGCAATCGTCATGCAGAGAGAGAACCATGGAGACTGAATTTGGATCGAGGCATAGGGTTTTCACCTCCCCCCCCCCCTTTCTCATGGTTTTTCTCTTTTCTGATTTTTCTTGCACATGACTAATATGGAAATAAGTTTACAAGGATTGCCCAAGTATAACCGATATCAGATTGCTTGCTTTTTGGGAGGGTGGGAAGATAAGAAGGGAGAAAAAAATTTGAAATTCAAAATCTTACAAAGATGAATATTGAAAACTATCTTTACATGTCATTGGAAAAATAAAATACTACTAAAAATGAATTAAAATTCAGGTTCTCTTGATTTAAATCTTTCCATTTTATCACCCTGAGCCATCTCTCCCAGATAGATGAGCTCCCCATGGAGTATAATGCCAATGTTGTTAGCCATGTGCCCAGGTCAAGGTTGTCAGAATTGCTGGATCAGGGTACAGATTTGATTTTCCTCAGTCACACACATGGACACACACTGGATGTGAGAAGCCCTGTATAGGCAGAAATCTTTGGCTATGGCTCCTTTCCTGGGGTAGAACAAAATCTCATCTTTAAGCTCCTTGAGAATAGGAACAGTTTTGCCTTTCTTTATTTTTACTAGCTTGTAGTAATTTCTTGTAAAATGACTTACTTATCTCTTGATTTGTGCCCAACACATAGTAGGCACTTGATAAATGTCTGTTAGAACATTGGCTGCATTATTGAGGGAGGCTGGCCCCAGGATCAACTGGAGAGTGAGGGAAAGGCTGAAGGATTATAGGAGGGTCACTGATATCAAACTCAAACAGGACCCCAAATCTAGTCAATTAAATCAAATCATCAAGTATTTTTAAATTAATTTAATAGACATTGCTTTATGAATCATGTTGGGAGATAAATCGTCAATTATTAATTAAGCTCCTACTGTGTGCCAGATCCCAATTGTACCAAATGCAAGGGAAATAAAGGCAAAAGCAGCGACTTGTTCTCAAGAAAAGGAATTATCGCCTTCCGGTGATGAGTCAGTAGTATTAATATCAATCATATCAGCAGGCTATAAAACTCTGACCTTATATGAAAGTGAATTTGTCTCCTATTTAAAATAGAAGTATTCTATTATAGATTATAATTTGTTATATAATTACATATGTATATACATTTTATCCCCTTATTTTGGTTTCTTATTTTGTGTTGATGCATCTTTATTTGAAACATTTATGGCCAAAGGGATCTCAAAATCTGGGAGTGGCTTAGGCCTCTCTGGGAGCCCCAGTTTGCCTCCTCCCACCTTGGAGAGCCCCTCCTTCATCTCCCTGCTTATTCTTCCCTAAGGAGTACTTCAACCAAAGGACCCAAGGGGACGCCCAACTTTGCTGGACCTTCTTCCCCATTCCTCTTCCCAGCTAAAATTCTACAGTTGTTTTTAACTTTACAGAATAAGGAGTGACTTGGGTAGACCACTTTGTAGTAACAGGACCTGAGTGCAAATCTCACTGTGGAAACTGCCCTTGTGACATTCGGTAAGTCACAGCTCTCAGAACTCAGTTTCCTCATCTGTAAGGGGTGGAGTTGGACTAAATGGTTTCTGAAGTGGTAGAGGAGCAAGTGCTACACTTAAGATCCAAGAAGCCAAGTTCAAACTTGATTTCAGACACTTCTATCTGTGTCACTCTAAGCAAGTCACTTCCCTGTTTGCCTCAGTTTCCAAGTCTGTAAAATGGCGGTTGATAGGGTACCCCCCTCCTCAGGTTGTTCAATGAGATGCTGCTTGTAAAGTGCTTTGCAAACCTTAACTAAAAGCCAGATGTTACAATGATAATGGTGCTTTAGGAGGTCCTTTCTAGCCCTGAATTTAACAATTCAAAGACATGGATGTTTCAGTAGTCTGGGAAACCCAGAATGGATCAGCAATGAGACATGGCAGCTACAGGATTGCAATAACAGCAGCAAAAAAAAGGGAATTCCCAGAATCATCTCAGGTCCTAAACCCACATATCTGGAACCCCAGCAGAAATGGCTGGGGTCTGTGACTTGCTGCCATCTTGTGGCAAAAAAGGTGCACTACAGGCATGACTGGGCAAGTCCCCACAGGTCAGCTTTGGTGCTTTGAACCTCCTGGATCTGACCCTCATTCTGCCGGGCTTCTAGCTCTCAGGACCTTTTCTCTCTCCCTGATGAAGACAATTTAACACAGAACTCTCACAGAATAAAGGTTTGGGTCCTTGTTAAAGGATTTTAGATGTGGAGCTGGTCTGGATATAAAGACCATCTAGTCCACTTCCCTAGGGAGTGCCCTTTACAGAGGAGGAAACTGAGACGCAGTACATATAAAAAGCCAAGTTCTCTTAGGCAGAGAAGGCTACACCCACCATTAGAGTGTGGGGTTGAGTTTGGAAGTCCTCCATTTTCGCAACCCCCAACCCAGCTTACCGGAAACACCATCTCTCATCTGGCTTCTTGTCTGGAGTGGTACCCACTGTAAGGAGAATGCCCGACCGTTTCTTCTTTCTCTTGCACCACCAATAGCCCCTCTCCATCTCTAGGACTGAGATGGCTCTCTGAGAACGGAAGAGGTACATTGGGATGAGCGACCCTCCTACCTTGGGGTGGCAAGCAGGGGCTTTGCAGAAATGAAAAGAATAGCTCATTGGCTCGGGACAAATGGACTCTGCCTCAGGACACCTATTTAGAGAGCAGGCGTGTTTATTCTGGTAGGTTTGCTCTATTTGGTGGCAGCTATCCTCCTCTCCTGGACTTCTGCTGGCCTGAGCTAGCCACCACTGCCAGGGACCTTTCTCCCAGATTTATCTGCTGTGCCTCTTTACCCAAGATCTTTAGGGAGAGTGCCAGACCATCTCTGCTGGTTCACCTGTACCTGAGCCAGCCCTGCTCAATCCTTTTTGATTTAGGATTCTATCTTTTGTGCTCATTTCTACCCATAGCCTTCCCCTGGCCAGGACAGATAACTTCTCTGCCCTAGCATATAATCTCCTCATGATATAGTATTAATTTCTCCAGCTCTACCAAGGCCATAGGACTTCATTTTTTACCAAAGTGTCCCCATTTCCCATATGGACAAACTGAGAACCAGAAAAGAGAAGTCATCTGCCTAAGATTATGCTGCTTTTTCACAGATCTTTGAAGGCAAAACCCAATACTTTTTTTTGTCCCAGTGCCTGGCGCATAGTGAGTGTTTAATAAATATTTAATCCCAATAATTCTTCCTGCTTTCTCTTCTATTCCCCCCTCCACTGAGCCCTAAGACCCCCAAATCCCTGAGCAATAGCAGATTCTAGATTTAGAGCTGGAAGGGATCTTAGAGGTCATTAAATCCTACATCTTCATTTTGCAGTTGGAGAAACTGAGGCACAGAGTGATAAGATGACTTGAACCTACTTCCTTAGCTTCTTCTATTACCCTATGCCCCCAATTCCCCTGTAAAGTGACATAGGACCCTGGATCTAGAGACCATTCCATCGGACCTTCATCTTACAAAGGAGGAAATTGAAACTTGAGAGTCACACAAATAGATGACCAGTGGCTTCTGATTCCAAATCCAACTCTCCCTCTCCTACATCAACCTGCCTTGATGATCCCAGGAGATGAGTGAGTCAAGCCCTCCCTTATCCTTCTCCTACAGTAGGCTACCACAGAAAGCAGACTGGGCTTGGGCTCAGGGACCCAAGCCCAGTTCCTGGCTCTGCCTCAGTTTCTCCCCTGTACATGGCCCCATTAGAGGCAGGTTGCAGGCGGAGGCTGACCTGCAGCTTCCAGATGCTCCAGCTGTCCGTGGCCACGCTGTTGACAGTCTCGCTCATGAGGGCGATGAGCATATTGAGCAGGAGGATATAGGTAAGCAGCACATAGGCCAGAAGCAGGAACATGATGAAGCCCTCGAACTGCAGCTCCTTGTGGAACTCCAACTCCCCCATGCCGATGGTGAACTTGAAGAGCTCCAGGGAGGCCTCCACCAAGCCTCCATAGGGGGCCTTGTCTGCCTCCGCCAGAGACTGATTGGAGAAGGTGGGCAGGGGGGCTTCCCTGCTCAGACTCACCAGTGCTGGAAGGCAACCGGCCCATTCACATTTTTAAGCAACTACTGTGTACTAGGCCCTCAAGGGGCTTCCAAGCTAATGGAGGAGACAGTTTGTAAAGAATTAGAAAAAACAATAATAAGGAATAAGATAAATAAGATATAATCAACAGAGGGAAGACACTAGTATAAAGAAGATCTGAGAAAGATTTCTAAAAAGTAAGCGTTTTCTTGGGACTTGAAAGAAGCCAGGGAAGGGTGGGGAGGTAGAGATAAGGAGGGAGAGAATTCCAGGCAGAGGGGCAGCCAGGGGAAATACCTGGGGCTGGAGGATGCACTGTGCTTTTGGTGGAAGAGCAAGGAAGCCAGGGTCCCCAGATTGCAGAGCATGGGGACAAGGGGCATAAGCTGTAAGAAGACTGGAGGTAGGGGAAGAGGAGATGTCTGGGTCATAAAGGGCTGTGAACACAAACAGGACTTCGTATTGGATGTAGGAGGTAAAGGGAACCCCTGGCGTTTATGGATTAGGAGGGTCAGACCTGTGCTATAGGAAGATCAATTTGACAGATGATTGGAAGATGCAATGGAGAGTGGAGAGTCTTGTGGAAAGACAGCAAGCAAAAGTAGTAGGTGGGCTTCTGGGGAGGGGGAAAGGAGTGACTTCAGAGCTTAAGAAGAGGGGACTATGGGGCATCAAGGGAAGCCCTTACCTATGGCAAAGCCGAACAGGAAGACGAAGTAGACCAGGAGGAAGCGCAGCAGATCTCGGAGGATGACCTGGAATAGACAACCCAACCTGGAAAAGGAGCCCCATAAAGGAAGGAAACCTTGGGGTTCGCAAGCAAGAAGGAATCAGAATTTGAACTCAGCTCTTCCTGCTTCTAAGTCTGTGACCTAAACCCTACCAGAATGCGTCTCTGGTGGTGACTAATGAATTTCATCCTCAGGTGAGCAACCAACCTGTTGGGGATGAACCTCAGTTTGATTTCATTCAGCAGAAATTTATTCTGTTATCTTCCTCCCCTAGAATGTAAGAATCAGGAGGGCAGGGACTTTTTATCTCCAGTACTTAAGACAGGTTAAGAGCAGGTGGCTAAAGAAACGCTTGTTGGTTGACTGATTGTCCGCAGATATGAGCCTGGAGTGTTATTGGGTCTTGCTGCCCAATTTAACTTGGCCTGAGTAGGAGCTAGACTGATCTCCTCCTGTATTTTACCTGCCCTGGTCAGAATTGGGGGAGAGGGGAAGAGCCAGGAGGAAGGCACCCACCTTCTGTATCATGACGCTGTAGATACCAGTCTGCTGGAAGCCACGGGTGTAGTAGAGAAGGTTTATCCAACCCAAGACCAAGGAGAAAACCAGCATGGGCAGGTACACTCTGAGCTCCAGGAAACACAGCACTTGGGCCACCACCGAGGTGAGTGCCTGGCTCAGGCTGGGGGGGAAAACATCAGTATCAAGCCCACTGACCACAGGGGTGCTTCTCGGCCTGGGGGACTCCCCAGAGGATTCCCAACGCCCTTGTCCCAAGCTCAAGTCTGCCTCCACACACTCAGAGATATTCAACTGTTATAATCATTCTTT
Source organism: Myrmecobius fasciatus (assembly GCA_023553655.1). Lineage (NCBI taxonomy): Eukaryota > Metazoa > Chordata > Mammalia > Dasyuromorphia > Myrmecobiidae > Myrmecobius > Myrmecobius fasciatus. The sequence continues at coordinate 34,117 of JAJPUD010001281.1, forward strand.
TTAAAATTTATTATATTTGTGACTATTATTTATTATTATATAATATAATGATATTTATAATTATCTACATATTTTACATACAAATAATGTATTTATAATTTATAATATAATTTAATGCTTACTTTGCTAAAAGAATAGGATAGTGGGAAAGGTCCTTATTTTGGAGTCTCAAACCCTGGATTCAAATCCTGACTCAGCCACTTAGTATCTTAGTATCTCTGGCCTTCGGTTTCCTTATTTGGAAATGGAGAAAGTGGGCTCCTTCCCGCTCTGTCATGTAGCAGTTTAACAAGAAGGGATTATTGGAGAATTTCTGACTTCCAGTAACCTTGGTCAACATAAATTCCAGCCCCTTCCTCAGATAAGTTCCCCATTCCAGAGAAGGGAGAGTGATAGATAAGGGAAGGGGAAAAAAGCTAAGGACTAATGAGGGAAAGGTTCAGGATTAACCTAGGATTCTACTCTGTGGAAACAGAAACAGGAACTAAGCTCTCCAGGAGCTGGTCTGGCCCTCCAGTTGTAAACAGAAGCCAGCAGACCCCAACACCATATTCTCCTAAATCCCAAGAGACTTTGACTCCTTTTTTAAATTTCTTTCCTTAAACTCAGCTCTTTTGCTCAATTTTCTGAGACTCAGTTTACCTATCTGTCAGATGGAGAAAATATCCCTGTTCCGACTGCCTCATGAGTTTTCTGAAAATTCATGACATAATGTAGGTGAATAGAGCTAGAAGGGACCTTGGAGATCCAGTACTCTACCCCCTTCTCCCATTTTGATGAGGAAGCACTGAGAGAATTGATTGGATCTTCAATCTCCATATCATGTATGGTACATGATACCATATAGCCATTAAATATTATATTTGTTATTTATATTTTCATATTTATAATATAATGTAATACAAATCGAATATTCATGCATATATACACGCATGTTTATATGTACACATATGTGTATACCTATACTTGTATGTTTATTATACATGTATGTGTGTATGTTATTTAGTATATAATGCTATTTAGACAAGACCTGTAAAATGTATCAGTATAGACTAGTGTTCCCACATGAAGACGCCCTATCCCTATGCAAGTATACCCTGTTCTGTACCTTGTAGTCTTAAAGGGTTGAAGGGAGTGAGTGGCCATCCATTGGGGAATGGACTAAAAATGATGATCTATGAATGCAATGGAACATTATTGGACCGTAAGAAACGGAGGGGATGGCCTCTGAGAAACCTGGGAAGACTTGTATGAACTGATGGAGCAGAACCAGGAGAACAACATCATAAAGACTTTGGAAGACTCTGATCAGTGAAATGACCGACCAGCATTATAGATGAGGAAGCTTCCTGCCAGGGAGAGGAGGGACTCAGAGGGAAGAATGAAGGGTGTGATCAATGTGGGGATTCGTTTTGCTTGATTAGACATGTCTATAATGGAAATTTTGGGGTTTCTTTCTTTCTGGGAGGGGGGAAAGGAGGGAAGGAAAGGGCAATGGGAGAGAGAGAAGATAGATATTCACTGATCCAAAAAAATGTAATTAATTAAAAAAAAAAAAAAAAAAACCAATCCCCAGCAGCAGCTAGGTGGCGCAGTGGATAGAGCACCAGCCCTGAAGTCAGGAGGATCTGAGTTCAAATGTGACCTCAGACACTTCCTAGCTGTGTGACCCTGGGCAAGTCACTTAACCCCAATTGCCTCAGGGGAAAAACACCATCATCTAGACCTCAGACACTTGACACTTATGAGCTATGTGACTCTGGGTAAGTCACTGATTGCCTTCCCTTCCTTCCCCTTCCCCCCCTCCAAAAAAAATACAGAATACAAAAAAACTTAAGCATTTACCTAGAAACACAGTCAATAAGTACCAGAGGCAAGACTTTTACCTTCGACTTTCTGACTCAGTGGCTGCCTCTCTATCCATTATGCCAAGTTATCTCACTATTCTGTGTTTGAAGCATAATAATAATTTTGTTCAGTCATGTCCAACTTTGTGACCCCATTTGGGTTTGATTTGGACAAAGATACTGGAGTAGTTTGACATTTCCTTCTCCAGTTCATTTTACAGACGAGCCAACTGAGGCAGAAAGGGTGAGTAACTTGCCCAGGATCATACTAGCTGATCTAATAATCTAATAAAAAAAAAAAGAATAGCTGATCACTAAGTGTCTGAGGCCCTCAGAAAGATGAGTCTCTCTGACTCTAGACTTGGCTCTCTATCCCTTTCACCATCTAAATCTGAAAGCTATTTTACAAATCTGATCTCATTTGATCCCCACAACAACCCTGGGAATTGAATTCTATTATTATCCCCATTTTACAGATAAGAAAACTGAGGCAGAGGTGAAGTGATCTGCCCAGAGTCACACAGCTTGTAAATGTCTGAGCCTGAATTTGAACTCAGATTCTTGGGACTCCATCTACTCTGTGAGGATGAGATTACTACCTGTGAGAGCACCAGTAAGTCATTAATGCTCTCAAATTTAATTTAAATTTAAATAAATTTATATCATCTGTCGATTAGATTTGAGGCTCTAATTAGGTTAAACAGCACCGATCTCAGGGTCATTCTCCTAGAAGGAGACAAGAGAAGATCCACGTTGGATTTCATAAGAAGTCCTGTGGTACCAAACTTTAGATGGAGGCTGTTCTGGCTTTGGGGACAACCAGCAAAAAGGATGGCAGGACACTAGAGCTGTGTGGCTTTGCATAGGCCTCCATCACCTCCCTATAAAAATAAGGGGGCTGGACACTGGGATCACTAAGGGCCCTTCCCGTTCTGACGTTCTGGGGAGAGGGAGCACAGGGATCCCGGAGTCTGAGAATGGGAAGCAGGAAGCTCGTCCCCAGCATCCTGGAACTCACATGAGGATCTCAAAGTAGCTGTCGATAAACGAGGTCCAGATGAACAGGCGTCTCCTCCAGAAGTACTGGAGCTGTCAGAGCACAAGAATGAGAGAACGTGAGAGCTCGGGGAAGCCTTGTGGCCCAAGCAGCCTCTGCCCCTTCCCACCGGGCACGCTTCCTGGCACAAAGAATTGGCAGATGAGCTCTGCTGTGGGTGTGGGACAAGGACGGGAAAGGAAATCCCTGCCCTCAGCAGCCTCTGGAGCAAGCCTCAGAAATGAGGTACGGGGAAAGAGAGAATTTGCCCACCCCTTGGAGACCCCACAAAACCAGGGGGCATCCATAGAGAATCCTAGAGCCACAGAATGGGAGAGAGGGAAGAGTTTAGGGATCATTAAGGTCATTCCCCTCATTATACAGAGCAGGGGTCCGGAGGATATCACCCAGTCCCTGAGTGAAAGAGCTCCCACAAGGCCCTTTTGCCTTTCAGCCTAAGATCCTACTTATTGGCCACAGCATCGCCCAGGATTGGGCTTCCTTTGGTTCCAGATGTACCGACCAAAGATCTGGGAAGGTTTCAGGGGCAGCCTGTGGCTGAGAGATTTTCATTCATCTCAGAGTCCAGAACACACACACACATATAAAATAAATATACATCCTTATCTCTCTTCCTCCTCCCTCCCACAGTCCAGCAAATGGATTCTCTATGCAGGTGTCTTTCTCTATCTGCTTTTCTGTCTCCTCCATCTTTTTTCACCTGGGCAGCTGCCTGAGGGCAGGATTATTATCTGTGTCTCAAGATATATATGGTTCAATGGAAAGAATATTGGGAATTCTCTGTAAAAGAAAAGTCCTCAACTGGATGACCACAGTTGGCATTGTGTGTAAGGAGACCTTACCTTTTTCACAATGGTTTTGTCTGGGAGGGCTTCCCCTATGGGGAGAAATTCTCTCTGAACTACATCCCCCAGAAGGCTGTGGGAAGGACAGTCCATGATGTGTCCCTTAAATCTCTTCTAGGATTACATTGAACAGAGTCACAGGAACCAAAGAGTTCAATCAACTTGTGGAAGGGATGGAATTCTATTTTAAAAGCATTTATTAAATACCTATTATGTGTAAATAAGAAAATAACCAGTTCTCAATGAGTTTACTTTCTATTGAGGGAAAACAACATGGAAAATTCAATATAAAATATAGGCCAATTAGGGGGCAGCTAGGTGGTGCAGTGGATAGAGCATCAGTCCTGAAGTCAGGAGGACCTGAGTTCAAATCTGATATCAGACACTTAATATTCCCTTGCTGTGTGACCTTAGGCAAGTCACTTAAGCCCAATTGCCTCAGCAAAAAGCAAATATATATATATATAGATCAATTAGTTTCTGGGGGGAACACTAGCCAGGGAATAGATTTATAGATCTATAAATATAGATTTTTTAAATTTCCATAATTATATTTCTATAATTATATGGACTAGATCTATAGATCAGAATAGATTTTCTATTCTATCCTCCCATAAGGATGCAGGTACTAAAGATCATGGCCAGGTGACCCAAAGCCTGGGCCCATTCTTGTGTCTGTATCTGACCAGTAGCTACGCGGGAGAAGGAAGAGGTACTCACCTGGCCGAAGAAGAGATAGATTCCCCCAAAGAGAATGAAGATGTGTCCCATGAGCAGCATCGAGTTGCCCACTGTTGCTTTCAGGGGAATGAAGTTCTAGGGGAGACAAGTCCAGAGCTCTTAGGCCCCTGGCCCCTCTCCTCAGAGCTGGCTCTCTTCCCTTAACCAACTGTCCCCTGTCCCGGCCACTTTGTCTTCAAGACTTCCCATCTTGCTTTCTCTCAGTACTGTGTCCCCCTTCCCTTCTCCTTAAAGTTTACTGCCCCGGTCCCGTATCCGAGATGGAAGGGGCCATCTAGTCCAGTCTGTACCCGAGTGATACACCACACAATAGGAACCTCCCATGCAATACACTGGAATATTGCCCAGACCCTATAATTGATACATCCCAATTCACTCTGTCCTCCCTCTCCTCCCAGGATTCCACCCCCTCTCTCGGGTCCCTCCCATTTGTCCCCTTCCCCAGGCCTTTCTGACAGTACGTGCCCTACCTTTCCCAGGACAGGCTGGTGGTAGGTGACAATTGTGAAGATCACCATATACAGGAAGTAGGAAATCAAATTGAAGCGAAATCGGGAGACCAGAGACTCCCATTTCTCCTGCAGTAGCTTGTTCAGTGGCTCCAGAGTCACCATCTTGTGTCGATTCTGGGAGAGGGACCCAGGGCAAAATACAAAAGTGAGGCATTTGCAAGGGGGGATCCCAGAGGACAGATTGCCCTGCTGGAAGCCAGCGGGGAAGTGGCCAAGGCTGACCCATTCCCAATCGCCCTTGCAGGCTCATTGCACGTAGGGATCACTCCATTTCTGTGCTTGTGTCTCCAGCACCAGACATACAGTAGGAGTTTAATAAATGTTGCTTGATTAACTGATTGAGGATAGTCCTCTACCTATCCATGCAAACATGGAAACTAAGAGATTTCCCATCGGAAAGATCAATTCCTAGATTAGGGGGAGAATCATCAAGGAAGATGGAACTGCTTTCCAGGTTTGGAGCTCTAGCAGGAATCACACCTGAGTAACAGGAGGAAAAGACAATGGGATTTCGGGCTGAAAGGAAGCATCTAGGTCAGTTATCCCCAGACTTTTTGGTCTCAGAACCCCTTTCTTTGCCCACCAAAAAACTGAGAACCCTCTCACTAAAGAGCTGGATTATATCTATTGATATTTACTGTAGTCAAAATGAAAATGGCCAAGCATTATTGTGAAAGTAGTGTTGATCTTGAGGACTCCCTGAAAGAGCTCTGGGACCCTAAGGAGGGGGTCCTTTGAGAACTACTGATCTAGCCCAACCCTTTCATTTTATGGAGAAGCAGAGAAGAAAAAGGAGCTCGGCAAGCTCACATAGTAGGTATGAAACAGAGGCTGGATTTGAACCCAGGACCTCTGGCGCAGCTGTGGTCCTCACTCACCGGGGCCTTGCAGCCAAAAGCAATGATCTCCAGAACTGAGTTGTCTTCACAGCTGTCCACGGAGGACAGGTCATAGAGGGACACCTGGACAGGGCCATAGGTCCACTCGGTGAACTTCCGGGAGAGGTGTCGGAACTCCCCGGAGATCTCCCGCTGCAGAATGTGCTTGAAAACCTGGAAGGGAGGACATTGGGGGAATCCTTGGTCTTGCTTCCTCTTGGTTCTGTTTGCCCCCTCCCCCATTTGGGCCAGGAGTGAGGGTCAGTCACCCTCCAAAGGATGGACTTGGCAGGGACCACTGCTTAAGGGTCTGAAGCTGAAAGGGAGTCTAAAGCCGTCCGATCCGGTTCCGAGGTGGCCTAAGTGATTTGTCCATTCTGACACAAAGTGGGTCTCTGGGTGGGTCAGTGGAAAGAATGCCAGGCCCCAAATCATGTAGGCCCAAATTCAACTCCAGCCTCAGATACTTACTAACTATGTGACCCTGGACTTAACCGCTATCTGCCTCAGTTTCCTCAGCTGTAAAATGGGAATAATGATAATAATCTTTATTTCCCAGAGTTGTTGTGAAGACCAAATGAAATAATATTTTAAAAGCACTTAGTATATATACAAGATATATATATACACTTTATTTTTTATTTAATGTTTAATTTTATTTATTCAAGCTCTATACAAAGCTATATAAACAAATGGCTTATTCTTGGGGTCTCTGTCCCCTTTGGGATGAGCCTTGAAGACAGATTCAAATATCCGAACAAAGGAAGAATTTGACATGGTCTGCTTGGCTCCAACAAACCTATGATCATGGGAATCTCAGATCAAGGGGCTGATATTCCCATTTTCCAGTTGAGGAAACTGAGAACCAAAAGAAATTAGGAGAAATTAAGGTCATGCAGATAGTTGACAGCAGAGTCAGGATTTGAACCCAGCTCCAGTGACCTCCTATCCAGTGTTCTTTTCCATGGAAGAGCCATGGATGGAGGCTAATGAGAAGCAAATTACAGTTTGATCTTAATCCTTTCAAACAATCCGAGCTGGCCCAAATGGAATGGGCTTCCTTGGGAAGTAATGGATGCCCTCTCACTAAAGGTAGAGGCTGGAGAATATTTTGTGGGGATGTGACAGAGGGTGAAATTATAATGAGCAATTTTTGCACCTGAAGCTACAGAAAACATTCAATTAAATTAATTTTCTGAGAAAAATTCAATTGAAAATCTAGGATCCCAAGAGACCTCTTTTGGAGTGTGCTGGGGGAAGCAGCTTCCCTAGAGCATGGCCCCTGAAGAAGGAAGAATGACTTCTATTAGCCTCTGATTTGCACCAGTTATAACTAATACAATAAAAATCGAATAAAATAAGCTCTAAATAGAATTAAAGTTCATAGGTAATATAAATCAGTGAAAAGAGCAATGGTCTTATCTGGAAGTCCTGAGTTCAACTCTGGCCTCAGATACTTAACACTTCCTAGCTGTGTGACCCTGGGCAAGTCACTTAACCCCAATTGCCTCAGCAAAAAAGCAAAAAAAAAAAAAAAAAGAGCAATGGTCTTTCAATCAGAGGATCTAGATTCAAATCCAGCCTCTGCCATTATAGTGGTGTGAACTTGGGCTTTTAACGTCCCTGCCACCACTAGTTCTAAGATTGTATTACCTATGATCTTATAGACTTCAAGTGCCACATAAATTTCAGTGCCTTGGGCCAGCACCCATATGGTCTCACCTTAGTTATAGCTCTGATAATCAGGTACAGTTTGAACCTGATGGTTCCAATTCTGAGATTCTGAAGGCAACTGAATGGGGTAGGCTCTGCTCACCTCAATCTTGCCCTCCTTGGCTGCCAGCTTGAATGGCGTCAGCCCCTGGAAATTAGCAATGTTCTCCAATTTCACTGAGGGGCATAGGCGGGCACCAGCTTGGAGGATGTAGTCGTACATGCTGTTCACCTGGCTGCTGTTTTCCACAGAGTCATCTGCAATCATCACCAAGGCGTGGAGGACCGTATTGCCCCAGGTGTCCGCAGCCTCCAGGCAAGCCCGGCGGTCAGGGTCAGGATTCTCCAGGAGGTATGACACAATATCCCATTGCCTGGTGCAGGCGGCCAGGGACAGCGGCAGCTCCCCTGGGGTCAGAAGGAGGGAGACAGGACCCTACTTTTAAGCAGGTGGCTTCTGTTTCCCTTAGGAGCACAGATGTGGGAAATCTCACCTTGTTGGGCTTCCCTTCCACCCAGGACCCTTCTGCTTTTTGGTCACCAGACCACAGGTGGCACAGATGTCGATGGGAAATAGTCAAACAGATTGTGGTACCCAAAAACAATGGAAATAGTGAACATGAATTCAGAGAAGAAGAAGAAGACTTATATGAACTGATACAGAGTGGAAAAAATAGAATCAGAAGAACATACATAGTGCCTCCCAATTCATAAATGAAGGTGATAATGAATATGAAGAATTCAGAGAAGAATAAGAAGACTTATATGAACTGATACAGAGTGGAAAAAAACAGAATCAGAAGAACATACATAATGACCCCCTTTCTCCTTTGTAGAGGTGGGGGACTATGAATGTAAAATATTGCATAAATTCAGATTTAGCTGATATGTTGATTAGTTCTGCTGAACTGATTTTTCTCTTTTTCCTTTATTATAAGAGACTCTGGGGAAGAGAGTAGATGGGAATAATTCATAAATGAAGGTGATAATGAATATGAAGACTTCAGAGAAGAATAAGAATTATATGAACTGATACAGAGTGAAAAAAAAAACCAGAATCAGAAGAATACCCATAGTGCACCCCCTTCTCCTTTGCAGAAGGGGGGGACTATGAATATAGAATATTGCATAAACTCAGATTTAGCTGATATGTTGATTAGTTCTGCTGAACTGATTTTTCTCTTTTTCCTTTATTATAAGAGACTCTGGGGAAGAGAGTGGACTGGAATAATTCATAAATGAAGGTGATAGAAAAGCAAAAGGCATCAATCAATAAAAATTAAATACATTTTAAATAGTTAAATGATTTAAATAAATAATTTCAATCTAAATTAAAACCAAAAGGCATAAACAAAAAATTATTTAAAAAATAACTATGGAAGAAGTATGAGAATGCGATTCCTTCCCTTTTTTTCAGAGGTGGGAGGCTACCAGTGTAGAGGGCAGCATATGTTTCTCATATGATGAACACATCAACATCAGTTGATGTTGTGGTTAATTAGCTTTGCCCAATTCCTTTTTTTCCTCTCTTTTCTATTTTTTTTTAAATAAGAGATGGCTCTCTGAGTGGGTGGAGCAGGGATAGAGTAGAAAATGAAAGTATCTAAAAACAAAATATCAATAAAATCATTTTTCAAAACTAGGTGGACGGCCACAACTGGGCCATGCAGAGCTCAGGCCTCTGGGCCATACATCCCTTGTATATAAGGTAGAACTTATGCAAATTCTAAGAAGTCTCTTTGACTGTCACTTCTATCCCCCTGCCAGCCTTGATTCAGAGCAGTCACATTAGGTTCAGTGAGCCACAGGTGTAGTAGAGTAAGATAGTGAAGATGCTCAATGAACATTTGTTGTATTGGATGAATTAAAGGCTTCTTCTGGGTGGCAATTATTCAAAAAATAGCACGCCATCCACCCCCAGCTTTGCCCCCAAACAAACAAGCCAATGGCATACAGGGCAGGGAAAGGCCTGTCCACTCACCAAAATAGAAGCAAATTCCTTGTCCGTCTTTCCCAAAAAAACTCCCACTGGCCCTAGCGTGGAGGTCGGCTCCATTCTCCACCAGCACCTTCACACACTGAAGACTTCTCTTCTCAATGGCGATGTGCAGAGCACTGTGACCTGGAGAAACAAAGGCAGGAGAAATCACCAGTGGAGTACCTGAGGCTGTCGGACAGTGCAGGTGAGCCGTCCTAGAGGGAGGTCACTCAGCCCACGGAGGGGACAGAGAGAGGTCTGAAACCAAGGGGAAGAGCACAGATTGCTGTACATGCTACATCCCTCTCATTAGACTAATTAATAAACAATCATCTGTTAAGGGGACTTCGGGGGAGGTTCTTTGCTAAGTGCTGAGCGTACAAGTGCAAAAGTAAGTATTGCTTACCTCCAGGAGCTTACACAAAGAGACAAGACATACAGGAAAGTGATGGTCAGGGAGGGAGGTTAGAAATCTGAGTTCAAATTCTGCCTCAGATACTTCCTAGCCATGTGAGCCTGGCAAATCCCTCTGCACTTTGGTTTCCTTGTCTATAAAATGAGGCCGTCCAACTAGATGACCCCAAAGGTCCATTCCAGTTTAAGAGCCAACGGTCTGATGCAGCCAGCAATTATTTTGCAAGTATCATCTTAAGAGAGTCACCTGGGGGAGGGGGGTCTGAAGGTTAAGTGATTTGCCAGCAGTCACCAAAGCCAGTAGGTGTCCAAGGAGGGACTTAAAACCAGGTTTTCTTCACTCTTGAAACTAGCCTACTGTCCTGGGCTCTGAATTTTTCAGTCATGTCTGACTCTGTGACCCCATCTGGGGTTTTCTTGGCAGAGACACTGGAGTGGTTTGGCCATTTCCTTCTCCAGCTCATTTTACAGATGAGGAAACTGAGGCAAAGAGAGTGAAGTGACTTGCCCGGGGCCACACTGTTAATAAGGGTCTGAAGCCAACTTTGGACTCAGGGAGATGAGTTTTCCTACTTCAGGTCCAGTGCACCATGGTACCATCTCGCTGCTCCTGTCTAAACATCTCACTGCTGTTGTCTTTGGACCATTCTTGAATGTTTTTCTAGAAATTCTCTGTAGCAAAGTGTGCTGAACACCTTTCTCTGGTTGCTTTAATGCTTCATTATCCCCAGGGCTTAGCACATTAATAAGCAATTAATAAATGCTATTTCATCCATTCATACTTTGATTCAGATAGTCACTCACTTATCCATCCCTCTGTCCATTTGTTCATACATCCTTTCATTCATCATCCATCTATCCATCCATTCATTTGTACCAATGCAACCATCAGGCAGTCTCCCCATCCCCTACCCCTCCAACTCACTCAACCTGAATAGAAATATTCAGAAAACTTTGCTATCTTACGCATTCGTCAGGCAGTCTCCCTACCCATTATTTCCTTTTCCATTCGGAAATCTTTGATATTTTATATATTTATATTTTACAACCTTTATATTATTTCTCAGCTGCCAGAATTCACTGAGAACATGTTAAAGCTTGTTTGTCCCCCCCACGAATGTCTCCATTACCCTGTAGATCACACAAGATTTTATTCTCCTGAGATCATAGAACTCCATTATTCAAAGCTACCAAAATATTCAAAGGATGAGCTTTTATAGTGGCTGGGAATCATTGCAGAAGAGGTACCATATCCCAAACACCAACCAACACGGTTGCTCTTTGAGACCTTTACTTCCCAATTGACTCTCCTCCACCTCATCCAAAGAGAGAATCCTTCCAATAAAATAACCACAACTCTCCTTTTCGTATGAGCAACTGGGATGTTTGATCCACTTTGTTTGGCCAGGCTCTTACAAGTATGGTGTTCCAGGGGTCAATGCAATGATAAGATCATAAATCTGGAGCCACCAAGTCTCACCCAGATAAGGAAACTGAAGCCCAGAGCCCACACCCTACAGAGCTGTAAGAAATGAAGGAGGCGGTTTCAGAGAAACCTGGGAAGACTTGTCTGAACTGATGCAGAGTGAAGAGAGCAGAACCAAGAGAACAACATTAAAAAGACAAAAAGCCACCAATGTTAAATTGTTTTCGTATGTAATTGGGGAAAAAATAAAATATTCTTTTTAAAATGACAATTATAAAATGATAAAACACAAGATTGAGTAACCATTGACCTGAGAAAAGTCAAGGATGAAAAATGTGATCAATTCAATAAAATGCTATATTTTATATATATATATAAACAGCTTTAATGGACTTAAGAACTCTGATCAATGCAAAGACCAACCATGATTCCAGGGGTTAAAGGTAAAGAGTAGTACCCACATCTAGATAGATGGAAGACTCTCCCTATTTCTTCCTCTTAATCTTGTTTCAGGATTTTATCTTCCTTTGTGGCTTCCCAGCTCCCACCAGCAGCCTTCCTATATACCCTCATATAGTCAATTTGTCCACTGACAAGGATTAGATTTGAACTCAGCTTCTCTGCCCAGAAAGCCAGGGCTCTTTCCACTGACTGGCTCCAACGAACGTGCTCCATGACAATGACAACTACGACCTCCATGTTTTGTGCCTCACTGGACATTGAGACTTTGCAGATCATTGAACAACAAAGTTGTGTCCGTGGCTGCATCTGGTACGGAACCGTGTCAGATTTTAACATATGTCCCAAGGAAGGAGACAACTCACTTAAAGAAAGCCTTGAAGGCCCCACAGAATCCAAGGATTTCATTTCTCTCTTGCCTTATTAATCAACAAGATGTGAAAATTTGCCTGATCCCTTCTCTTGCCATCCTTAGGAATGATACCAACCCAGCATTTGCCAGGTGCTTAAGAAGAAGCTCTCTTTCCTGGCTCCTCTTGGCCCCCGGATCAGCTCCATTACCAATGCCTTTGGCACGGTGCCCTATCCCCAGCCTCTAGCTGCCACTGGCCTCTGGCACCTGTTAGAGGGAGGGGCCAAAGCCCAGGTATCTCTGCATAGATCCGGGGCACTGGTGCTCAGCTTCCAAGCCAAGCTCCCCACAGATTCATCAACCATCCTCATAAAGATTTTATAGGGATGAGAAAGGAGGCATGTGGGTGCAGAGCCATTTCCTGTCTGAGAGAGTCAATTATATCTTTGTTGATAGTGTTCTGGGTTCACTATGTCCTCTGCCTTCTGACTCTGTTCTTAATGGCAGGAGTCATGAGGATCAGGCCTGGGCAATCGACAAAGCAGGAGCTTCTTTTATTTCTACATCTGAATTATTAAAGTCACGGGAGACTGATGAATATGTGAACCTCTCGACCAGAAATCTAATACAAACTATATTACTATGTATATTGCCATATAGATGTGCTAGATATATTACTAAACTCATCTAAGTTATAACTAGAAATAAACTATATGAACTATAAACTATATATAAATTATATTACTATATATTACTAAACTCATATAAACTATAACTAATAACTATGAACTATATATAAATTGCATTATATATTGTCATATATGCTATATATATTACTAAACTCATATAAATTATAACTAAAAATAAACTATAACTATATATAACTATATATAAACTATATTACTATGTATATTGCC
>JAJPUD010001281.1:55090-78923 GCA_023553655.1 Myrmecobius fasciatus
TTGTGATTTATTATCAGTAATGTTTGTGGGTTCCAACCCTATGTGGGGGTCTCATAACAATGTGGGGGTGTCATGAAATTGTGATTTATTATCAGTAATGTTTGATTTGTATTCCTAGTTTCTATACCTATATGCCCAGGGTCACGTAGACATTTCTTGGGCAAAAAGGGGTCACGAAGCAGAAAAAGTCCTCCAAGAGGATAGAGAATTGACCTTTAAGCCAAGAAGTTGGGGTTCTAGTCCTACTTCTGGCACATGCAGGTTGCAGGACTCTAGGCAAGGCACTCATTGTCTCAATGCTCCAGACCAGGACTTCTTAAACTTTTTCCTTTTTTGCCTGAGAAATTTTACAGAAGCCCATCTGGAATCTGAGCCAAAGTGTTTCCAGCAGCGTTTGTGCACAAAGTGCACAGGTTGTGTCCTAAGCCCCTTCCCCAAGACCCTCAGATTTATTGGGCGTTTGATTTTGAATTAATTTTTGGTGATTATGTTCAGAAACCTTTTACTGTTGATAGATTTCTCCCAACTCCCACATTCAGTTAGTTTAAGAAGCTTTGCTCTAACAGCTCTCTAAGACAATAAAGTATAGTAAGTTGCTCATCAGGAAAAAGTGCTGGAGCTGGAGTAAGGATGACCTGAGTTCAAATGCAATCTCATATACTTAATACCTGTGTGATCCTGGGCAAGTCACCCAGCCCTCAGTTTGCCTTAATTTCCTCATCTGTCAAATGAGCTGGAGAAGGAAAGGGCCAATCATTCTGCATTTTTGCAAAGAAAACCCCCAAATGGGTTCACAGAAAATCAGACAACTGGAGTGACTGAAGAACAAGCTAACCGGTATTGGTGGAGGGAATTTCCTCCCCTGGAAATTCCCCAGACCACTAAAATAGTTTCAGTCCTTTTTAAGATTTGCAAATTATGTTACATATATTGCTTCATTTGACTCCACCAACAACCCTGAGAAGGAAGTACTATTATTTCTATTTTGCAAATAAGGAAACTGAGGCTGAGAGCTTGAGTGACTTGCATCATATATCCAAGCTACTTACATACACACATATACATACATATACAGATGCATACAGACACATATGTGTGCAGATACACACATATATACAGGCACATACATACATATAGATATAGATAGATATAAATATAGATACAGATACAAACATAGATATAGAAATAGATAGAGATAGAGACATAGACATAGATATAGATATAGACATAGACATAGACATAGATATAGATATAGATACGGATACAAATACAGATATAGACATAGATATATAAAATCTGTCTATGGGACTTCAAATCCATTTCTCTTTCCACAAATTGCCAGACAGATTATAGGACAGAAGGTCCCCAGTCACTCACATGAGCCCCCACTAACACAATGAAGCATTTAATGAATGATGTTGGTCCCTCCCGCCTTTTCCCACCCCTATTTTGGGCCATTTCAGTTAGCTCATCATCTGGCTAAGAGCAAATTGTAAAGATGGACCGTGTCCTTGGATATGCTTGCTCATCACTACAGAAAGGGAAAAAAAGAGAGTATTTTGTGTCTCATTTTTTAAGTTTCTATTTTTAGGCAAAGTTGAGTTGTTAATTTTAAAAATGAGGATTTTTTAGTTTGTTGAATAAAAATAATGTCCTTAACAGATGCATACTCATGAATTCTTTCCATTGCATCATACCAACTCCTTATAAGGTAAGAAAGCCCATTCCAGCTCAGAACCTAGAGTCCTAGAAGAATGGAGGCTGCAGTGGGAGGCTGTAACCAGAGGGACATTTTACTCTGGGGCAATCCCACTTTCTGGTTCTATTGGAACTTTCCAGGGATCATAATCCAAATAAAGGTGGTGGCTCACATTAATAGACAGCCCTAAGATTTGCTGTACAGACCCTGTCTCATCAGAGGAAACATTCACTTTATCTTGTTTAAATGGAGGAAGGTCAAAATACTTTTATTCCAGAATTGGAGAAAGGAAGGGAGGATGAATGGGAATCCCCTTCCTGGTCGTCCACCCCAACCAGCTTTATTATTGAGCATTTCATAGAACATTCAAGCTTAGAGACCTCCTGATCAGGATATTGGGCTGGAAATTTGAGCCCCAAATTTGACCTCTCTCAGCTCCCTAAACTAGCTTTCTGACCTTGCAAATCATCCCCCTTCCTGTTCATGCCTCAGTTTCCCCATATGGGTATTTATATATATATATAATGGAAATACAATATTTCTGTTATAGAAATATTAATAATGGTAATTAAAACAAGAGTATAATATTAAATGAATAGTATATAATCTATAATATTACTATCATATAATTTAGAATATATTGTTGATAATATTGTGTAGATATACTGGTTACTTTCCAAATGAGTTCCAGACCCTACTAGATCCTAAGCCAATGACTTTGTTGTACAGATGGGGAAATTCAGCTGTGGAGAAGAGTAGAGACTTTGCTTGAGATCAGCTCCTTGGGGTCAGAGCCACGACCAAAACTCAGAGTTCTTACCCTCAAATCCTTTTCTAGATTTCTCCAAATTCTTTTGAAATCCAAGGCTGAACAAACTGTGCTGAGGGAATGGGGTGAAAAAAAAAAAAACAGATTTCCCCAGACTTTGCCAAATGGGCTGGATGTAAAGAAATTAGATTTGATGGCAGGAGAAACCTCCTAACCATCAGAGCTGTTCTGACATGGAATGGACACCTTTGGGAAGTGAGAGCCGTTAAGCAAAACTCTGATGACCACCTGTGGACATGCTTGAGAGGGGATTCTGGGTCCCTGGGCTGGATGGCCTCTGAGGAGCTCCCCTCCTCCAACTCTGGGCTTCTGTGAGGGAGAAGCCAGAGCAAGATAAATGGTGGCTGCAATGAGGAGGGGCAGCTAGGTGGTCCAGTGTCTAGCAGGCTGGTCAAATCCAGTCATGGGAACACTTACTGGCCAGGTGACTCTGGATGAATCATTGAATCTGTCTGTCTCAGTTTCCTCATCTGTAAAAAGGGGATGATAGCCTCTATCTCCCCAGGGTTGTTGTAAGGATCAAATGAGGCGATAATTATAAAGCGCTCAGCACAGTTCCTAGAACTTAAAAAATGTCATATGAACACTAGCTATTATAATGATTATAATTATCAATATCATATAATGTATAATCTCGTATTAATATTATGTAATACATTAAATGGCATAGAATATTCTGTAGTCGATTGTTATAGAAATATTATATAAATAGTGGAAATTAAAATAAGAATATAATATTAAATGAATAGTATAGAATCTATAATATCACTATCACATAATTTAGAATATATTGTTGATTTAATATTGTATGGCTATATCATAATAACATGTGCTATTAATAATATCATATGTGAATATTTATGTAAATGAAGAGGCCCTAACAGGAAGCCAGCCTCTGTGTAACAGCCCGGAACAACCTTGGAGAACGCAGAGAACAGCTGGTGAGCCAGCTTCCTTGTCTTAGAGAGAGGTGGGAGCTGCTGGGGCAGAATGCTGCATCCATCTCTAAAGAGGGAGGCCATTGCTTTTGTTTAACCGCTTTTCTCTGTGATAAGGGAAGGTTCCATTTTGGGAGGTACATGACTAGAAATGATTATGATGGAAAATAAAAGGCATTAAAAAAACAGTTAAAAAAAAAAAAGCAATCACTTTTCTGGAAGCTATTTCTATTTTCCACCTGCATCAACTGTCTGAGTAATCATGGAGTCCTGTGGAACTGTGGGCAGGCCCTGAAACCTGCGGGATGATGCCAGTCAGCAAGCAAAGAAAAGTCATTAGCAGAGAGCAGCTGGTGGAGGGGAGAGCGAGCCCCTGGGCCGGTCACTCTTGGGCTGAGTCCGGCCTTTAACACGGGTTATATGACCCTGGGCAGGATATGGTCTCGCTCAGTGTCCCTGCATCCAACTAGATTAAAGTAGCTCAGACGCTCACTGTGACTCTGTAGCTCTGCATGGTCCTCCCCATGAGCTGCCCAAATACTGAGGAAATCAAAGCTTTGCTTATATATATGTGTGTGTGTGTGTGTGTGCAAATATATGTGTTTATATGTGCACATAAATATATGCATTACAAACACGTGTATGTTCACATAAATAGATGCACACAAAAATGTGCTGAGAAAGTATTGCATACAAAACATGTGTGTGCAAACACACAAATGTGTGTAAACACATAAACATGTGTGTGAATACATAAACATGTGTGTGAAAATACATAAACGTGTGTGAAAATACACAAACATGTGTGTGCAAATATATAAACATGTGCATATGTGTTCATATTAATATATACATGGCAAACCCACAAATATATGTGTGTATAATCTATGTGCATATAAATATGTGTATAGGGGCAATTAGGTGGTGCAGTGGATAGAGCACCAGCTTTGAATACAGGAGGACCTGAGTTCAAATCCGACCTCAGACACTTAACACTTCTTAGCTGTGTGACCCTGGGCAAGTCACTTAACCTCAATTGCCTCGGCAAAAAAATAAATAAATAAATATTTGTATGGACAAACAATATACGTCTGTATAATGTGTGTGCAAAAATATATTTATGTACAAATACACCACCATGTGTATATAGTAAGTGCATGAGTACATGCATCACAAACACAAATGTGTACATGTGTCCATATAAATGCCCTGCAAATCCACAAACGTGCATACAAGTATACATGTTCAAGCACGCATGTGTTCATATAACATGTGTAAAACCCAAAGCACGTGTGCATACAATGCATATACACTTAAATCTGTGTGTCCCAACCCATGTGCGTGTGTCCCTGCAAACATGTGCATTGCCAACCAGACACAAACAGACACCCAGAATCACAATGCCCGTGCCCACAGAACTCCCACAAACACGTGTGTGTACAACCTCACATGCATGTGAGTCTGTGTGGAAGCCGGTGCACTACAAACACGCTCCGGGACCCCCTCAGACTCCCCGGCCAGGCCAGCTCCCAGCTCCCAGCTCCCGGGGCTCCCACTTCCCAGCCTGTGGCCGTTCCCCGTTACTTCCCCCTCCAGAAGCCCCTGCCACGGCGCTGTGCCCGACAGAAGGGAGCTTCCTGTGCCGTATCACGTCACCCTCGTGGGCAAACTGAAACCGCAACCATCACGCGGTCCCGAAGGCGAGGCCTTCTGAGGATGGGGAAGTGGTCCTGCCTCCTGAGGCGCTCCCCTCCTCAGCGCTGAGATGGCTGCTGGGGGGCAGAGGGAGGGGGACAGAGATGGGGCTGGGGGGCAGCGGAGGTGGGAGGAGGGCAAGCAGGAAGAGGAGAAGGGTTAAGAAGCTGGGACCTGGGTGGGGATGCAGGATGGGGGACAGGGCTCAGCCTTGGAGGTGAGGGTGTCAGAGGTCAGGGATGGAGAGAGCGGGGAGGGGGCTCTCAGCCCCCAGCATCCCTGGGGTGGGGGTCCCCTCAGGTCTGGGTGGGGCTGGTGACGGACATCAGAGGAGCAGGGTCAGAGAGAGGAAGGAGGGGCTCTGAGCCCCCAGCATCCCTGGGGTAGGGGTCCCCTCAGGTCTGGGTGGGGCCGCACGCTTGCTCAGTTACACGGCAGCCTCCGCTGTCATCACTGAAACCTTGATTCACGGCTCATTGTCCCCGCCGCTCCGAGCCTGGAAGCTCCTGCCGGGCTGTGACAACCTGCCTGCCCCCTGAGCCTCCGCGCCCCCCAGCAGCACCCCGCCCCTCCCGCCTGGTCCCTGCCATCTGCCTCCCGGTGCTCCCTAGGAGACGCCCCCAGCTGTCTGCCTCAGGGCTGGCTCCTGGCCAGCCCCGGGGAGGCTCGGGGTCCCGAGGTGAGTGAGGAGGGACCCTCGGGAGCGGCGCCCCGCGCCTGCTGTCCAGCCCGAGCCCCCTCCCCACACGCACCGATCCAGGGGTGCTCCCACCCCCCCCAGGGTGCAGGCCAGCAGTAGCCACTTAGCCCAGCACTTACCGGAGCGCTCCGGGGTCCGGCCCCTTTGTCAGGCTCAGGGGAGCCCGGGGGGGGGGGTGGGGGGGGCTGGAGGGCTGCACTGGGATGCCGCAGACCCGGGTCACCAGAGAAAGAATAAGAGGAGCAGGGAGGCGGGGAGAGGAGGCTACAGGAAGGAACCTCCCCTCGGGGGGTGTGCCCTGTCTGGTCCCTGCTCACACACTCTTCCACCCTACCCTGCTCAGGCCAGCTCCTTGGGGGTGATAAGGAGTTAACTCCCTGCTGTCTGGTCAGCGGCCTCCAGGAGCCCAGGGTGACACGCCTGGCCTGGAGGAAGGCGTCGGAGACGCCCGGAAGCCCCCCACCACTGATGCAGGCCGGTCTCCCCGCCCCGGGGAAAGGCTCAATCTCCCCCTTCCATTGTGACTGTCATCAATTCACCAACTCCCGAGCCTCAGTTTCCCTCACTTGTAAAATGAGGAGGGGTGAATGCTGAAGGGCTTGGCCAGAGTCGGGTCAGGAAAATGGGGTGCAGAGGGATGTGGAAGCTGGATTTGGAGGCAGAGGATCGTATCACTCACTTTGTTCCAGCCAGACTTTCCTTGTCGCATCTCCCACCTCTGCACCTTTGTACGGGGCTTCCCCCAGGCGTGCCTGAAATGCTCTCCCAGCCTCTTGGAAACCCCAACTTCCTTCAAGTGCCATGTAAGTCAAGCCCATCTTGATCTCCTCTGTTACCAGTGCTCGGAATTACCCAGATCCCAAATTACTTTGTAATTAAATTTCATTTTTTATCTGTTTCACCCCAATAATAGCTGGACTCAATTGAAAGCAGGGACACGAGGATTTTAGTCTGCACCCCCAAGTCAGAGCACAACTTCCTAAATAAATGCTTGTTAGATGTGGGCTGGAAGTTGGGTGGGTACCATGGGGCACAGAGCACGGGCTTGGAATCAGGGAGACTCATCTTCATGAGTTCAAATCCTGCCTCAGATACTTCCTAGCTATGTGACCCTGGGCAAGGACCTTCAGCCTGTTTGCCTCAGTTTCCTCAACTGTAAAATGAGCTGGGGAAGGAAATGGCCAATCCCTCCAGTATCAGACACAATGATTGAACAAGGGATGGGTGAATGGATAAGTTTGCTCCCCAACAAATCACTACCCCCTCGATGCCTGTTTCCTCCCCCTTAACTTGAGAATCCCCTTAACATTCTATGCTCCTGCTCCTTCCATTCCTTTACACACTCTACCTTTCGTGCTCCATGTGAGCTCCAGGACCAAGTCCCAAATGAAGCCATCATGTGGATGAGACAACAGCCTCAGAAGACCACATGCTTCCCATTGGGCAGCCGGCAAGAAGAGGAACCTCAACATCCCTTAGGAAGAAATACTTGAGGTTCCCAGATCATCCTCCCCCATCACCCCCTCTCTCTGCACAGAACCAAACCTGCACCACCGTCCAACAGTCTTATATCTCATGTAAAATGAGATTCAGTGAACCATCACTGGTGGAAAGCTTCAGGACTTGGACCGAAGACCAGTCTCTGTGGCACACAAGCTGGATGAGTGCTCCTCAGTGGCCCAGAAGCTGGACCTGACACCAGAAGACTCCACAAACTGACTCCTTGGGAATCCCCTCCCCCCATGAAATCACATGTCCAGCTCCTCCCACCCCTTGACCCCCACAAAACTACCAGAAAAGACAGGCTAGGACAATGGCTATGGAGCTGCCCTCCAAGTCAGGGAAACCAGGGTTCAAGTCCCACTCCAGGTCATTTACCTTCTGGACCATCACTCTCTGAGACTCTTAAGTTTATTTATTTATTTATTTATTTATTTATTTGCTGAGACAATTGGGGTTAAGTGACTTGCCCAGGGTCACACAGCCAGGAAGTGTTACGTGTCTAAGACCAGATTTGAACTCAGGTCCTCCTGAATTCAGGGCTGGTGCTCTATCCACTGCTCCACCCAGCTGCCCCTGAGACTCTAAGTTTAAAATTCACTCTAACATTAAAAGGAGTTTCCTTCTCGAGAGTTCCCTACAGTTGTTCCTGAAAACCCTTTTCTCCTGTCCAGCTCTCTTGTTGGGCTGTTTCTGACATGTCCAACTCTCTGTAGCCTCATTTGAGTATTTGGCAAAGTTACTGGAGTGACTCATCATTTCCTTCTCCAGCTCATTTTACAGATGGGTAAACTAAGGCAATCAGGGTGAAATGGCTTGCCCAGGGTCACACAGCTAGTAAGTGTCTGACGTCTTTCTGACTCTAAGTCTGGTGATCAATCCACCATGCTACCTAGCTGCCCTCTGCCCAGCTTTTCATTTATTACTTCATCTATCCTTCCCTTTCTTCCTTCAACCAGCATTTTTTAAAAAAATTTTATTAAAGCTTTTTATTTGCAAAACATATGTATGGGTGATTTTTCAACATTAATCCTTGCAAAGCTTTCCGTTACAAATTTTTCCTTCTTCCCCCCACCCCCTCCCCTAGATGGCAGGAAGTCTAATACATGTTAATTACGTTAAAATACTTGACAGATTGAACATGTGTATATATATTTATACAGTCATCTTGCTGTGCAGGACAAAAAAAAAACCTGAGAAGGAAAACATAATGTAAACAAACATCAATTAGGGAATGTGAAAATGCTATTCAACCAGCATTTATTAAGCACCTGTTATATACCAAACAGTGTGCCAGGTGCTTAGGATACAAAACCAAAAAGGAAATCAAAAATTAGTCACCTCATGACTAATATGGAAATGTGGTTAGCACGATTGTACATTGAGGAGTTTCCATCCTAATTGGGCAGGCAAACACACCCACTGGACACTAGCCACTAGGAAAGGCCTCCTGGAGAAAGCAGTACCTGTCCTAAGCCCAGAAGGCTGGGGGGACCTCCAGGAAGCAGAGGGAAGCAAGGAGAACGTTCAATCAGCGGCTCCCAGAACCCGGTTCTCGCCCTCTTTATATCTCATCAGGTACAAGTTTCATTCTGGGCTCTCCTCAATAATGAGATGATTCAAACCAGTTCCAGTTGTTCAGTGATGAAGAGAGCCATCTGCACCCAGAGAGGATTGTGGGAACTGAGTCTGGACCACAACATAGCATTTCCACACTTTCTGTTGATGTCTGTTTGCATTTTGTTTTCCTTCTCAGGTTTTTTTTCTTTCTAGATCTGATTTTTCTTGTGCAGCAAGATAACTGTATAAATATGTATACATATATTGGATTTATCATCTATTTTAACATAATTAATATGTATTAGACTATCCGCCATCTAAGGGAAGGGGTGGGGGGAAAAGGGAAAAATTTGGAACAGAAGGTTTTGCAAGAATTAATGTTGAAAAATTACCCATGCATCTGTTTTGCAAATAAAAAGCTTTAATTAAAAAAAAAAAAAGTTTCATTCTGATTGGGAAAGAAGTTCCCTACTGAGAGAATTTCAGATTCCATCGAGAGTGATGGGAGTTAGGGGTGAGAGGGGGCTCTCCCGGCACCCCTGAAATCACATCGATAGGCAGCTGCCCACCAGCCCAGTCACTCCCCTGTTATCACAGCCAATATTCTGGCCATTGGTAGGGTGACGGGGCCGGGAGAAGGGGTTGGGAGGAGCCCCCAGCAAACCGTACTCCTAGACCCAGAATATGAGTTCCTGACCCTGTCTGTGGCTTAATGGCCAGAGACGTCTCGGACCCATGGGAGATGTGGACTCAGCCCCACCATCTGCCCAGCCACGGCCCACGGGGTCTTTCCATCTGTGGGGGCTGAAACCTTCTCCATATGGGGTTTCTCCCATCAGAATAGGAACCCTTGGTGAGAGGCGATTATTTGCTTTTCTGTCTGTTCTCCCATCCCTTGCACAGAGCAAGGACTTAACATTCATTTATTCATCCCCAGCTAGAACTCTACAGAACTCTGGAGTAAGCAGAGACTTGAGAACTTCTCCTTAGAGGGAGGACGGGCTCTAAGCAAGGGAGGCGACTGTGGGAATGTCCGTTCATTAAGAGAGCCTTCCTCCTGCTGCTGCTTTTCCTCCTTTTTCTCTTCCTCCTCTTCCTTCTGCTTACTCAAGGTGAATCAACATAAAATCCAACTCATATAGAAAATATGAGTTTATCTTTATAAAATATATATGTATAATTTACATATATTTATATATATAAACTTTATGCATTTATATATTATATGTACATAATTATATATATATATTATTTTATTTTAATATATAATATAATTTGTATAAAATATAAAACATATTTTATAGTTTATATATTATATATTTTTATAGTTTACATTTATAATATATATATATAAACTATAAAATATATATTATAAACCATATATTTTTATAAAAAGATAAGGTTGCTTTGGCAGAGGAGGAAGGCGGGACCTAACCGAGAGAGAGGGAGATGCTCTGAGAGTATCTCCCCACTAAGGACAGTTATTGAGCTCCAAGTTGGAAAAGACTTTAATGAAACCTGCCAAAGCAAAAGTGCCCTCTGATCCCTGAGGCACCCATTCCATCAACAGCTCGAATTGTTAGGAAACTGTTCCTTCCATTATATTTGGGGGAAGAGATCTGTGTAGGGGGAAAAACTAGTGTGGAAACTCCCTCCACCAAAGGAGATTGGCAATTTGCCTGGTACCCTCTTGGGATAGAAAGTGTCCATCCAGGACTTGGCTCATCTCCACAATGAGGTGATTCAAAGACAATTCCAATAAACTTATGATGGAAAGAACAATCCGCTTCCAGAGAGAACTATTGTCAAAGCATACTATTTTCATTTTTTTTTGCTTTTTTGTTTTTTCTTTCTTGTGGCTTTTTCTTTTGTTCTGATTTTTTTTTTACAACATGACTAATATGGAAATATGTTTAACATGATTGTATATTTACAACTTATATATTGCTGTCTTGATGAGGGGAGGAGAAGTAGGGAGAAAAAATTGGAACTCAAAATTTTATAAAAATGAATGTTGTTATATTGGATTACTTGCCATATAGGGGAGGGAGTGGAGGGAAGGGAGGGAAAAACTTTGGAACTCTTGCAAAAGAGTGAATGTTAAAAATTATCTCTGCATATATTTTGAAATAAAAAGTTTAATTAAAAAAAAGAAAGAAAACAGGAATACAGAAAAATGAATGTTGAAAACTCTATGTGAAATTGAAAAACACTATTAGGTGCAAAAAATTAACATAAAGCAATGTGTTTTAAAAATAAATAATTTTTTAAAAAGAAGAAATAATTAAAATAAAAGCATCATCATGGAGAAGAAAGAAAGAAAGAAAGAAAGAAAGAAAGAAAGAAAGAAACAAAGAAACAAAGAAACAAAGAAACAAAGAAACAAAGAAAAGAAACAAAGAAAAGAAACAAAGAAAGAAAGAAAAAGAAAGAAAGAAAAGAATGCTTAAAGTCCATGATTCCAGGAAGTCATTTGCCTAGGTCATACAGGTAGACCACAGAGCTGATTTTCAAACTCAGGTGTCCTGTCACCAAATCCTATATCCTCTCCATTGTTAATTAGCAGTTGCCACCTGAGCTTTTTCCCATACTTGTCAGAGAGCCTGTCCCAACTCAAAAGTCATGCCCAGACACTGATACATTGTTGGTGGAGCTGTGAATGGATCCAACCATTCTGGAGAGCAAATTGGAACTATGCTCAAAAAGTTATCAAACAGTGCATACCCTTTGACCCAGCAGTGTTTCTATTGGGCCTATATCCCAAAGAGATCTTAGAGGAAGGAAAGGGACCCACCTGTGCAAGAATGTTTGTGGCAGCCCTTTGTAGTGGCTAGAAACTGGAAACTGAATGGATGCCCATCAATTGGAGAATGGCTGAATAAATTATGGTATATGAATGTTATGGAATATTATTGTTCTGTAAGAAACGACCAGCAAGATGATTTCAGAGAGGCCTGGAGAGACTTGCATGAACTGATGCTCAGTGAAACGAGCAGAACCAGGAGATCATTATACACGGCAACAACAATACTATATGATGATCAATTCTGATGGACTTGACTCTCTTCAACAATGAAATGTTTCAAACCACTTCCAATTGTTCACTGAAGAAAGCCATATATATATACCCAGAGAGAGGGATGTGAAATGTGGACCACAACATAACATTTTCACACTCTCTGTTGATCTTTGCTCGCATTTTGTTTTCCTTCTCAGATTTTTTTTTCTTGTAGATCTGATGTTTCTTGTACAGTGAGATAACCATATAAATATGTATACATATATTTGATTTGTCATATATTTTAAGATAATTAACATGTATAAGACTACCTGCCATCTAGGGGAGGAGGGCAGGGTAAGAGGGAAAAATTAGTAACAGAAGGCTTTGCCAGGGTCAATGTTGAAAAATTACCCATGCATATGTTTTGTGAATAAAAAGCTTTAATTAAAAAAAAAAGCCATGCCCACGAGGGGAATAGTGGTGTCTGGTAACATGTCCAGCCTTCACTAAGAGGAAGAAAAGATAGCTTGGAAGAGAAAGTACAATGAATCTGGGAGCAGACAGGAAATCTGGGCTTCAGTCCTGGGTCTGCCATTCACTGTGTGATTCTAAGCAAGTCACTTTTGCTCCCATGGTCTCAGTTTCTTCTTTCTGCAAAATGAGATGATCTCTAATAACTGTCCCTTCTAGCTCTCAATTCTGTGAGCTTAAGTGTGGAAAAAGTGCAGGGTTAGAGAGTAAGTGATATAGAAAAATTAGAGAAGGGAAAGGATCAGTTAGTCAATCAACAAACTATTATTAAGCACTTTATTCTGAGCCAGCACTATGCTGGGCAATGGAGAGAAAAAGACAAAATCCAGACTAGTTTCTGCTCTCCAGGCCCTTCTCTTCCATCAGGGGAGACACGTGTCTTCATAGGTAGCTAAATACAAAATCCATACAAGTTAATGGGGAGAAGGAGTGCAGAAGGAACTAAGAGCTGGAGGATTAAGAAAGATTTCATGCAGAAGGTTGGCAGGAGCTGAGCTTTGAAGGAAATGGGGGATTCCAGGGGGTCAGGGAGGAGGGAAGGAGCCTGTTCCAGATATGGGGACATAGGGAAGTAGCAAAGGCATAAAGAGAGAAGGTGTGTATAAGGAAAAGTGGATTTGGGATCAGCAGACCTAGCATGGGACCTTGACTCTAATACATCCTTCCTGGGTGACCTTGAACAAGAAATTTAAACTCGTAATTCAAAGCAATTCCAATAGACTTGTAATGGAAGGAGCCAACCACATCCAGAGAGAACAATGTAGATTGAATGTGGATCAAAACATAGTATTTTTACTTTTATTGTTGTTTTTGTTTATTTGCTTGTTTTTATCTTTCTCGTTTTTTTCCTCTTTTGATCTGATTTTTCTTGCACAGAATCTTGACTCTAATACATCCTACCTGGGTGACTTTGGACAAGAAATTTAAACTCTTGATTCAAGGCAATTCCAATAGACTTGTAATGGAAGGATGCATCCACATCCAGAGAGAGAACAATGTAGACTGAATGTGGATCAAAACACAGTATTTTTACCTTTGTTAGAGTTTTTTATTTTTGCTTGTTTTTATTTTTCTCATTTTCCCCTTTTGATCTGAGTTTTCTTGCACAGCATCTTGACTCTAGTACATCCCCCTTGGGTGACCTTGGACAAGAAATTTAAACTCTTGATTCAAGGCAATTCCAATGGACTTGTGATGGAAGGAACCATCCACATCCAGAGAGAGAACTATGGAGACAGACAGAATGTGGATCAAAACATAGTATTTTTACTTTTGTTGTTGTTGTTGTTTGCTTGCTTGTTTTTATCTTTCTCATTTTTTCCCTTTGATCTGATTTTTCTTGCCCAGCATGACAAATATGAAAATGTTTGGGAGAATTGCACATGTTTAACCTACACTGGATTTCTTGCTGTCTACGAGAAAGAGGAGGAGGGAGAAAAATGTGGAATGCAAGGTTTTGTAAGGGTGAACGCTGAAAACTATTTTTGCATGTATTTTGAAAAATAAATAACATATTTCTACCACGTTTAACATATATTGGACTACTTGCCATCTAGGAGAGGGAATAGGAAAGGGGGGAGGGATTGGAACACAAGGTTTTGCAAAGGTTAATGTCAAAGAATTATTCATGCATATGTTTTGAAAAATAAAAAGCTTTAATAAAAAATTTAAAAAGCTATTATTATAAAAAATTAAAGAAAAAAAGTTTAGCCCCAGTGGGCTTTCCTTCTGTGTAAAAGAGGGCATTGGAGTGGACAGACTCTAATGTCCCTTTCTCGCTTTCAGAATCCTTCAGGGATGGGTAGGACCTAGGTTGGCAGCCCCCTCACATCTGGAGGGTGGCTGTGAGCTCAGGATTCCAGGGGTGGGTGAGCGATTACAGGATGACTTGCACAATCAGGCCCCCATGGCATCGTTGACCATCCAAGAAAACCCACTTCTAATCTGGGAAAGAGCCCCAAGAGTTCCAGCCCCTTCCCCCTCAGCCCAGTGCTGGTTCTGAAGTGACCATTGACCTCAGGGAGGGGACATAGAAGGGTGATGTGACTCATGGGCTGTCTCTCCTCCAGCTGCCCCCAGGACCAGAATAACAGCAGCCCACTGGGAAAAGCAGAATTTTTAGACCCAAATCCCATGGTGTGCTTCCTCTTGAGAACTTTCCCAGGCTTCAGGCTCTCATTCCCACCCTCCTCTCCACAAGGATGGGACCATAACCCCTTGGCTTCTCTGGGTATCTGCTTGGAAAAACATCCTCAGTGAAGGGGGAAGGGAGGGAGAGGCGAACTCTCAGCTCTTCACCCAGATAGAAGCAGAGACCCAGATGAGAACAGGGGCCAAAGATGGCCTGGGATGGAGGCCAGCCTGGGACTGAGACCCAGATAAGAGACAGAGACTGGAAAACAGACAAATGCCTGGGAGATTGATTAGATAGCAATCCATCCACATGCATTTATTAAGTGCCTACTGTAGATCAGGCACTAACTATGAGGGGAGCTGGGGATACAAAGGCAAAATGAAACCAGTTACTGCCCTCAGGGAGCTTCATTCTATGGTTACACAAATACGGACCTGATATAGGGAGCTCCCAGGTGAGGAAACTCTCCACTAATACAGATTGGCACCTTTTCTACAGTTTAGGGACTTGCTTGAGGTACCAAGAAGTGAAGAAACTTACTGGGGTCACACTGAAATGGGTCAGAGGTGGATCTGAATCCAGTTCTTCATGACTCGGAGACCAGCTTTCTCTCCCCCATGCTAACCTGCCTCAGCAAAAAATAAATACAAGGTAATTGGGGCAGGTATGGGGTGTGGGGGGGTGTACAAAGGGGGGAGGAAAGGAACTAGCTGCTGGGAGGAATCAGGAAAGTGTCCATATAAAAGGTGGAAGTTGGGGAAAGGTTTTTAAGAAAAAGAGGGATTTACACACCTGTCAGATTGGCTAAAATGACAGGAAAAGATAATGGCAAATGTTGGAGGGGATGTGGGAAAACAGGGACACTAATACATTATTGGTGGAAATGTGAAAAAGAGGGATTTGTGGAAGTGGAGGAAGGCAGACAGAACAAGGGATAGCAAGAAAGACAGGTTGGTTGGGAACAGAAATGATGGATTGAAAGGGGAGTCAGGGCCAAGTTAAGAAGGGCTTGAAAAGCCAAAGAAAGAAATTTATGAATGTTGAAAACTATCTGTATATTAATTGGAAAAATAAAATAATAATAGTAAGAGAAAAAAAAGAAATCAGAGTTCCATCATTCAATCAAGAATACAAGGCCCCCCAAGGTGGCAAGGGACAGGTATAAGAATGAGAAGAGGGAAAGGATTGTTCAGCCCAAGGAAGGTTAAATCACACAGTATTTCCAGCCTTCAACCTGGTTGGAACATTGAATAAGTTTCCCAGAGACCCTACAGTCAATCAAATGGTCCAAAAAAAATTTTAATTAGAATCTTAATCAATTTAATGAAGAGACAGAGACATTTCAATCCAAAATTTTATTTGCTTTTTCGATCTTATTTTTATTAATATTATTGTTGTAAATGTAAATAATTTAAAAAGAAAGAGAAAAAATCAATTCTGCAAAACCCATCAACACCTCCCCAAATGGGGTCAGATTCTGTTGATTTGTTGGTGAGTTTTGCTGAATTGTGTTCCCATCACCCCCCTTTATTTTTTATTCTTTATTTCAAGATATGACTTTCAGGGAAGGGAAGGGATATTTTTGGAACAAAAGGGGATATAAAACCAAAAGACAGAAATAGCAGGTTTTTAAATATTCCATACCTATAGTCCCCTACTTCTACAAAAATAAGGAGGAAATAGATATTTTTTTGGTTCTTCTCCAGAGCAAAACTCGGCTTTTATAATTACAGAGTTCAGTTTCATTTTTTTCCAACAGGCATTTATTTAGCACTCAAAACATGCAGAAATTATGATATGGACTGAGACTACAGAGACAAAAATCAGTTCCTGTCCTCAGGGAGCTTACATTTTCCTAGGAAGATACAATACGGATATAGAAGAAATTTTTTAAAAAGCAGCCTCATTTATTATTATAGTTTTACTTCATCAAACCTTGCGGCCATTTTGATCTTTAGGACACCCTCTAAAAAGTGAATAAAAGGCACAAGCCACGGTTGTTCCTTAAATATGAATCTTCTGCCTCTTCCTCATTTTCATGCAATCAAATCAAATTCAACAAACATTAATTAAGCACCTGCTATATTCAAGGCATTATATTATTATTATATTATATTATTGATATATTATATGTAATATAATATTAATAATAATATATTGTATTATTATATATTATATTAGTATCCAAAGTTTATTGTAGTGCTTTTCCAAAGGACCCTCAAGAGTTTACACTCCACCTGGGAGGAAGGAGAAATGAAATCCTTCATGTAACGGGGAATGGATGATACAAGAAGGAGATGTAGAAGAGGTCCAGACAAAATGCTCTAGAGATAGGTGAGGAGGGAGAGAGCATTTGATGGTAAGGAGAGGGGAATCAGAAATCAGGAATCGCATATGGGAGGTAATATAGCTCAAGTTGCTCCTTGAATAAAAATAAAGTTTCTGAATATTGCATTGTTCTAGAACAGGAGTTGCTCCTAAACTTTGCTACATCATATACTCCTTTGATGGTCTGGTGAAACTGATGGACACCTCAGAATTGTGTTTTAAAATTAATAAAATGGGGGTAGCTAGGTGGTGCAATGGTTAGAACACCAGTCCTGAAGTCAGGAGGACCTGAATTCAAATCTGACCTCAGACACTTAATACTTCCTAGCTGTGTGACCCTGAACAAGTCACTTCACCCCAACTGCCTCAACAAAAAACAACAAAAAAAGTAATTGGAGGAGACGCTGATAAATGGGAGGAACAGAGGTGAATGTATCAGATTGTGAATATTATGAACATGTGAACTTGCTTATGTGGATCAATAACTGAATTCAGACCTCTGAAAGCATGGAGCCCCCACCAGGCACCCAAAAGAAAATAATCTACCAGGACCTCATTCTGACAAGGGTCTGGTGTGAAGATAACTGTTTAACAACCATACCTCTGGGGGAGAAAGGAATGTATATATGAAACACTTTTCAGGTAATCTGCATTATTAAGCTTTTTTCCATCACTTTCTTTTTATTTCCCATCACTTTTTTTAAGGTTAGACGATCAACAAAACAATAAATCAAGCCTAATTTGTATGGTTCGCCAATATCCATAATGAAAATTTAACAACCGGCTCTCCAATTGGTCCAAGCTGATTCCTGCACACTCCTTCTATGAAGTGGGGAATGGTGAGCCATTTATGGTTTATGGATGCCACGGAATGTGTTGTGACCAAGGACCAACCCGACGTACTTTGGGACACGGACTTTGCTTAACTGTGCACATTTGTTATAAGTTTCTGTTTTGTTTTTCCCAGGGGGGATGTGGGAAGCAGATTATATAAAAATTTCAAAAACCAAAGCCAAGGCTCCCCCTCTCCTCCCTTCCTCCACTCCCTCTGGAGGCCAGAGAACAGACCATCTTCCTGAAAGTCCTACTTGTCCTAGGGGAATTGAAGCTCATCAAAGGAAGCAAAGATTGGAGCCTCCCTCAGAGCAAAAGTGTCTATTCTGGGTGGTCATGGGACTGGACAGGGTGGGAGGAAGTGGCCTCCAAGAGCCAAGAGGAGGAGGGCTCAGGATGGCCTTGGACACCCAGAGGAGTAAGCTCCGGTGTCCTAGAGGGAGCTGGTCCCTGAGAACTTTGGCAGGAGGAGGAGGAATAGAGAAGCAGCCTTTCTCAAGCCTGGGAATAGGAAAAAGATACAAAAATGAGAGAGAAGCAGGGGAAAGATGAAAGAAAGGGGAGGACAGCCCCCTGCCCCTGGGTCCTCCTGGTCCAATTCTGCCACCCACTGTGCTCCCATGTTCTTGGGACTTCAAGTTGTTTAGCAGCAGCAACTAATAGGATCTTATTTTGAATTTTATATTAGCTTTATATATTTATATTATACATTATTTATAGCATGTTGTTTACATTATATTTTATATTATTTTGTTATTTGACCTTTATTTTATTTTACTGAATTTTTAATTCACTGGAAATGACACTTAAGAAAACATACCATCATTAGTTGTACCTAAAGACTGGCTGAAACCTCCCATGGGTGTTCCCTCCCCATTAGAACTGGAGGTCGGCTCTCCTAGTATAGAGCTCGGCTGGTAGAAGCCTTTGATCCCCCATGGCTCATTTTGATGTCCTGTGGCCCATTATCACTGACTCCCTTTCTGCCCCTTCTCAGGGCCCCTCTCCTCCATTCTGGTCACCCATTCATGTTCCAGCCGGCTCAGGGCCTGTCCCCCCCTCCTCATCTGCTTCTCTCTGGGCCCACCTTTCTCCCATTTTCCTGCAGTGGCTACCTCTGAGCTACCTGGTCCTTGGAAAGGACCCAGCAAATTAACTCCCCAAAGCAATCCCTTGAACCAACTGATCCTCACTGTGTTCATTTTTTAAAAACAAGTTCACAGACCCCAGCCCGTTGAACCCCCACATTTTACAGAACCTCTGCTCTCTTAGGCTCTTTCCAACTTGGAATTCTGTGGTTGGAACTTTCCTGGAGGCCGGCACAGAACCCTGGGCAGTCCCTCGGCTGTCCCCCGCGTAGCCTAGCTCATTTTCTGACCATACCCATCCCAGCCCGTTGGACCCAAGTCACTATGAGTATGAGCCATAAACACTTAACACTTACAGCTGTGTGACCCTGAACAAGTCATTTGATTTCTGCTTCAGTTTCCCTCATTTATAAAATGGAGATAATAATAGCAACTATATCCCCTAGGATTGTTGTGAAGATCAAATGAGATTTTACATATATATATGTATATATGTACATATATATACATATATTACATATATAAAGTGCTTTGCAAATCTTAAAGTTTTATATGAAAGCTGTTGTTATTACCCCCAGATAGATATTTATTAGCTGATTGAGTCATTTAATTTTTGCCTCAGTTTCTTCATCTGTAAAATGGAAATAATAATAGCACTTACATCCCCTAGGATTGTTGTGAAGATCAAATGAGATTTATATGTATATATATATATATACATATACACATTATATATATATATAAAGTGCTTTGCAAATCTTAAAGTGTTATATAAAAGCTGCTGTTGTTACCCTCAAATAGATATTTATTAGCTGTGTGACCCTGATCAATTCAATTAATTTCAGCCTCAGTTTCCTCATCTGTAAAATGGAGATGATAGCATCTATTTCCCCTCAAATTATTGTGAAGATTAAATGAGGTTTTGTGTGTGAATGTGTGTATATATATATATGTATATATATACATATATATATACACTTATTAACCTTGTGCCTCTGAACAGTTCATTAAATCTCCATTTGCATTTCAGAGACCGTCTTTTACAACATCTACATGAAGAGGATTCCTCTCCACAGCATTCCAAGAGTAAACTTTCAGTTTGACAGATTTGGCTCAAAATTCAAACCTGTCAAGATCTTTGGATAATCTGAATTCTTTCATTTAATGGAGTTTTCCCATCTCTACCAACTTTCTGCAGATTGGATAGGGGTTGCTAGGAGTTGCCATGGTGCCCAGAGTGCTGGACTTGATTCAAGAAGACTCATCTTCCTGAGTTCAAATCCAGCCTCAGACACGTCCTAGCTGTGTAACCCTGGGCAAGTCATTTCACCCTGTTTGCCTCAGTTTCCTCATTTGTCAAATGAGCCGGAGAAGAAAATGGCAAACCATTCCAGGATTTTTGGTGAAGAAAAACGTCAACTAGGGTCACAAAGAGTCAAACCGAACAACACAGATTTGATCAGTCTGCCACATTTATCTCTTCATCTAGGTCACTGACAAAATTGTTGATCAGTACAAAGCCAAGGACAGATCTCTGAGATATTAACTACAGACCTACCTCTAGATGGAGAGGATTTAGCTTAGGCTCTGTTTTTAAACTTGTTTCTTAAAATAATTTGATAACTATATTTCAATACAATTGGTTGTCTTTGCAAGGCTATGGTTTGGTGGTTTATAAAATAATTATTTATTATTAATTAATTATTTAAGTAATATTTAAAAGCATTCTTCTTAGAAGGGATCTACAGGGTTTTTTTGTTTTTTTTTTCTAGAAGGCCAGTGGGATCCACAGCCCCAAAATGCTCTAAATTAACAATAAGCAATTTCTTTTGGTTTAGTTATTCAGTCAACACTAAATATTTATTTCTTTACTTTCATTTCATTTTTTTTTGCTATATTTTGAGTGCCAAATTGTCTCCCTCCCTATCAACTCTATGTTAGGAAAAACCAATACCTGATAGATAAATAGATATGGATATAAATGTCAAACCATATAAGACATACTTCCACAGAGTAATTCTTTCTTTGGAGGTGGATAGCATTTTCCTTCATTGGTCCTTTGTAATTGATTTGAATATTTATATTACCCAGAACTGCTTGGTCATTCATCCCTGCTCTTCGAACAATAGGGCTGTTACTGTATACAACATTCTCTTGGTTCTGCTCATTTCCCTCTTCATTATATTTGCAAGTCTTTCTATGTTTTTCTAAAATCAATCTACTCATTCATTTCTTACAGCATAGTACAATTACTTTTCCATAGGGGATGTAGCACCCTGCCCCCCTAAAAGCTGGAAAATCAGTGCAAAAAATTTTGGCTCTCCCCTTGTACTGGAGAAGTCTAAATTACTAGGATAATAAAAGGCAAAATATATTGATATTTTACAATACTATTCATAAACTTTATGCATTTCTGAGTCTCTTAACTTTGTCTAACATCTACTGGCCTTTGCCTGTCATCTGTGACTTCTATAAAATTCCCCCAAGTTTCCCATCTAATTTCTTATGCTAACTCATGACCCAAAAACCATAATGGGTAAGTTGTGATGTGAAAGGGGTAGCTTTTATTTCATCACAATCATATGCTACAACTTGTTTAGCCATTCCCCAATTGATGGACATCCCCTCAACTTCAGTTCTTTACCACTACAAAGAGAGCTGCTATAAATATTTTAGAACATATACATCCTCTTCCTTTTGCCCTAATCATCTTGGGAAACAGACCCAAATAGTGGTATTTCTGGGTCAAAGGGGATACACAGTTTTATAACTCTTTGAGCAGAATTTCAGATTGCTCTCCAAAATGGTTGGATGAGTTCACAATTCCACCAACAGTATGTTAGTATCCCAATTTTTCCGTGTTCTCTTCAACACTTGTCATTTCCCCCTTCTATCATTTTGTCAATCTGAGATGTGTGAGCTGTTTTAATCTGCATTTCTCTAATCAATAATGATTTGGAACATTTTTATATGACTATACGGAGCTTTGATTTGTTCTTCCCAAAACTGCCTGTTCATATCCTAGAACCATTTATCAACTTGAGAATGAGTCATATTCTTATAAACTTGACTCAATTCTCTATATATCAGAAATATGAAACTTTTATCTGAGAAACTGTCTATAAAAATTTCTTCTGCTTTCCTTCTGATCTTGGCTACATTAGTTTTATTTGTACAAAACCTTTTTAATTTAATATAATCAAGATTATCCATTTTACATCCCACAATACTCCCTATCTCCTGTTTATACATAAATTCTCCTGTCTATTCATAAATTCTCCTGTCTATAAGGCTGATAAGTAATGTTTCATGTTCTTCAAATTTACTTATGATATCTCCCTTTCTGCCTTGATCACGTGTCCATTTTTCCTTATCTTGGTAAACAGTGTAAGATATTAGTCCGTGGGGGCAGCTAGGTGGTGCAGTGGATAGAGCACCAGCCCTGAAGTCAGGAGGACCTGAGTTCAAATCTGGTCTCAGACACTTAACATTTCCTAACTGTGTGACCCTGGGCAAGTCACTTAACCTCCAAAAATGTAATTGGGAAATGTTTAACAAAATAAATAAAAACACAACAGAGGTAAGATTCATTTGTAGTTTTCTAAATCAGGGATCTGTTTGTACTTGAGTTTGATATCCCCCTGACGTATACAATGAACTCACAGGTCCAAACCATAACCAACCATTTCCCACTGTGTCCCCCCCTTAAAAAAAACACTAATGGGGGCAGCTAGATGGCACAAAGGATAGAGCACTGGTCTTGGAATAAGTAGGACCTGAATTCAAATCCACCTTCAGAAACTTAACACTTCATAGCTGTGTGATCCTGGGCAAGTCACTTAACCCCAATTGCCTTGCCAAAACAACAAAAATCCACTTACAAATATACCAAGCTAATATAAACTTTTCTGCAGAAGCAGATTTTTGGAGATTCAAATATGCAAAGTCATTTTGGCTTTGTTTTGAGAGCTAGGTGGAGTGTAGTCGACATTGCAAAGAAATGAACAAAATTTGAGTTTGAGTTCTGATTCTTCCACTCACTTGTCTTTGGGACCTGTGGGTCTTTTATCATCAGGAAAATAAAGGAATAGAGGCTGGAATGGGGAAAAGGTAGCAGATAATCCTCAATATTCCTTTAGACTCTCTAATATTACACCTTCTTTAAAGTATGAGTGAAATTTAAAAATAAAAACTGGTAAAGGGAATGAATTGATTGTCAAATCAATTTGTCAATTGTCAAATCAAAAAATATTAGCAAAAGGTTTTTTTAATTATCATACTTCATATAATATTAATTAATTCTCAGAGGAACACAATTACCAGCTCTGAATCCAATCATAGCACTATTGCTAGCCCACACCTCTCCAACAGCATGAGAACACAAGAGTCTTTGGCAAATGCTTTCCTGAAGTCTAGGTCAGCCAAATCAATGCCAGTTTCTTAATGTTGCCAAAAAAAGAGAAATGAAGTTAATCTTTCAGGCCTTGTTTCTGATGAAGTCATCCTGGTTCTTTCTGGTCACCACTTCCCTTTCCAAATATTCAGAAACCATCCCTTAAAATGTTGGTTTGGTGCAGACCTGGAATCTAATGTGGAAGGGAACTTTTATAAGGAAATGACTATGTACGAAGGCAGATCAGCAGCCATTAGGCACCTTATAGTATTTAAGTGACTTTTCCAAGGTGACATACCAATATGCATCAGAAATGGGATTTGAACCTGTCTTCTTGGCTAGAGACTACTATCTCATTTTACCAAGAAGTCAAGTTCACCACTTGTTTGAAAGCTTGATCTTCTTTCCTTTTCTGAAAAATAGGATATTTGCTTCATGTCTATCCTGGGTCACTTCTCAAATTCTCCATGATTTTTCAAAGATCAATTAAGACAGTTCAATAATCATAAACTTGTCTAACTTTGGAAATCAATTTAGAAATGTGGTCCCAAAATTATTAAATTCTGTATTTTCTTTGATCCAGAAATACCATTATTAGGTCAA
>JAJPUD010001281.1:79023-95949 GCA_023553655.1 Myrmecobius fasciatus
AAGGAAGGAAGGAAGGAAGGAAGGAAGAAGAGAGGGAAAGAGAGAAGGAAGGAAGGAGGGAGGGAAAGAGAGGGAGAAAGAAAAGAAAGACAAAGGGAGAGAGAGGGAAGCAGGGAGGGAAGGAAGAGGGAGAGAGGAAGAAAGGAAGGAAGAAGGGAAATGATTCATATGTAAAAACATATTAGCTCCTTTTTTTCTGTGGCAAAAAAACTGGAAACAGAGGAAATGCTCATCAATTGGGGAATGGATTAACAAATTATGGTATGAATGTGATAGAGTTGCACTGTGCTATAAGAAATAATGAAGGGGATGATTTCAAAGGAAAGTGGGAAGACTTATATGAACTGATGCAGAATGAAGTGAGCAGAACCAGGAGAACAATATAAGCAAAAACAACAACACTACAAAACAATCTCGAAAGACTTAAAAACTCTGATCAACAAAATTACAATTGTGATTCCAGAGGAGTCATTATGATTCAGGCCACATATCTCCTGACCTAACAGAGATGGACTCAAAGTATGTATGCATGTGTGTATTGCACACATATGTACATGTGTGTCTGTATACACATGCATATATAACTACATGTAGACCTATAAATACATATATTTATATATGGGGGGCATGGCCCATTTGGGAATTTCTTGTACTTTTTTGTTATAAAAAACTTTAGTTTTCTTTATTTCTTTTTCTTTCAATGGGGGGTGGCGGGGAAGAGAAAGAAAATGGCACATTTTGGTTAATTAAAAAAATTGGTGCCTTTGGCTATTGCTTATTGGGACTTGGAAGTTCAAGTTGATTATAGATTTAAGTTCTCTTTTACCATCTTCTCATTTATCTTCATTTTCAAATCCCTGTGAACCATTTTTGGCTTTTTTTTTTTCATTCTTTGGTAAAGAAAAAAGAAGAAAAATTAAAATGGAAAAGTTCACTCATTTAACATCATTGACTCATATACAAGTGGAACACCCTATCCTTTTGAACTTCCTCTTAATCTGCCATATAGTTTAAAAAAAAAACCCCTCCAACAATAACCCTTTTGTTGTCCTCTGCATTCACCTCCAGCCTCAGTTCTTTCTGAGTTTTAGAATTTTTTAAAGAAATTTTCTTATATTTTCAAATTACCATCCCAGGCTTTCATCTTCTATATATACCTATCACAGATGTTAGACGGTCAGTGAGTTTCCTGAGCATCCAAGTTGATTTTCTTAGTCAGTTGCTCTTTTCTTTTTCATTCAAATAGATTATATATGTTTTTTGAAAAATTCACTTTTGCCATAGGTAATATATATTTGTTTATATATGTATACACACACACACACACACACATATAAAGCAGCATCTTTTGTAATTAAAAAAAAAAAGAAAGTAGATGCCAATAAGATAGGGAAAGATTAAACAAATTATGATACAGAAATGTAATGGAATATTACCATAAAAAATGATGGAAGACATTTCTGGATATAGTCATTGTAGATATTTGTTTTGGTTGACTGTGAATATTTGTTAAAATGTTATTGTTGTTTGTTTTGGTTTTTGGTTTTTCAAATAAGAGGAGTAAAAGAAGAGAGAAGAGAATAGGGTTGCCAAAGAAAAAGAAGAAAAAAGATCAATGTTGAAAAATTACTCATGCATATGTTTTGTGAATAAAAAGCTTTAATGAAAATTTTAAAAAAGAAAAGAGAATCATAATAAAGAATAGAAAGGCCCGAAGGAATGATAGACAAGCAGGACAGACAAGCAGTTATATTTAATTTATTACATAATCTAAAAGAAAAGCAACTGTTCACAATAGCTATTTGCAGTTTCATGTACAATTCTCTTTTTATATTTTATTATGTTTATTTGGTGTTTGTTAAATTCAGAATTAAAAATTTTCCAAAGAAAAAGAAAGGCATGATGGAAGAATTCTGAGAAGCAGAACACTTATATGAACAGATACAAATGTAAGTAAGCAGAACCAGGAAAAAAAAAAAAACAATAAAACAATGTTTTGCCAAACTGCTGTTTTAATTTTTTTCTCTTTAAAATTTCATTGTTGTTTCAAACCAGTTCTAATTGTTCAATGAAGAAAGCCATATATACCCAGAGAGAGGGATATGAAATGTGGACCACAACATAACATTTTCATGCTCTCTATTGAGGTTTGCTTGCATTGTGTTTCCTTTTTCTGATTTTTTTTCTTGTAGATATGATTTTTTTGCACAACAAGATAAATGTGGAAATATGTATACATATATTCGACTTGTCAAGTATTTTAACATAATTAACAGGTAGTGGATTTCCTGCCATCTAGAGGAGGGGTGGAGAGTAGGGGGGAAATTTGTAACAGAAAGCTTTGTAAGGGTCAATGTTGAAGAATTACCCATACATATGTTTTGCAAATAAAAAGCTTTAATAAAGAAAAAAATTAAAACAAAACAAAAAAGAAATAAATAAAAATAAAATAAAATTTCATTGTTGGGGGCAGCTAGATGGCGCAGTGGATAGAGCACCAGCCCTGAAGTCAGGAAGATCTGAGTTCAAATCTGGTCTCAGACACTTAACACTTCCTAGCTGTGTGACCCAGGGCAAGTCACTTAACCCCAATTGTCTCAGAAAAAAAAATCATTGTTACAATTGTTACAAAGGATAGCCTTCTGGATAGAGAAGGGGGTATATATTTGAAAATTTAAATGATGATAAAATGAAATGTATTGATAAAGATTTAAAATAAAATAAATTAATTTTATTCTTGTTTCCCTGAAGGCATTCCTCTTGGGCTGACAACCTTGTAGTATTTTAAGAGATAGGATCCTCAGTTCTGATGGATGTGGCTCTTTTCAACAATGAGATGATTCAGGCCAGTTCCAATGATCTTGTGATGAAGAGAGCCATCTACACCTAGAGAGAGGACTGTGGGAAATAAGCATGGATCACCACAGAGCATTTTCACTTTTTTCGTTGTTGTTTGCTTGCATTTTGTTTTCTTTCTCATTTTTTTCTCGTTTGATTTTATTTTTCTTGTGCAGCAAGATAATTGTATAAATATGCATGCGTATATATGATTTAATATATATTTCTACTATGTTTAGCATATATTGGTCTACTTGCCATCTAGAGGAGGGAGTGAGGGAAGGGAGGGGGGAAATTAAAACAAAGTTTTTCAAGACTTAATGTTGAAGAATTTTCCATGCATATGTTTTGAAAAATAAAGAGCTTTAATAAAAAAGAGAGAAAGAGATAGGATCTTATCTACCTGTTCTTTTTCTTTTATTTACTTTCCTCAAATCTGATGTCAGCCTATCCTGGTTCTCCTTTGATTTTCTATCATGGATTAAGTAGTAGTGGTAAAAAATAATAATAGCTAACTTTTATATAGTGCTTAGTATGTACCAGATAGGGGCAGCTAGATGGCTCAGTGGCCATCCCCTTCTCTTTTTGTCTTCAATCTTTCCCAACATCTGGGTTTGTTTGTTTGTTTTTTCCAATGAGACCTTTCTTCTCATTATGCAGCCAAAGTATTTAAATTTCAAGCTTTAATATCTGTCCTTCCAATGAATAGCCTGAATAAATTTCTTTAAGTATTGAGTCATTGAATCCTTGGGATCATGGGGACATCGATGCAGACCAGGAAGAGACAGAGGAGACAGACAGCTGGAGTGACTTGCCAGGACAACAGCACTAGTGATTACCCAAGACAGCATTTGAACTCCGATCTTGCTGACCCAGGTCCAGTGCTGGGTCCATCACAACAGTGTATGGGGCTCCCGAGGCTCTTCTTCTAGAAAAAGCCCTCCCTGTGTAAAGCAGTAGATGTTGGGTATATGGCAACTATTTATTTCCTTCGCCACAAAAGTGGTGCTTAAAATACAAGAAATTGATAAAGCTATTAATAAACACTTAAAACATGAAATAATAGTCTGCCTTTCCTATTACGTGCCCCCAGGAGGTAGTAGGGACTCTAGGGAAACTTGTGGGATGGCAGAACTTCACTAAGTAGCAACTCAAGCAGGGCCCAAGTCCGGTTCTGGCCAGTCTGGGCTCGGCCGGTCCTTCTGGTCCATCTCAGACAAGGGCGCCCTAGTAAAGATATCTCCCATGGGCACCCAGCACACACCTCCACAATCCTGGGGCGCTCAAAGTTCCCAGATAGAGGAAGGGGCTGGGAACGGCTGCTTCTCAGGGCCATTGGTCAGTGACCAACGAAACACAAAGTCTTCCTCAATTCTGATAAATCAGGGAAGACTTCTTGTAGGAGATGGCCTGGGAGCTGGGTGTCGAAGGGTGCCGAGGCAGAAGGGAAGCAAGGAGCACGTTCCAGGCCAGGGGACAGAGGCAGAGGCGGGAGGGGGCACATCGTGCCCAGGAACACTTAGTAACCAAGTGGCTGGGATCCCTGTGGGCAGAAAGGTGAGGATGTGGACGGAGAGAAGTCGGAGCCTTCCTTGTCTGCCTCCCTCCTCCACCAGCCCCTTCCTTTCCTGGTCATCTTCTTCCTCAGCTTGGAGACCCAGCTACTCCTTTGACCACGAGGACTTGGGTGGGCATCCTCCTGGCACAGGGAATCTGCCCTGGTGTCCCAAGTGGGAGCCTCATGAGACCACCCTGGAGGAGGGAAGCATGGGACAGACGGACTTCCAAGATGGGAACATACAGAGAAGTCTGCAGTCCATCTTCTGCATTTCTCTGCCCTTTAGTGAAAATAGGATGGAACAAAGAGGCATTTAATGTGGGACTGAGGAAGGCGGGGTTCAGGTCCTTCCCCCTAGCCTTGCTACCTGTGCCACCTATGGTGAGGCACTTGCCCCAGGTATGTTTGTTAGGTTACCTGTACAAGGAAATCTAGATGGGACAATCTGTCAGGTCTAAATCCTCTGAAGATGGTGCAATGGATCTGGAGTCAGAAAGACCTGAGTTCAAATACGGCCTCAGACCCTTCCTAGCTGTGTGATTCTGGTCACGTCCCTTCACCCTGTTTGCCTCAGTTTACCCATCTGTAAAATGATTTGGAGAAGGAAAATGACAAACCAGTCCAGTATTTTTACCAAGAAAACCCCAAATGGAATCAGGAAGAGTCAGACACTTCTGAAAAACAACTAAACAAATCACTAGGAAAAAACAGACCCAGTTCCCATCCAGCTCACTGAGATCCCACCTTTGTGGGGCCTGTTTCTTCCTCTGAGAAAAAAGATAACCTCTAAAGCTCCTTCTGGTGTGAACATTCTCAACAGCTAATGTTCATATGTAATCTCATCTCATCCTCATAACAGCCCTGGGAAGTAGGTCCTATTATTTACCCCCATTTTCCAGATGAGTAAACTGAGGCTCAGAGAGATGACCCAGTTAGGAAGGGTATGAGGCTTTCCAAGTCCCAGACTGAATCTATGTTCTAAGCCACCTTACTGCAGAGACCTAGAGTCACCCAATCAATATATGGGGGAAAAGGAAGGGGTCCAGCTAGGGAAAGGGTTTGAGTTAAAAGGCAGGGAAGCCTTAATAAATAAAGAACCTGAATTATTTAAAGAGCATGACATCAGTTTGCTAACAAGGCCATACAAGAAAGAATAAGAGCCCCGGCAGAGCCAAGATGCTTCCCGTTAGAAGAGACTTGGGCATTTGTGGGTTTCCAGAGATGAGCTAGAGAAGGTAGGGGAAAGGGAGAGGCCGAACTGGGGGCCAGAAGCTGGGGAGGGGGGGAAGGGAGAAGGGGTTAAGAGGGGAGAGAGCAGAGAAGCAAGCAGCAGCATCTCCACAATGGGGGCTCCCACCCCTGTGCCCAAGGCACCTCGGAGCTGTATCCTCCACCATTCCTCTCTTTTAAAAAAAGTTTTATCAAAGATAAAAGTATTTGAGATTATTCCCATTCCATGACAGATTTCTTGTAACAAAGTAAAAAAAAAAAAAATCAAGCAAAACTAACAATATAGTGACCTTAGTGGAAAATGCATGTAACATTCCATATCTGTACCACCCTCCCACTTTTTTATTTTTTATCAATTTTAGAAAAATTAACAAAAATACATATTTTACCCTAACCTCTAACCCCACTGGGACAAAAAAAAAGATAAAAGAAAAACAAATTTCTTGCAACAAACATGCAGTTAAGATAAATCAATTTCTTCACTGGCAATATGCCTCCCCCAGTAAAATAAAATGAATATTTTTATATACAGATACACATATAGTGCGTGTATCCCTATTTATATTTTTGTGTATATGTGTGTGTTTATATAAGGTATAGAATATGTACATGGTACATTTGCATGTAACATATATTATATAAAATATGTAATTATCATATCTACATGTTTCATTCTATGTGTGTATGAATACACACATACACATATAAATTATGTACCCTAAATCCATCATCTTTCTTGTGAGGAGATGGATTTGTCCACTGTCCAGCAGAATCTTGAATGGTCCTTGTGGTGGTCATAGTTCTTAGTTTTTCAATGTGTTATTAATATGTACTTTTTTCTCCTGGGTTCTGCTAATTTCCTTTTCTTCTTCAATTTATGAGTCTTAAAATTGTTCATTTCTATAATATAGATGTTAGTACATACATTGTCTTCATGCTTCTGCTCACTTCACCCTGCATCAATTCACATATGCCTTTCCATATATCTCTTTGAAATCACATCTTTCGTCATTTCTTATAGCACAATAGCATTCCATCATATTCATAAGCTACATTTTATTGTCACTTCTCAATTGATGAGTATCCCTCCAATTTCCAGTTTTTATTTTTAGATTGTTTTTCTAACCACAAGAAGATCTACTATAAATATTTTTGTACCTATAATACCTTTCCTATTTCTTTGGTTTCTTGGGAGTATAGACCTAGCAGTGATGTAGCTGTCAAAGGGCATACACCATTTAGTAATTGTTTTGTGAATGATTCCTTATTGTTTTCTGAAGAAATTATGCTCAATTGCAGGTCCACCATCAGTATATCTGTTTTCCCATAGCTCCTCCATTATACTTTTCTTTATCATCTTTGTCATCTGACAATGAGATGGAATCTCAGAGTTACTTTAATTTGCATGTCTTTTATTGGTAGTGATTTGAAACATTTCTTTAATAATCTATAGATAATTTGGGTTTCTTCTCTTGAGAACTGCCTAATCATATCTTTAAACTATTT
The DNA here is from genome assembly GCA_023553655.1 of Myrmecobius fasciatus. NCBI lineage: Eukaryota > Metazoa > Chordata > Mammalia > Dasyuromorphia > Myrmecobiidae > Myrmecobius > Myrmecobius fasciatus. The sequence goes on from JAJPUD010001281.1 coordinate 86,156, forward strand.
ACTAGATTATTCATATATCTAATTCTTTTTTCTCAATAGTATTTTACTTTTTCCAATTACATGTAAAGATAGTTTTTTTCTGGTTAATAGTTTTAATTGTACATGATCTTAGGCATACAATTTTTACTACTGAACATTTTATATAAAATCAATTACAATTTTCAAATAAGTCAATATTTATTAAAGTAGCTAGTTTACAAGACCTTATTATGAAGTTTTACTTGAAAAATATCTTAAGTAAAATAAACATTCACTCAACCAGTTCCCTCTGATTTAAAGAAATAAATAGAAATATAAATTTCAATTTTAAAAAATCAAGACAATGGTTAAATAAGTACTGATTAATTAGTTACACTTGAAAACTTTCTATAATCTATACATAAGTGCACATTAGATAAAAGTCTTCAAATTATTAATATAAAATTGCAGTACTCAGATGAATTGAACTGCTGTCAATTTTTTCTTCTCTATGAACTGGAAGTAATTTTCCATACGCTATCCAGTGTATAGATAGTTTTCAACATTGGTTTTTGTTAGCTTTTGAGTTCCAAATGTTTTCTTCCTTCCTTCCATGCCTTCTCCCTCCCCAACACAGCAAGCAATCTGATGTAAGTTATACATGTACAATCATTTTAAACATACTTCCACATTTATCATGTTGTGAAAGAAAAATCAGAACAAAATTGAAAAAGTTTTGAGAAAAAAAGCAAACCCAAAAAAAAGTGAAAATGAGATGCTTTGCTCTGCTTTCAGTCTGGATAATTCTTATAAACTTGAGTTTAATCCTTATATGTCTTAGAAATGAGACCTTTATGACAGAAATTTATTGCAAAGATTTTTTTTCCTCAGTTAATTCTCTCTCTCTTAATCTTTTCTTTTTTAGATTTATTTGTGCTAAAAAGCCTTTTGATTCTGTGTATTCAAAGTTAACTATTTCATCTTCTAAGTTCTCTCATAACCTTGTCTGGTTATGAGCTTTTCTTCTATACATAGAGGAGATGGGAAATTTTTTCCATGTTTCTCTACTTTGTTTACAATGTGGTCGTCTCTAAGCCACATGCTCATTTGGAGTTTATCTTGGTAAAGTAGAGGTCTAAATCTAATGTCTTCCATACTGTTGTCCAGTCTTTCCAGTAGCTTTTTTTTTTAATCAGATAGTAAGTTCTTTCTCCAGTAGCTGGGTTGTTTATGTCACCAGAGATATTTGTCTCTGTATACTATGTTCTAATTTCTGTTCCACAAAGACATCTCTCTGTTTTTGAATGGGTACAAACTGCTTTGAGAATGACTGCTTCCATCGTATTATTTGACATTTTTTTCAAGTAACTATAATACAAAAGAGAGGACAAAAAATACATTAGAGACTTATAATATACTGAGTCACTCTCCTATGCATAGATTGTCCCCAAAGTCATAGTACAGACCTCCATGTGCAAAAATGTTTGTGGCAGCCCTTTTTGCAATGGCAAGAAACTGGAAACTGAAGGGATGCCCATCAATTGGAGAGTGGCTGAATAAATTATGGTATATGAATGTGATGGAATATTATTGTTCTGTAAGAAATGATGAGCAGGATGATTTCAGAGAGCCCTGGAGAGACCTACATGAACTGATCCTGAGCAGAAGCAGGAGAATATTGTACATAGCAACAGTAAGATTATACAATGATCAATTCTGACAGAATTGTGATAAAGAGAGACATCTACTGATGAGAGAGGACTGTGGGAACTGAGTGTGGATCATAACATAGTATTTTCACCTTTTTTGTTGTTGTTTGCTTGTTTTTTTGTTTTTCTCTCATTTTTTTTCTTTTTGAGCTGATTTTTTTTGTGCAGCATGATAATTGTGGAAATATGTATACAGGGGCAGCTAGGTGGCGCAGTGGTTAGAGCACCAGCCGTGAAGTCAGGAAGACCGGAGTTCAAATCTGGTCTCAGACATTTCCTAGCTGTATGACCCTGGGCAAGTCACTTAACCCCAATTGTCTCAGCAAAAAGCAAAAAAAAAAAAAAAAGAAAGAAATATGTATACAAGAATTGTATATGTTTAGCATATATTGGATTACTTGCTGTCTAGGGGAGGGATTGGGGGAAGAGAGGGAGAAAAAAATTGGAACACAAGGTTTTGTAAGGGTGAATGTTGAAAATTATCTTTACATGTATTTTGAAAATAAAAAGTTATTAAAGGAAGGAAAGGGCCCCACATGTGCAAAAATGTTTGTGGCAGCCCTTTTTGTAGTGGCTAGAAACTGGAAACTGAATGGATGCCCATCAATTGGAGAGTGGCTGAATAAATTATGGTATATGAATGTTATGGAATATTATTGCTCTGTAAGAAATGACCAGCAGGATGATTTCAGAGAGGCCTGGAGAGACTGACATGAACTGATACTGAGTAAAATGGGCAGAACCAGGAGATCATTATACACGGCAACAAGACTATACGATGATCAATTCTGATGGACGTAGCTCTCTTCAACAATGAAATGCTTCAAACCAGTTCCAGTTGTTCAGTGATGAAGAAAGCCATATACACCCAGAGAGAGGGATATGAATGTGGACCACAACATAACATTTTCAAGCTCTCTATTGATGTTTGCTTGCATTGTGTTTCCCTTTTCAGGTTTTTTTTTTCTTGTAGCTCCGATTTTTCTTGCACAGCAAGATAACTGTATAAATATGTATACACATATTCGATTTGTCAAGTATTTGAACATAATTAAATGTATTAGACTTCCTGTCATCTAGGGGAAAGGGTGAGGGGAAGGAGGGGAAAATTTGTTACAGAAAGCTTTGCAAGGGTCAGTGATGAAAAATTATCCATGCAAATGTTTTACAAATAAAAAGCTTTAATAAAAAAAATACATGAGAAAAAAAAGGAAAAGAAAAGTCAGAGGACCTGGGTTCAAATCTTTCCTCTGATAATCCCTATCCCTGTCTACTCAGGCTAACCACTGAACCCCTTTGGTTTGGGTTTCTTCATATGTTAAATTGGCTGGTATATAGCCAATAAGATCCTTCTAGCTCCAGAGCCATGAGGAGAGGGTCTTCTCTTGGGCCTTCATCCCCTCTTCAATAGCCTTCATTCTTTAATAATCTTATTTGGGGGCAGCTGGGTGGCACAGTAGATAGAGCACCAGCCCTGGAGGCAGGAGAACCTGAGTTCAAATCTGGCCTCAGACTTCCACTAGCTACATGATCAGGAACAAACAGTTCTCTTATCTATAAAAAGGGGATAATAATAGAGCCCACCTCACAATGTTATTGAGAGGATCAGTGAGATAAAATATGTACAAAGTGCCTTGCATACCTTAAAGTTTTCTATTAATATTGTTATTATTATTACATAACAATAGGGACTCTGGGCTTGAGGTTTTTGGAAACCTTCAGTTTCATTAATGTAGAATGAAAGGAAACTTCTCTCAATATTGACTGTCAATTTTTCTCCTATTGTCTAGGCAGTGAGAAGTTAGGTGACTTGTTTAGAGTCACACAACCAGGATCTGTCAGGTTATTATTATTATGAGTAAATCCCTCCACTCACATTCTACCCAGAAGATCCATCGTGGCAGGATGGCAGTATAAAATCTTTAAGCATGGCTTAACAATAGGCAGGCAATCTATCATTTAAAGACCAGCCTCACTAAGGGAAGCTCATTGACAGTTTTGGCCATAGGATGTTTTGGGTTTGAGATTTTTTGTTTTTCTTTATTTGGTTTTCGGTTTTTGCCAATTCTCAAAAATCGTCTTGAGAAGTGACATGAGGAAATCATGCTGGATTTGTATTCATAGGACCTGGATTCGAATCCATTAGCTCTCCAACTTACTAACTATATGAATTTGGGCAATTCATTTCAATCCATGGGCAGGTTTCTTTATCTGTAAAATGAAGAAGTTGACTTGATGGCTTCTCACATACCTTCCTTTAGATCCATAAATTCAGTTAATTTAGTCCAACTCCTTCTTTGCTGATATAGAAATTGAGGCCTAGAAAGGCCTCTTGTTCAAAGTAATGACAAAACTTCAACCAGAGACTATATCTCCTGACTCTCAGCTCTGTTTATGGGGCGGTGGTCAGCCAGAAGTCCTGAGTCACATTTTCAGCTTCAGTAAATCACATAATCTAACCAGATATCTGAAAAAGACGGAAATAGACAAAATATCCTCTGAAGGTCCATTAGAGTAGAGGATCCTTGAAGCTGGAGGCTGTTTTCACCTTTCTTTGTATCCCTAATGGTTAATGTAGTGCCTAACACAGTAGGCACTTAATAAATGCTTAGTGACTTGATGGACTTCCTAATTAATTTAGGATCTTAAGATTAATTATGAACATCAGCTCTTATATAATAAGGGAAAAGCAAAAAGTGCACAGCAGTGAACAAAAGAATTTAACCTACAAAAAAGTAAAGCAAAGATGGGCAGCTCTGAACACAGTGTATAGTATTTATTATATAGGTTTTCTTGAAATGGAAATTTATTGTTTCATAGTTTGAATAGTCTCTTATGTACTACTGTGTGCATGATGATGTTTTTGTTTTTCTATTTAAATTTTAAATTAATTAGTTAAAATTAGATGATAATAAGATTATGTGATGATCAATTCTGACGGACGGGATTCTTTTCAACAATGAAGTGATTCAAGCCAATTCCAATAGACTTGGGATGGAAAGAGCCATCTGCACCCAGAGAGGGACTGTGGGGACTGAATGTGCATCAAAACACAATATTTTCATCATTTTTGTTTTTGTTTGCTTCTTTTCTTTCTCATTTTTTTTCCTTTTTGATCTGATTTTTCTTGTGCACCATGATAATTTGTAAAGTCTGGACTAGCTCTCTGGAGAATGTCGGTACCAGCTTGAGTCCTTGGTCTTAGAAGAGAAGTGAAGAGGCAGGACTCAATTGGATGGTCAAACATGGAGTCCATTTATTCCTAATTCTCTCATCCTTATATACCCTAATGCCCTTACATAACTATAGCACATTACATACTTCCCATGCAGGACATCTTGCTATTGTGTGTAGATGACTCTTTGCCACTTGGTATCACTCTATTTTAATTACAACATAGATTGTCATCATCCCTGACTTCTTAGGAAGGCTGAGAGCCCTTAGGTGAGAAGGTTGGGGAGCTGGACCAGACATTGTCAGCATGTTCCCTTTGGGCTGAAGGGTTTTATACCTCACCCAGAATTCCCGCACTATCTGTGGCCCTCTACAATAATTGCAGAAATAAATATAGAATTGCACATATTTAACATATATTGGTTTGTTGTCTAGGGGATAGGGTTGGGGGGAAAGGAGGGAAAAAAATTTGGAACATAAGGTTTTGCAAGGGTGAGTGTTGAAAACTATCTTTGTATATATTTTGAAAATAAAAAGTTATTATTTTAAATAAATAAAGGTTAGATGATCAAATGTTATATAACGGGGCAGCTAGGTCATGCAGTGGATAGAATACCAGCCCTGAAGTCAGGAGGACCTGAGTTCAAATTTGGTCTCAGACACTTAAACATTTAATGTGTGACCCTGGGCAAGTCACTTAACCCCAACTGCCTCAACAAAAAGAAAAAAAAAATGTTATATAACAAGGGGGGGATGGAGGAGACCTTCACTTATGGTTATCTAATTGTCCTCTAATTTATATTATAACTATTATTATAACTATTTGTTTATGCTTTCCCCTCAGGAAGGTCCTTGAGAGCAGACATCCTGTCTTATTGATCTACCAAGTCCCACAATACTTACAACAGCACAGAAAATATAAAAATAATTGACTGAGGACGTGGGTTCTTAGGGTAAGTATTCAAAATGCATTGTTGTAGGAATCAAGATGGTGTGATGTCTATACATTATCAATTAGAAGTGAGTCTTTGTGTCCTATTTCTGATAAATATTATAGAAGGGCTTGAGGGTGATTTCTAGGTTAGGGGTGAGAGAGAAAATAAGAATAAGCACATATAGCATTTAAAGACATGCAAAATTATGTGTTACATATAACATGTGTTGTACATGTATTAGATGTGTTCTAATGCTTGTGTGTATATTATATATAAAATTTCATATGCTCTTCACAATGTCCCTGTAATGTATTATTATTATTATTATACCTGTTTTGCAGTTGAGGAAACTGAGGTTGAGAAAAATTAAGTGAGTTGCGCAGGGTCACAGAACTAGGTAGGAAGTGTCTGAATTCATGTCTTCCTGGCTTCCTATCTAACCCTGTCCCTTATGCCATCTTGTTTCATCCATATAGTTTGGCATATAAGTTATGCAAACTTCTCCCTGTCTTCTACCCTATGGTTCACAACTCATATAGGATATAACTGAATGTGGGGGTCATGAAATTATGGTTTATTTTCAGTAAAAGTTTGATTTCTATTCTATATACCTTTATACCCAGAATGATGTAAAAATTTCTTAGGCAAAAAAGGGGTATCTAGTAGAAAAAGTAAAAAAATTTTATTTGGGAAATATTTAATGAAATAAAAATTTTAAAAAGAATTAGAAGTTTGGCAGATGGAGAGGTTTGGAGGAGTGTTGAAGCAGGGAGACCAAGTAGGAGGTTGTTGCAATAGTCCATGTGAGGAGTGAAGATGAGCTGAAGAGTGGGACCATCTATGAGAAACGCCATCAGACAGCAGATTGCCCCTTCAGTTATCCCTTCTAATTTTTCGTCTTTCCCTACCTACTGCTTTCTTCCCTACTGCCTATAAACATACCCCCAGTTTTCTAGATCCCACTATCCCTTCAAACTATCATCCTTTATCTTTTTTTTTCAGCCAAATTCTTGCAATTTCCTCTTTTTCAGTCCTCCACAGTCCAGTTTCTGACCTCATCACTCAACAGAAATTGTTTTCTCCTTCCCGACAGCTAGTACCTTTCCTTGATAAAACTGCCTTGTACCTCAAATTTATTTTGTTTTTGTGTCCAGCTCTTCATGACCCCATTCGGGATTTTCTTGGCAGATAGTCCAGTGGTTGGCTATTTCCTTCTGCAGCTCATTTGACAAATGAGGAAACTGAGGCAAACAGGTTTAAGTAAACTGTCCAGTCACATATTGAGGACAGATATGAAGTCAGGTTTTCCTGCTCCAGGATATCTAGCTACTGTGTCACCTATTTATCCTAGCCAGATTTATTTAATATGGACATGTTTTCCTGATAGAATTTGTAAACTCTCGTAACAGGGACACTTCTACTTTGGTTTTTGCATGTGCACCTCTTGGCCAGGTGCCAAGCACACAATGATTGATGGACTTGATTATAGAAAATTCAGGGCTCTTTCCAGAGTGAGGACCTAGATTTAAGGCTTTGTAAGAGTGGGGTGTAATAGGTGTTGGGAATGGGACAAATGAAGAGCCCTGGCACCGCTCTAGGCTAATTAATTTTCGGTGGGACCATACTGCCACCCAATGGATTCCTCCACTCCTTACAGCCTTAGGTTGTCATTTTCATTCCTTAGCAATTCTGTCCCTCTTCCCTAAGTAACTCCCATGCTTCTTTCCCTACCTTCCCAATCTATCCTCCTCAAAAACTATACAACTTTTGCTCATCTTTAGTTGGCCTTAAATTTTGCTAATCCAGTCTATCTCATGACACAGCTTACATCAGGATTCCGTGACTACTTCGGGAATTATCAGATTGTTCTAAATTCTATTAATAGAAAATCAACCATTTTCATCAAACTTAATTTCACAATGATTTACAACCTAAAACAAATCCAAGATAAAATACGTAGATTATGGTTTATTGCAATAGTTGTAGGGAATTAGTATATAATCCTAATCAGTGTTTTCAGGATTATTAAGTTGAACAGTAACTTAATTGTGGATCACATACTTCAATAGGTGGTGTAACCTAATTTAGCTTTGTATTTTGCCAATGTTTTCCTTTTTTATTTTACTTGGGTCAACAGGGACAAATCACTTCCTTCTATCCTATGACCTAAGGGGGTTGTTTTGTTTTTTTAAACATTGCCACTGTTTTGAGAGAGGCTTACACCTACAAAAGAGGCACTCTATATGGGGACCTGGATGATAGAGTACAAAATATAGGGTCTCCATGTTACACAGAAACTTACTAAGGACATATGGCTGAGACTTTCACTTCACCCACGTGCCATCCTTGGCTTTATTTTTTCACTTGAGACAAGTAACAGCTCAAGTAAAACAGAACTATTGACTCCGGGTTGGACATAACCTCCGCAAAGGTCATTCATCTACACCCTTTAACAACTGATAGTGGTTTAGAAGTTTCTTAGGTCTTAACTCCCTTAGCGCCCAGGTAATGAAGTTCAATTACCTCCAATTATGAACCTCCAGTTACAGTGAAAATTACTAATGTGATCCTTTTATTCTAAGTTTAGACCTTGTAAGTATAAAATCCAAGCCAAATGAAGTCTAGTGGAAAGGTTCTTTGAAAATATGACACCATGGAAAGGATTCTTAAAAAAATTGGTTTAATACCAGTCTAACTGAAGGATGGCACAAGATAATACTATAGGTGTAAAAGCAGATTTCTACCTAGGCTGTGACTTCTCCAGAGACTAATGTTTGAATAAACCTTTTCACCTGAGCCTCTATTTCAAAACAAACTTGGCCAGTAGGTCTAAGAGATGTTTCAATGAGACTAATTATAGGAAAACAGGACCAACTTTTGCACTTTTCCCCTACTTACACACAATGCAACCCCAAGAGGCCATTTTTGCAAAATGCTCCTTAAGAAACTGACACAGGCAAGACATTAAATCTGAAATTGGTCATTTTTAAGTTAAACTTCTCCTTCCCCATAAGGGCATGATGTCTAATTATCACACCAATATTTTTACAGTAATTTCAAGGCAAGAGCAAAAAAGAGCCAAGGATTTAACAACTACCCTCTCCCTCCCAGCCCACTATCCCGAGGATCTAAAAAGCAAATTGCAGGACAGGTACTTGAATCAAGGAACCTCCAATACCCAGCTCTCTTCCCCCCATCCAATATTGTGACCTTGGGCCAAGTCACTAACAACTTGTATTGGACTAGGTTCCTGCGTCTTTTTGACCTCTGAAGTCCCCTTAGCAGCTCAAAAGTTTGCACATAAAAGAGCACAGGACCCAAGAGACCCCCAAATTGGGATTCAACTTAATTGATATATACTAGCTAACTTTGTCATTTGAGACCCACTCAACTACGCAAGAAGCAGTAGTCATCTGAAGTACCTATTCTTTAGGGAAGAACTCCAGGGATTGGAGATTTTTAAAAAGGAAGATTTATGCTAAAGACCAACTGGCTTCCTTCTAGAGTCATCGGGGCTTTTTCTAACAGGTTATTTAAAAAGGAAAACATTAAAGACAAAGGATAGCAATTCTTGGGGTTCAAAACTAGTCTCCAGTTTTCTTCGCCAATTCAATTCCCTCTCTAAAACAGAAAATAATCCCATGCACCTACCATCCCTCCCTCCCTCCCAAAATTGAGGGACTGCAATCTTAAAAGTGATGTATGAATTATGCCAGCTGCCCTAGGGAGATCCAAGATTCCAACCCACTTTCAAACCCCAGAATAACCTATTTAAACTTAGGGGGAAAAACAGTATGACCAAAAGTCAAAATCAATGTGCAACAAAAACTTTTATTAGCATTTTGCTCAGCTGTTACTCAACCAAGTAACTTAAGATTTAAGAGCTAATAAGTGCAAAAAGATGCTATCATTGGCAATTTATGCTTTCATAAGTCAGTTAGCAGCCACCTCTGAGACGCAGGACCAGATGAAGGGTGGATTCTTTCTGGATGTTGTAGTCAGACAGGGTGCGACCATC
>JAJPUD010001281.1:95959-141713 GCA_023553655.1 Myrmecobius fasciatus
TTCTCAATAGTATCACTGGGCTCCACTTCCAGGGTGATGGTCTTCCCTGTCAGGGTTTTCACAAAGATCTGCATTGTGATCTGTAAATAAACATAAAATCATAAGCAGCTATTCTTTGGGTTAAGTGAAATGTCTTTAATCAAATTCTACCTTGAATTTATTTAGCATCAAGTTGCTTCTATCTAGTCAAACTGCCTTAAATATAGGTATTCTTATGCTCACATTCCCAATAAACTCAAATCGGCACAGATCAGGTGTTGGCAATAACTGAAACCCCAGGTTAGTCTTTTGTTCCCCTCCTAAACTGTCAAGTACTGCAGTCTTTTCTTCCCCTAAGCTGTCAAGTAACGCAATCAAGAATATCAAATAGCAACAATTTTCTATTCCCAATTTCTACAAACCAGTAAAGGATAGAATTTAAAATGCTCCCTTAAGCTGAGCATACTGGCAAAGGTTGAGCTCAACACAAACTCCCAAGAGGGAGGACATTTAGACTACTAGATAGAAATGGCAACTATGACAAATTACTAAATAAATAATATTAATGCTTCCTGATACCCTACATGTGACCGACTATGAGCTATTTTCCCCAGACCTATTAATTCCCCTCCAATTAAAGGCTGGACTACAGAAAAATTTAAAAAAAAAAACAACCTTGGCAAACACAAAGCTTATCGACACCATAACTAGGCGGTTAGCAGACACGAATTCCAGTGAAATGAACGCTAAGCTTGTTAATGTCTTCCGGATTTAAAAAAAAAGTTCGGCGCTCGAGAGCTCCCCTCCCATGCTAATCTCGCGAGACTGAGGTCACTATTCCCGGCAGCACAATTCTGACGAGACTTTGGACGTCCCTCCCCCAAAGCAGACCTAGGAAAACTTCAAGGTGTCGGGCCCAAACTTCGGCCAAGTCTAAGACTCCCCCCCCCCCCTCCCCCGGACCTGGTCAGTCCCGCTGCCCTGCTTCGGGCCCCACAAATTCCTCCCGGGGTGCTCCGGGAGGATCAGAGACCGAGTCCGCGGTCAGAGCCCCACACTGCCCCCTCCCGTCCCGTTCCGTCCCCCATGACTCAGCGCTTTTACGCATGAGGAGACCGGAAGCTTCACTCCATGTTGCCTCAACGTTCACTACTTTCCTCATCCGTCCTTTCACTCCCCAAACACCCGCGGCTCCGACTAAATAGCCTCTCCCTAACCCGAGGTCTGAACCCAACTCACCAGTTCCTTTGTAGAAGGACGCTAGGGCCCGGAGACTCGCGCGCCGCAAACTCGAAGAAGAAGCTCACTCTGAAAAGGTAGCGGTCGACGATGCAGGGCCACGGCCGACGCTAGCTATTTATGCAACGTCGAGAGACGCGTCACCTCGAGAGAAGGCGTGGTGTACGTACGCGGACAAAAGTAGTCCCGTTCCCGCCCCCTCAGGAATCCAGTAAGATGAGATGACTGTCCCCACCCCACCCACCCCGGCGCCAGACTGGAGAGTGACGAAGATCCCTCCCGCCCCTCCTCACTTCCTTAGATGGTCTTTGAAGCTCGAAGGGCGGATGGATTTGGTACAGAAGGACCGGCCCTTTGCAGAAAACTCTGGAAGCTTCGCCACAGCTGTGGAAGAGAAAGGGCGGGGGAGAGGGTTCGAGGGAGGCTGCTGATTGGCCAGCGCGGCGGGGCGGGGCGGTTCTCGGAGCCTTCCCTTGTTGCTGGGGTTCTCTACAACCGGGAGGAAGGCGCTGACGTGATCTGAGGGGGTTGGGTAGCGCTTAATACGCCTGCTCAGACAGGAAATGGGAAGAAGAGAAGTCTGTGAAAGGGGTTCTGGAGTGCTGGCGGGGGGTGGGGAGTAATGCAAGGGTCTGAGAGCCTGGGAAAAGTGGCCATTTTTACAACCTCATTAAGTGTTCTCGAGTCCTTCTCGGGGCCCCCTGAGACCAGACTGGGATGGATGGAGGTAGGAAGGTCGCTTGTTTACCTAACCATGCCGGGCGCCTCTTCTGGACTCCCTGCGTGCAGAGGATGGGAGCAGGCCTGAGGCCTAGTGCGTCCCTTTCCTTGCTGAAGACTCCACTTAGACCTGCTGGCTTTTTTTTTTTTTTTTTTTTTAAACAACAGAAGAGAAAACTGAGTCCCAGGAGTGTAGAACCCAACTTTCTCCAAAAACACGAAATAAAGAGAAAAATAGTTTGCAAACTCACTGAGCACAGGGACTGTTGTCGAATGCCCTCTTTCCCCCCCCCCCCCCCACTTTGGGTCCCTGCTTTGCAGTAGACCTTTAACGTCTGAATCGGGCTTCCTGCATTTATTAGCGGCCTACTGTGTATTGGTCTAAAAGGTTGGGGACCGGAAGAAAGGCCAAGAAAGGTCCAACTAGTCCCTTATCTTTGAATAATAAATCTATAACATAGGATAAATGGGGAATTGTGTTTTGGGTGTTTTTTTTTTGGGGGGGGGGCGAGACAAAAGACCGTGGTGAAAAGAATGAGAAGAAGCCTCTTAGACCACAAAGGGTTCACTGAAACTCCTGGAGGGACTAACTGTTTAAGTAAAAAGCCTTATTAAGGTACCTTTGAGTCAGTAACTAAAATATGAGAAGATAGGGGAACCCTGATTTGTATTTTTTTTTTGTTTTTGGGGAGGAGTTGGATTTTATAGGATATTTTTATTTCTGTGGCTCGGGTTTTTCTTTTTGAGAGGTTGGGCAGGAAAGGTAACTCATGTCCATTGATGGGAATCGAGCTCAGTCACTTGACCCAGGTAAAAATGATGTATATTAGAAAGGGAACTTTGATCTTTTCCTTCTTGGCTTCAGTACTTGCCAAAGTGACCTCCCAGTTTCTCGGTGGAGAAATGCTGGTGCAGTTTTTCTAGAAGGAAACAAAGTGGGCAGAGAAAGGGGAAAGCAAAGCTGTCACCTAGGGGGTTGCCAGATGCCTTTAGGGGCTGTGCAATCTAAGATTATACCAACTAATTTAATTTTTCTGGATCCTGTCTTTATCTGAGATCTGGGTCTGAACCTTCACCCTAGCAACAATTGCTTGGAAACAAGACAAAATTGCCATTACAATTTACATAAACCCAGAGCGAAGAGTGCTTACTATATTCGTTGCTAGTTAAGGTTGGGACTCAACATTCTTGGCTCCTGGGAGAGATGCTGTCTCAGAATGAGTAAGCAGGAATGCTTTTGTTGGGGGAGGAGGGAATTTAAGATTTTATAGGCTTCATTTTACATATATACCACTTAGACTTCACAAAGATCCTCCCTCCCCCTCCTACTCCATATTCATACTGAATTTATTTACTTATTATTTTATCATTCTAACAATTCTCTGAACTAGAAGGAAAAAGATGGACTGCTATATACATTTTAGCTGAAAGGAGTCTCAGTATTGGAAACACATGTGAAAAATGCACAAAAATGAAGTTTTAAAACCCTGTTAAATATTCCTGTATATAAGTGACTCCAGAATCCCCTTGAAACCCTATTTTAAATAAAATGTTTAAATCAATATTTAGTGTTTTCATAATTCTCATTAAATTCTTTAAATTTTTTATATTCCCATTATCTTTTATTTTTTATTATCAAATTTAATCACCTCTGATTTGTGACATATTGTCTTGAAATTGGTTTTCTGTGCTCAGAAAGGAGTAAGAAGCTGTACATGAAGCTAATGAAACAGATTCCTTATATTTATCTTTCAAACATCTCCATGTTATAAATAATGGGGGAAGTGGAAAACAAAGAATTGATCAAATATAAATATTTTCACATGGACTATTAAATGTGTTGTAGAAATTTCCTTCTAACATCTGCTTTTAGAGAATAATGTAAGAAATGACAGGTATAGTTAGCTATAACTTTGGTAATGTGAGGAATAGGAGTTCATTATTCAGCTAGGAGTCCAATTATTTGACATTATCAGAATTCTGTCCCTTCTCATCTCCATCTCCTCCCTTCCCTGACTCCCTTTAAACTTCATCTTCTCTAGTAGTTTGTGAGCTCTTTTTGAGGGCAAAGATTGTCTTTTGCCTCTTTTCTATTCCCAGCACTTAATGCTTAGGACTTACTGAGCACTTAATGAATATTGATTAATTTTTTTTTATATATGAAATTTTTGTTTGGTTAAGTCTATAATAAAAAAAATTGATGAAAAAGATTTTGCTCTTCTTGAATGTACAAAAAAGGAGGGAGGGAAATGCTATTCTGTTTTCTCTTCTGAGGGTGTTACTGAGTAGAAAACTGCATTGCTAGGAGGTTATTTTTCTGCTAAATTATTTAGGTCAGCCAAAGGAGATAAAAGTAGTGACTTGCCTCATTGTCATTTAGCTTAAGGTCCTTGGGCAAGCTGAAGAAATCAGTTCACATTGAATAATCAAAGGCAAAAATCTAATTTAATTCTACAAATTTTAGAATTAGTGTCCCGGATTTGACCTAGGGTCATAAAAATTGCAAGTAACTTTAGACTCTTTTAATTCAATTTGCCACACCCCATGCCGGAATTCTCTCTAAATCATCTCAGACAGATCTAGTCTTTGCATATATGAAATGATAAGGAACTTCTGTAAACTGTGGGGGAAGGAGGGAGGGTCTATTGCACTGTAGAAACTTCTGGGAAGCTAAAATTTACCTTCCTATAACTTCACCTAAGTAACTTCACCTTCCTGGTCATTTATAAAATTTACATTTTTCTAGTAGGTGATTTTTAGCAAAGAAAGAATATGGTTCTGGATGAATATACAATATATGTCCATAAAAATAGCTAGATTCCTCTGAGTGGATATCACCAAATCCTGATAAATTTAAGTGTCACTCACAAATGGGATAAAACCTAGATTAGGCCCAACAACAGAATTTTTCAGAGGTCTTGGCTGTTGATATATATGTTTAAGAAGTTAAAAAATATTTGTTGTTGTTGCCTGCTGTAACATTCACGCCTGAACACATTCACTGAGTCATGAACACACTGAGCTTGGGGCTGGCTCAGATCCGAAGCTCATGACTGGTGATTTCACAAATGATTCTAGCATTTGCCAGAAACTTGCAGTCGAGTTAGAACGAGGCCTTCCTTGGATAAGGTTTCCCAAAACTAGGTCATCTAGCAATGTGACATAGAAAACTACTTTCCAAAAGGAGGATATCATGTGAGTCCACATGATTATATGGTAAAATACGAGGCACTTTTATGGATTAGGGCAGGTAATTTATTTGTGCCTATTCAGCCATGAGTGAAAGTCTTAGCAGCAAAATATTTTTATAGGCCCTTTTAAAGGTGGCTTTGTGACCACTCTTGATTTGTAAAAATAAAAAAGGTGTCCAAAGCAAAAACCAAAAAAGGGACATTCATACTCTATACTACTAATGCATTTCCTTAGGCAATGCCTTTTAAAATAATGGAATAATGATAGTAACTTTTATGTAGCCTTTAGAATGTACAAAATGCTTGTTAAAATACTTTATATATAAAATCCTATTTAAGAAATACAATAATTTCCAGTAAAAATATCTATAGACACTTTTTATGTGGTGTGGAACTGTGGATTGTTATTTCCTTTGCTAAATATTTCATATTTTCCTATTTATTCTAGCACCTTCATGGGATTTCCTCTTAATTGGGTTTTTTTGTTTTTGTTTTGTTTTTTAAACAATAGAATTTAACAGTAGTAAAGAGGTCCTGGATCACTAAATGAAATTAGCAGAGAAAGCCTGAAATATTGATGAGATTACTCCCTGAGGCAAGCAGGGAAGGGCATTGTTGGGGATCAGTTCAACCTTACAATCCCCCTTCCCCCCACATTGTAGAGGTTTTGGGTAACGCCCCCTTACTGTATCCAATAAGAAACCAAATTTAAATTTCCCCTATAAATCTGTCCATCTTTGTTGAATTCCTTTTAGGTTAGTTTGCCAAGGCCTTTTCTGCCTCATGGAGTCTTTTCTCCCATCTCCCCACCATGCCTCTTGCGTGTCTTTCTCCTTGTTATACCTAACTCTTTTGGGGTGCTAAATTCCTTTTGGGGTGTTTAAATCCTTTAGCCTGCTAATCAGTAATATTCTCCCACCTCATGAAATATTTCCTCTCTCCTGGTTAATTGTGAGTTCCATTGTTGTCTTTTCCTTGTTAATTGTTAAAATCCCTTTCCTTGTGAACTATATGCTTTCCCAGTTCTATTTCATATACACCATTCCTGGTGCCTATTGTATCTCTTCATTTTGTCTGTAACTTTTTCTCATAAATAAACCTATCTTTTACCAAAAATAAAGGCCATTGTGAATTCATCACAACATTTGGTGTTAATTGCTCTCCTCAATCTCATCATTTGATGCTGAATCTCAAACACATCAGTAAAATTTCATGCTTGAAAATTTGATATTTCAAGATTTAATGACAGTGAATTTAAAACTTAAAGCAAGATTTAATACTATATATAATAAAGTCTTATAATCAAGCAAATTTTTTTTGTATAAAGATTTTTACATGCTAGAGATCTCACATTTAGAAAATGAAAATATTTACAAAATCACCTAAAACTTCTCACAATTTTATAATTATTTTGTTTCAGATAGAGCTTGATTTGAGGAAGCTTGCAACTTGTTAGTTTAAAAGTTGATTCATTTCTCTCTACTTTCATGTCTCTCTTTTTATAGGAGGTAATGATCAAGCTAGGAATAGAAACATACTTCTAGCTACCTTAAGTTTCTTTTTCTCCCTCCATTTCCTTGCCAGTCAGTTCTAAGCACTGTTTTAGATTTGACAGCAATCTTTCATTTTAAAAAGCATCTTTAGCGTTATCTGCTATGGAGATAATCTCCAAAACTCACTTAATTTAAAGAAATAATACATAATTTTTGCCAATAACATACTTTTCTATAAGGGGTCCAGTTGTAAAAGTCCCTACTGTGGTCAAATAGAAGTAATCTTTGTCCCAATTGCTCACAAAGATAGAAGTTGAGTCAGAAAGTTACCCCAATCTCTGCCTCTCATCTCTAATCAGTTTCAAAATCCTATTTATTCTTCCTCTCCCTTTGCACTCATACATCAGTGACCCCACTTTACTTCTGGCCCTCCATAGCTCTTGCTTGTACCATTGGGCAAAGTTGGCTCCCTATCTCCAGTCTCTTCCTGTCTAGCCCACTTGTCACATGGCTATAAAAATCAGCTTCTTAATGTAGGGTCCAGCTATGTTATTCTCTTTGATACATTCTTTGGGTAACCTATTATAATTTTTTTTTTTAATCCCTTCAGTCTGGGATTTAAGGTCTCTTTATAAAGACTTTAACTTACCTTTCCATACTTATTTCTCCTAATATCCCGTCACATATTCCACATTTTAGCTACACTGGACTACTACTTATTTTCTAATCATCTTTCCTCTATTGACATTTTTCTTCATTAATTTAAAGGTCTAAATCGTGTTTTAGGCCTTCAAATTGAATTATCTCCCCCTCAAATATTCTCATCCCACTTTGTATCTATTCCTTTCCCTTTTCCCATTCTCCTTATATGTGACCCTATCTCCTCTCTTAAGGAATGAGCTCCCTGAGAACACACTGTTTTTCATTTTTGTATCTCTAGTGTATCACACAAAGTTCCTTGCACAGGATGAGCACATTTTTGTTATTGTTCAGTCATTTCAGTCATGTTTGACTTTCTGTCTAACTCTAGTTGGGGTTTTCTTGGCAAAAATACTGAAGTGATTTGCCATTTTCTTCTCCAATTCATCTTATATAAACATTTATTGAGTTAAATGCTTTTTCTTTCATTCACAAATCTCTCCTTTAAATGCTTTTGTAAAAAAAATGTTTTATTAAAAGATGAAATTTAGATAGTTAAAAAAATCAGATTGAAATAATTCATTTTTGAGAATGACTCAACTTATTTTCTCCTTCACAGAACTAAACTCTGAATGGTTGATCATTTCTTTTCTCCCACTTTCTCCCATTCCTGGAAGATAATTTCTGTGCTGATTCCCCAGCTAATATGGGCATAACCAAAACCTCTTCATTTTGTTAGTTAACAAAAAAGGTGAATGTGTACTTTGGTGTCTACAATTTTCCTTTAACCCTAAGGACATATTATATTTCACTATTTTTATTCCTCTTCATAAGTTACTTTTTTTTCTTTAATAATCACCCAATTGTAAAAATTTCATGTTGTTTATGTCCCATTTTTTGAGTGAAAATTAACAAAAATAGAACCAAGGAAGTTTAAGTTGTTGTGTTTTTGTTGCTAGCTGAGTCAGATTAGGCACTGGTTAGGTTTAGTCAGAGCAGTCATCAAAACAAGCGTTTGGCCTAATTCTCTGGATTGGTCCAGAGGTTATGTCCATAACCTTTACGCTCTGATGTGTAAAGGCATTTGTTGACTTCTTGCAGCGAATCCAGCTGACTCGTAGCAATAGAGCCCATTTTAATTCCGATCCCAATTTGCCGCTTCTGTTCCAGTTATACTTGTCTCCTTTCCTGTAACCTATTTAGGGCCATCAAGTTGCTCCCAAACAAGTAGGTCTGGTTACAGCAGTTGTTGGCAGATAGATTTTGGACAGTGAGTACAGGATGTTATGGAGATAAATTTTACTAAGTAACCTTGAGCAGAGTCCTTCAGGCTTCTTATATTTAAAGTTACTTTAAAATTTTAGTCATACACAGATTTTTCAATCTCGATCATAGCGGTTAGAAAATGTCCTGTAACTGGGGCCAGATTGACCATCTAAACTGAATGTTAGATCAAATGAACTTCACATCCCCCTGATGGGTGCAGTTTCTAGGGGAATTGTGGCAATAATCCTGAAGTTCCCTGACTTTAGGAATGCTATTGTTCTAACAACTTGTCAATAATCCTAAAGTCTCCTGGCCTTAGTAATACCATAGTATAGTCCTACAAACATTGCTGACTGTCAGATAAACAATTTGTTGGTCAGTAATAAAGTTCCTGAGACAATAGGGAATAAACCACCCCTCAAACCTACCTGTAAGCCAAAAAAACCAGCAAATAAGTAGTATGAAGCTCCTGGTGTCTCCAATTTTTTCCTATAAATTTGTCTCTGCTTCTGGTTCTTTGCTAAATCCTTTTGGAACTTAGCCCACTTCAGTTGATTTTACAGTTACAATAAACTTTGACCCTTGATTTGGAGGTGGGTTCAAGCCTACAAATTCTTTTGAGAAACCTCTCAAAACTTATCTGAAACCTCAACCTTGTGGGGTCTCCTTTGAGCCTCAATACTCTTCAATTAGATTTATGAAAACCACAACATTCTTATGAATAATCCAGAGAACATCATATTTCCTACCTAGAAAAACCATTCTTTAACGGAAACATCCACAGCTAAGAAATGTGAACTATTTAGTCCACTGTTTGTAGGCATAACCAATAGACTTTACCCAAAGGTTAGCTGATTTTTAGTCCTGTTCCAACCCTGAATGTAAAAACAGAGGCCATATAAGAATTAGAAATTACCTTTCAAAATATAACTCACACTTTATAAAGTTTTGTAAATGTTGACTATAATGTGAAAAATGCCCTTTAAAAGAAGTAAATCATGGTCTCTCTGCTTTCATCTTCCCTTAATTCTAACATGTATTTCACATGGAGATTATAAAGCAGGTTAGATCTTTTAAAACTGAAAGAGAATATCCATTTCAGAAGAAACAGAATTATTACTATCAAGAAGCACACTTTAGCATTTGTTGTAGACAAGAGGGAGTAAAAAAAAAAAATCTTATCAGCTAAAATCATTGCTGCATGTACTTGGATTTAAAAAAAACTACAGCTAAAAATTGTTTTCCAAAATATCAGCTGATGGACAGATGGTGAGTTGGAGTAGATAAAATGTGTATGTATTGAGTCATCCTGGAAAATAACCAGTACAGTAAAATAACCATAGGGATAAAAATCACTGGAAGAAATAACTCCATCAGGCAATTGTAGTTTCAAACAAAATAGAGGTTTGCTTTTTATAAGATAATTGCTAATAATTTTAAAAGTTTTAAGGCTTTTCTACCAACTGCTGTAAATTTCTTTCAGGAAGGGGTTATTCACACTTCTTAAGAGTTTAAGCCAGAATTGTAATCCCACTAGCCTTCTAGATAGTCATATGACCTTGGCCAATTCTAAACCCTAGTTGGACTAGATGATCTTTAAGATTCTTTCTAGTTTTAATATCCTGTGAATCTATCAAGTATTAGCATGAAGAGAAATTTTTTTTTCTTTAAAATTTTTTTTTAAATTTTTGGCCTTTGTCCTTCTGAAATAGTTCTTACTCCTTGAGTGAACTTGTCATTGTAACCAAAAAAAAAAAATTAAGAAAAAAATCTGATATGAAAACCATGTTTGATTCTGAACACACACACACACATGCACACATTTGTTGGTGTTGTTGTCCAGCAATTATTTTTCAGTCCTCTGTGATCTCATTTTGGGTTTTCTCGGCAAAGATTCTGCAGTAATTTGCCTTTTCCCTTCTCCAGCTCATTTGACAGATGAAAAAACTGAAACAAGTGGGATTAAGTGACTTGCTGCCCAGGGAAAGTCCAGGCTTGCCATGCTTACTAGCATTAAGTATCACCACCTAGCTGCCATAGATAGATAGAAATGATGTTCCCCAGTCTCTCTGCTGAATAGAAGATAGGTTTCAGTATTTCTTTTCGGGGAACTTTACTGGATTTTTCATTACTTAAGAGTTCTACTTTCTCATTTAGAGGGATTGGACCACAATGAAATCACTGATATCATTGGTATTGGGAACTTTGATATGGGGAACTCTAACAGATACCAGTATAGATTGATTAGTGGGGGAGAGGGGAGGCCCACAGAGAGATTAGGTGGTTTACCCAGTCTCACTTAGCCAGGATGAGACAACTGGGACTTGAATCTAGATCTTCCTTCCAGGTAGCCAATATTCTACATTGTATTGCCTCTCTCAACTTCTTTTTAATTACTTTCATTTATATTATATTACATTTAATTATAGTTAATTTACACTGCTTTATTCCTTCAAATATTTTGTTGTCCTGGTTCTACTTATTTTATTCTGCATTGATTCATATAGAACTTTTTAGATCTCTGTGAATTTCTCATATTTCTAATTTCTTACTGTATGGCAATAATATATTCATATACTATAGTTTTTTTTAGTCATTCTTCGATTGATGGGTACCCAATTTGTTTCCAGGTCTTTTTCTTGTCAGCATTTATTTAGCACTTATGTACCAGGCTTTGTCAGTCACTGGAGATAGAAAGAAAGGCAAAAACTGATCCCTATCTCAAGGAGGTTCCTTTCTAGTGAAGAGATTATTACATGCACACAAAATTATAAATAAAAAAGTCCAATTTATACTATAAGGAGTGGGAACAGGCCATTGGTATATTTGGCAGTCAGTGTTAAGGAACAGCCTGAAATTGCTGCTGGTTAATGAGTGGTATAAAATAAAAGCAAGAAAACCAGAGCATGTGGACTTTTGAGCAAAAAAAGAACCAAGGCGCTAGGCCTCCCCTCCCCACACCCAGAGTTAGTCTGCTGCTTTGTCTGGGGGCAGTCAGAGTTCTCTTAGAACTTCTGGGTCAGCATCGTGGGATCTCCGTGAGAGCAAAAGTTAAGGAGATGGCTTATTTGCCCCGTGGGATTCTACTCATGTGGAAATATGTGAGGTATTTTTAGGCACCAGCCACTCAGCAGCTCATAAAGTGATGGAAAATATGAGCTGCTCAGTTACCATAGAAATTTTATTATTTGGAATAATACTGGAGTGATAGGAGCAAAGATTGCTAAGTTTACTTGGTCTAGAACTGTTCCTTGTCAGTTTTGCTAAGTAAGTATGGGCTGCTTATCTCATAGGGAATAAGTCCTGCCCTTGAGACATAAGAGCACTACCTGGCAAGTCCCAAGGATTATCATGAAACTGAAAGTATTTCTAGTGATGAGGTGTGAGAAAGGGGGTGAGGGGACCCCCTTTGGCCAGTCCCGGGCTTTGTGGAGGACGGGAACCCCAAGGAAGGAGGTGAGAGGTTATGGCAAAATGGGTTTATTATCTCCTCAGAGAAGCAGCTTTCTTAGCTGACAATTCTGAAAGGAGTAAGGTGGGTTATTGGCAAAGATAAATCAGCACTGAGCCCGGCTCAGGGGCCTTCTGCTGAGAGGAATTAGCCAAGGTGGGCTGACACTGAGCAGCGGCTCAGGGGGCTTTTCCTGGAGTAGGAATAAGCCAGGACTAAGGCTTCTGGCTGGGGAGATTACGCCCCAGGCCAAGATTTCTGATTGAATTTTGGTGAAGATGTTGGAAGTTTCCCTATGAATAGGAAGATGGAGATCCATGTAGGACCAGAGGGGTTTGAGATTCAAGGCCTCTCCAGCCCACAGTCAAGGACACTCAATCTTGGGGGACACAATTACATCACCAGGAGACTAAAGCAGGGTGAAGGGGCTTGTCCAGGGTCACACAGCAGTGTTGAGGGTCTCTGGTCTTTCTGACTTCCTGCCCAGTGCTCTGTCCACTGCTGCCCTTTTGCACTTCTGTGTATTTTATGCATGTCAAAACATTATTTTGAGGAGTCCATGTTCATTCCTAGACGGTCCAAAGAACACCCTAAAATTTAAAAATTCACGTTAGAAACTGTTGACAGAATCACTGAATGGGATGAACTGAGTGGAGACCTCTCATAAGTGTGTCCTTGTCAACCTGTGCCCTAATTGTGGCCTGGCAATAAGCTGAACTGTAGCTGTCCTGGCCCTGACCTTCTCAGTAGCATTTAAGTATCTAAGAGGGTAAAGAGCCTGTTACTGACCTGCAGTCTCTGGGTAAATTAGAGCACAAGCCTGGACTCCCAGCCAATGGGAGCAGAGGTCAGGAGGGTTTGGGATTTCTGCCTTGGCGCCCCATAACCTTGTGCTTTGCCCTCCTACTGGGGACCCTTTGTCTTGGAGAGTTGTGTTCATAAATCCCTTTTTTGGCTTTCTACCTTGAGTCTCCGACTTTAATTTTGGAGGGGTCGTGGGAGTCCCTCACAGTCTCTAAGGCTGTGTTTTCCATTTATGCTGATGAGAGCTTTGCACGTGTCCCCTTCTGGGCTCGGATCACCGTATACCAGAGTCTCTTTTCCCCTCTCCCAAAGCCCTGCTGCTCTGGAGTCCTTTCATTCAGATCCCCCATCAGGGACTAAAAATAGCCTGGTTTTGAGAGTGGCAGCAGGGGAAGGTTTTTGGGTCATTATGGATGTGCTCCTGCCACACGATGCTGCTCTGTCTGAGTCATGTGGGCTCTGGGCCTTTTTTTAGCCAGGAGGCTTCGGCCTTAAAATCATGAAAGATTGAGAGTAGAATGGAGCATCGAGGGAGAGGGTGAGGGGCTGGCTGAGGGAAGTTTACTGAGACCGATGTGACATGTCCCACCTGAGGAGTTTACAGCGTCGTCACAAAAAGGCTTTTTAGGGGAAGTGTGCATCTTCCTGAAAGTCAAGCCCCCTTCGTCCTGAAAGGATAGATTTTGGTAGTAGTAAATAACCTAATACACACTATACGGATTATAGCAAAACGTCCAAGAGCTTAGCAGAATAGCTTTTGAAAGTAAAACCAGAATTGGAGTAATATCACTTCAAGGGCCCAAAGCAATATCTTTTCTCTGATGTAAATGTGGCTTTAGTTTACAAAATAATACTGGTGATGGAAATAATAATTTAGTAAGGCTTACCAAACGACATCCAGGCTCAGAGTTTACACTTACTGCATTATTCTATCACCTAAGCACTCTCAATTTCTAAAACTGTGACCTAATTTCCAGGCCCCCAAAGCACAATTGTCATGGACAGTTATATAAGGCAGTAGTAGTTCCATGTTGTCTTTGAGCCTAGACTCAAGTTTTAGGGAGACCCCCAAACTCTTTGTGTCAGCTTGTAATTCATTAATTTGTTTTTTGTCCTTCATTCTTGAAGAGGGCCAAGTCTTCAGAAAGGTGATGTCCTGACTTGAAAATGAATGGGATTTGTGTGAGGAAGGCTATGAAAAGTCACCTGCCTCCACCACTTCCTCCTCAGTGGCCTCTGGGTCCAGTGGCAAGATGTAGGTCAGTGTGATTGGAGACGGCCCAGATACAGTAAAAGACCCTGGCCTTTTTGAACTGGGTCTCAGTTTGACTGAGGTAACTTCCCACTCCTTTATTAAGGCCAGCTAAGAAAGAATGGCCTCTTTTACCTAATCAAAAAGCAAAAAACCAAATCAGTCTGGCCTAAACAGAAACCATTGGTACTTTCACTCACTCTGAGCAATCTTATCCCCAAGAGCAAGTGTGGTTCTGGCTGGGACCTGTTGCTGGCCAACGAGAGCCAGAGTGATTTGAGTTTTAGGCCCGGTCCTTGGAAAAGAAATCTAGCCAGAATCTCTCTGGTGGTTTTGTTGAGAGGTGAGTGATATCCTAACAGCAATGGGGTCCCCAGGCCAGTGACCTGCAGGCGAGGTTTTGGGCAAAAAATGGCTTTATTTTACACTGAGAAGTTCCCTCAGGAAGCTCTTCCTGATAGGAATAAGCAAAGGTTTGGGTACAGAATCTTGTCTTTTATTAGCCTTCTACGGTTTTGGGCTAGGGATCCATGAAGGGCTAATTTTCAAATCAATAAGGATTGTGATTGTTTCCCAGACCAAAGTGATTCACAAATTGATTGAAAGTGAAAGATTCCCAAGGGAAACCAGGTAGCTTTCCTAAGGGATATTCAGGTAGGTGGGGGTCATTTTTAGGCATTTCCCCAGGCCAGGTAGCCCACTTTCCACAAAGCTCAGGGAGACACAACAGAGTCCCATAGCATCAGCTTTAAGGATCAAAGTTTTTATTCCTTTGGGTAGAGAATCTACAGTAAGGGTATAATTACCTGTGTGGACAAAGGGAGAGGAAGGAGGAAAGGAGGGAGAGAAAAAAGGGAGGGAAGGAAAGAAGTAAGCAGATACAGACTAGCTATTCTTTTGTAACCTTGACTCTAGCCAGCTTTCCCATTTTGAGAAACTTATTTTATTCCACTGTAAAGGACTATCAATTTAGGGAGGGAAATTGGAAAGTCAGGGAAGATTACACCAATGAGAGAAATAATCGGGCAGAAAAATGTCCATTGGAACTCTTTAATAAACTCTTTCTAAAAGACCCCTTTGTTCCAATAACCCGACTTACCTTCAAGGTGGTTATTGCAAGCAAGCAGTCAGACTCCTGAATGTGGCAATAATACTTTATCTCTTAACAATTAGTCTTAGGAAGTGAAATGAGCTTGTTATGAAAAGGAATGGTCAACACATCAATAATGAGACAGAGAAGACTTTTCCACTGGCAACTATTTGATGGATCTGATAGACCCCTTTTCAGAATCACATTGATAAATAATGGAAGGAAATGCTAAATTTCAATTAATGTCAAAAAAAATTTTTTTCATCCAAATTCATGGACCCCCTGAGCCCTATACATGATCCCTTAGGCATCCACAGATCCCTTTTGAGTATTCAGGATCAAGAATTACATTTTCTAAGTCTTTTCCCCTTGGAAAAGATGCTATTTAGCTTCTGTCTTGCCTCTTTTATTTCACTGAAAATTGCTGCTCTGGGGAAATAAATATTTTATTTTTCTTACTTGAAAAAATTATTTTGGATTTGAAAGAAGCCAACTGGTTTTTCTTTGTATTCTTGGCAGAAAATGTTTCAAATCTGTTTCAATGTGGTCTCATCTACCAAGGACACTAAGATATATGTGAAATGTCTCACTTGAGTAGTTTACAGATTCTTCATAAAAGGTTTTTTAGGAAAAGTATGCATCCTTGGAATATAATTATTCTGTAAGAAACGACCAGCAGGACGATTTCAGAGAGGCCTGGAGAGACTTGCATGAACTGATGCTGAGTGAAATGAGCAGAACCAGGAGATCATTATACACAGCAACAAAAATACTATACGATGATCAGTTCTGATGGACATGGCTCTCTGCAACAATGAGATGTTTCAAACCAGTTCCAATTGTTCAGAGAGAGGCCTGTGGGATCTGAGTGTGGGCCACATCATAGCATTTTCACGCTTTCTGTGGATATTTGCTTGCATTTTGTTTTCCTTCTCAGGTTTTTTTTTCTTGTAGCTCTGATTTTTCTTGTACAGCAAGACAACTGTAAAAATATGTATACACATATTCGATTTGTCAAGTATTTCAACATAATTAACATATATCAGACTTCCTACCATCTAGGGGAAGGGGTGGGGGAAAGAGGGAAAAATTTGGAACAGAAAGCTTTGCAAGGGTCAATGTTGAAAAATTACCCATGCATATGTTTTGCAAATAAAAAGCTTTAATTAAAAAAAAAAAGTTTTCTCTAAAATAAATAAATAAAAGCCTACTCACCAAACCAAAAAAAAAAGAAAGAAAAAAAAAAAAAAAAGAAAAAGAAAAGTATCCATCTTCCTGGAAGGTTAAAACCTCCTTAGTTCTTAAAGGATAGATTTCGGTAGTAGTAAATAAGCTAATACATACTATATGGATATAGCAAAATGTCAAAGAGCTTAGCAGAAGTAAAACCAAAATTGGAGAAATATCACTTCAAGGATCCAAAGCAATGTCTTTTCTCTGAGATGAATTCTTCTCCTGCTTAAACACTCACATTTTTTTTTTTTTTTTTACAAATGGTTAAATGATACAAACTCGAGGCTTTTCATCATTTTTCCTGCTGTCCTCCTTTGGGCATCATAATTTATCCTTCCTAAAATGTAGCCCTAGCACTGAGCACAGCAATTACATAGGATCTGTCCTGAGCCTAGCAGAGTGGATCTGCCCAGTCCAGATCTTTTTTCAAATTCTTCTAATCCTTTGTTTCTCACATGCTAGGAGTGAAGCAGTCCTCCAAGGGAAGAATCCATCCGGTAGCGTTTGCTTTGGGATGATGGTTTTCACCATTTGAGAGTGAAGCAGAGGCCCCATACAAAGTTGTGTGCCCCGCTGGGATCCTCTTCTGCCCCCCTTTTAATCTGCTGTACCCCATCATGCATTCCTGACTTCCATCTGGCCCCTGAAGTCAGGAGGACCTGAGTTCAAATCTGTCTCAGACACTTAACATTCCCTAGCTGTGTAACCCTGGGCAAGTCACTTAACCCCAATTGCCTCAGAAAACAAACAAACAAACAAAAAACATGAGTGATTTTTTTACACTGACCTTTGCAAAATTTTTTTGTTCCAAATTTTTCCCCTCCTTCCCCCCCACTCCCACCCCTAGATAACAGGTAGTTTAATACATATTAAATATGCTTAAATACATAACAAATCCAATATGTATAAATATCTATATAATTATCTTACTGCAAAAGAAAAATCAGATCTAAAAAGGAAAAAAAAAACAAAAAACAGAAGAAAAACAAAATGCAAGCAAATATTCACAGAAAGCATTAAAATGTGGTCCACTCAGTTCCCACAGGCCTCTCTCTGGGTGTATATATATGGCTTTCTTCATCACTGAACAATTGGAACTGGTTTGAAACATTTCATTGTTGAAGAGAGCCACGTCCCTCAAAATTGATCATCACATAGTATTGTTGTTGTCATGTATAATGATCTCCTGGTTCTGCTCATTTCACTCAGCATCAGTTCATGCAAGTCTCTCCAGCCTCTCTGAAATCGTCCTGCTGGTCGTTTCTTACAGAACAATAATATTCCATAACATTCATATACCATAATTTATTCAGCCACTCTCCAATTGATGGGCATCCATTCAGTTTTCAGTTTCTAGCCACTACAAAAAGGGCTGCCACAAACATTCTTGCACATGTGGGTCCCTTTCCCTCCTTTAAGATCTGCAAGAGATGGTTCTTAAGAAGGGATAAAGAGAGAAAAATAGTGGTAACTAGGGGAGATAGTTGGAGAAAACCTGAAGTACTGATAAGATTATAATCTTCCCTGAGGCAAACAGGGAAGGGCATGCATCCACTGGGCCTTACTTCTTACTTAAAGTGGGAAACCCCACCTTACTGAATCCAGTCAGAAAGCCCAATTACGAGGTCAGACTCCCATGCCTTGTGCTCTCTTTCTCCACAAGGAGAAAGTTCACTAAATCTTTTAGGGTGCTGAGCTCCCCAGCAGATTTAGCCCATCAGTCAGGGGCACTCCCACTCCCACCTCTTGACATATTCTTTTCCTCCTGGTTAATTGTGAGTTGCATTAGGGAACTTATCTTTATCCTTGTTGATGGTTGAAACCCCTTTCCTCTCTATCTATAAGCTCTCCCAAATCTATTTAATATTCACCACTCCTGCTTTTCATATTAATTCTTCATTTTATCTGTAACCTCTTCTCATACATAAAGGTACCTTTTGGCAAAAAGGGACCATAGTGAATTCTTCACCTGCACCTCGTGCCTTGTATTTTGAAGTAGGAATTGCTACCCCTACCTCATCACCAAGCTTAAAAATCATTCTTCTGTACAATGCCTCCCTCCTTCATCCCTCAGTTTTCTCAAAATTTACATTTTTTTCTGCCAAACAAGTAGTTCTTAATTCTGGCAGTAGTTTTAACTGAGTGAAAGTATTTCATTAAAAAGATGTGAATTGGGGGCAGCTAGGTGGTGCAGTGGATAAAGCACCACCTCTGAATTCAGAAGGACCTGAGTTCAAATCTGGTCTCAGACACTTAACATTCCCTAGCTGTGTGACCCTGGGCAAGTCACTTAACCCCAATTGCCTCAGCAAAAAAAAAAAAAAAAAAAAAAGATGTGAATTATTGACAGACTTTTCACTCCCAGAGGTATTTGCCTCTTTCGAGATTTAATATATAAAAAAGATCTCTGGGCACATAGCCCAGCAGAAAAAGATCTGTAAGTTGTCACCCTACTTTTAAAAGATTTCTGACCCATGACTTAAAAACTGGCATAAATGGGTGAAGACATTCCATCTCTTGATTCTCTCTCCAGTTATCCTCTCCTCTGCTCTTTCCCCCTACCCCCTAAATCCATTCCCAAAGGGCAAGTGGCATGAGATAGCATGGTTCCATACTGTCACTTCCAGCTCTCCATCCACTATTTTTATTGGTAATTTCTCTTTTATATTCACACTATTTGATCATTTCTCTCTGTTGAGATATTTATTGCTTTGGTTTTATACTATCCTCCATGACACATTCCCTTTTTAAGTAATCTACTTTCTACTCCAACCCTTAGCCCAATCTTTCTTTTTTTTTTCCTCAAGAAGTATTTTCCAAATACTTGTAAAGATCATTTTCAACATTCATTTTTGTAAGAGTTTGTATTCCAAAATTTTTTCCTTCCCTTTCCTGTTATCTCACCTCCCCAAAATGTGCAGTCCTTTTATACATATTTCTATATTTGTCGGGTTGTGTGAGAAAAATCGGATCAAAATTACTTCAATCTTTTGTGACTTCAGAATTCATGTTGATGACCCTTCTAATATTCTAAATCCCAGTTCATCACCCTCCTCAATTCCTCGGGAGTGGTCACTCCTTAAACCTCATTATCATCTGAAAGCCTCCAAGATCTTCAACTTTGAGCTTCTCTCCTATAATCACTATCTCTTCTACTATCTTACTTCTGAGTCTGTTCTTTATCCTTCCCATAACTTCTCTCAGTTCACCTAGTCCATCCTCTTGCTCTGGCTTCTGGTCTTAACCCTACCTTTGGGCCACCAAGTCAACAAGCCCTTTCCCTCCAGCACCCAGTGTTCAAGGTCCAGGGCACTCCAGCCAACTTCATTTCTTCCCCCATCCCTGGCTGCTACTAAACACCTGGAAGAACACTGAGCCCACAACAAATTCATCCTATTAAACCTCATCTAAAGCTAACAATTCTGATTCATCCTTAATTACTGTCTGTGCCCCTGAGTCTCCCACTGAAACTGTTTTCTTCAAGGTCACCAATAACCTTTGACTTGCTGGGTCTGAGTCTGATGCTTTTTTCTCAGCCTCATCTTCCTAGACCTTTCTACAATATTTAATATTCTTTCTTCCTTTTACTTTCTCCGATACTTCTCTCTCCTGGTTTTCTTCCCATGTAAATATAGTTTCTTTAGTTTCATTTTCTTTTATTGGTTCCTAGTGACTGCTTCCAAAATTGTAGATGTCACCTAAGACTTTTTAAGTCACTACTCCCTATTTTTTCTTTTCATGTAAATATAAATAGAATATAAAGATTCCCGTTCTTTCTTTTCATGAGCTTGTTTCTTTTTATGATGTTAATGATTTGTTCAGCCATTTTCCAGTTGTGTCCAACTCTTGGTGACCCCATTTGGAGTCTTCTTGATAAACCAGACTGGTTTGCAATTTCCTTCTCCAACTCACATGAGAGATGAGGAAACTGAGGCAAACTGGTTAAACAGCTAGTAAGTATCTGAGACTGAATTTGAACTGGGAAAGATGAGTCTTCCTGACTGCAGACCCAGCACTCCATCCACTGTGCCAAAAAGCTGCCCCACTTTATTCCTACATGGAGGACTTCCAGATGTATATTTTCAGTCCTAATCTATCACTGATGGCCATTTGCACAAGTCCACCCACCAGTCAGATAGCTCTATCTGCTCTAGCTCATGTTTCATGACCTTTCTGTCCCAAACTTGGCCATCCTACTGAGTCACAGCTTTCTTCTTGAGGTCTTCATCAGCTCCTGCCTGAACTATTGCAATCTTTACCCAACTTTTTTCTCTGTTTTCAGTCTTTTTTTTTTTTTTTTTCTTTTTTTTGAGGCAGTTGAGGTTAAGTGACTTGCCCAAGGTCACACAGCTAGGGAATGTTAAGTGTCTGAGACCAGATTTGAACTCAGATCTTCCTGATTTCAGGGCTGGTGCTCTATCCACTGGGCCACCTAGCTGCCCTTCAGTCTTTTTTTCTTTCCAATCTAACCCTCAGCTTCCAAAATCATTTTCCTATGGCCCAGCTCTGACCGTATCTGCTCAAAAACTTTCAGTGAGTGGCTCTGGGTTGCCTCTAGGATCAAATGCAACCTCCTTATCTTGCCTTGCAAGGCTCTGAGCAGCTTTCAAGCCCTTTTAGCACCTTTTCTCATTTTTGCTACTCCCTTTAAGTGCTCCCTGCTCCATCCAAACTATACAAATTATAATCCCCATCTTGACATGCTATCTCTCACCTCTGTGCCTTATGCAGGTCTCTCAGTTGCCTGAAATGCATTCCTCTTCTGCTTCTGATATTCCTACTTTGGCTTCAAGACTCAGGTTAACAGTTCCAGGGTTTCAATGATGAAGAAAGCCACACACCTAGGGAGAGGCCTATGGGGTGGACCACAACATAGCATTTTCATGCTCACTATTGATGTTTGTTGCATTTTGTTTTCCTTCTCAGGTTTTTTTTTTCCCTTGTACAGCAAGATAATTGTATAAATATATATACACATATTCAATTTGTCATGTATTTTAACATAATTAACATGTTTTAGACTACCTGCCATCTAGGGGAGGGAGTGAGGGGAAAATATGTAACAGAAGGCTTTTCAAGGGTCAAAGTTGAAAAATTACCCATGCATATGTTTTGCAAAAAAAAAGCTTAAAAAAAAAAAAGACTCAGGTGTTAAGTTCTTCCTTCTCCTCCATAGAGCCTTCTATGATCACCCCAGCTGGAAGTGTTTTCTCTTCTCTCCAATTTTTCCTGGAGCATTTTGCCTGGATTTTTGTTCCCATCATAATTTATCCCATATTGTACTTACCTGTGTATATTTATCTCTCCCCTAATAAAATGTAAATCTCCTGAAGGCAGGGACTGCCATCAATTTATATATGCAGTGCTTTGCATAGAGTAGATTTCAGCTCAATATAATACTGTGGGCATTGAGTGAACTATACTGACTCCATCTTGTGACTCAATTCTGGATCTGAGTTCCCTGTCTATTCAGTTGTGGGTCTAGCCCAATTTATGTCCTTTGAGTAAACTTTATTCAATTATGGGAACTGTGAAAAAACCATTGCATTGTTTGAATCTAGTACTATGTGGCTGGGAAGCTGGACTACCTTCACCTGCTGCTTAGAAACTTTTTTTTTTTTAATTAAGCCTTTTATTTTCAAAATATATACATGGGTAATTTTCAACCTTCACCCCTATAAAACCCCGTGTTCTAAATTTTTTCACTTCCTGCCCCTTCACCTCCTCCCACAATCGGCAAGTGATATGTTAAATATGTATAATTCCTCTGTACATATTTCCACAAATATCATGCTGCACAAGAAAAATCAGATCAAAAAGGAAAAGAGAAAGGAAATAAAATGCAAGCAAACAACAAAAAGAGTGAAAATACTATGTTGTGATCACATTCAGTTCCCACTGCCCTCTCTCTGGGGGCAGATGGCTCTCTTCATCACAAGATCATTGGAACTAGTTTGCTTAGAGACTCTTAACTAAGAGGTTATGCTGACCAGAAACTCAGTCATATCAGATTTATGCAAGGAGTTTTCTCACAATTACACATCTCAAGAATCCAATGTGTCTTATCTGAAGACTGGCCCTGTACTGGTCCATCATTTACCTTGTTTCCTTGTTCCTTTGACTGAATGCAAATATTTGGGGTGGGGAGAGAGTGGGACATCCATACCCTTTTTTATGATCTCAGAGAATTGTACCTGTTTGCTTTCCCCTTCCCAATTTAGAAAATCCCCAATCTTTCCTTCAATTAGGAACCAGATTGCCCAATCTTGTATCCTGATTTGTGTCCTATTGTTTTCTTTTAATGCATAAAAATCCTATTGTTATTATTGTTTTAATGCATAAAAGTCTTTTCCCCCCTTTATTTGGGCCCCCATGCCAACTGGTCCTGATTTGTTATGCAGTTGGTTTGCATTGCTTAATAAATCAATATGCTTGGAAGCTTGAACCTTTCCTCACTTATTTCAGATTTCACTCATCACAGTGCCCAGATTATGGAATATCTCTACCCAATATACTGACTCACAACACCTCTCATGTTCACTACTAACTCTCTGTTTTGCCCATCATAATCTGCCCTTACATTGGCAGGTCTAGATTTCCTGAGAACTGCTGCCACATCATTATCTTCAAACCCCTTTGGGATCCTCCACTGTTATTGCAGAATATATTCTCCCTATTCAACACTTTACTTCTTAAGCTTCCCACTGATGGGCTTCCATTTATACAAACTAGCCAGTCACAGTGCTGATGTTCTTAGAACATCATATATATATGAACATTAACAATAAAATGAAAATAATAACAATGCCATTGATACTTATATAAGCAAAATATTGTAATAAATGCAACTCAATATACACATAGAACTGGGTCATCCCATCTCACCAATACATTCAATTTCTGTGGGCACACCTTTACAGAAACCAGGCATAGAAACTCAGATAATGAACAAAAACCACATGTACAGAATAACTCACAACTTCAGTATTTTCTTCCTATTTCAGGAACAATCCATAAAAGTTCTTTGATGAATATAGCTTCTGCGTTGAACAGATGCTTCACTGCTAAGCTGATCTATTCTGTGCTTGACTAACACATCACTGGGTACAAGTCTCAGCCAAACTAGGCAATCTGCTCAGTGAAATCTCTGATTTTTCTACTTCCAAGCTGTTCCTCTATTCAGCTGAATTTATTCTTCTCAGCAACAAGTGACAGTAAAAGGAGAGAGTTGTGGTCCATCTTTCACAAAGTTCTGAAATCTGATTTTTCATCTCTCTTGTTTTCTGGGTTCATGCTCTGGGTCCTTTTTCAGAATGACATGACTTGAGGCAGCTAAGTGGTGCAGTGGATAGAGCACCAGCCCTGAAGCAGGAAGAACCTAAGTTCAAATCTCAGACACTTAATACTTCTTGGCCGTGTGACCCTGGGCAAGTCACTTAATTCCAATTGCCTCAGCAAAAAAATAAATAAATAAAATCCTAAATTTACCAGCTGGCCTGGGACCCCAAATAATTTTTAATTACAGAGAATGACATGACTTTAGATTAATGACAATAACCAAATTGGCATCTTCTATCTAGTGTTAGATTTAAAGATTTACAAATAAGACATTTGTCTCATGATCACTCCACAATTCTGGTATCCAAATTTCCCTAGTTATTAACCCAAGAGTTTTCCAATTTGTCAATTCTTCATATGCACATCACTAAAAACACACTGTGTCCTTTATTCATTCCAATATTCAACAGTTTGTCACATTCAAAATGAGCAACTACTATTTTAGAGACTCTGAGTCTTGTAGAACTCTGAACAAATCTTTGCCCCCAGACAAAGTGAACTGTCAAGGGTCACCCCTTTCTAATAAGGAAAAATTTCCTGACAATTAGAGCTGATCCAAAGCAAAGTGGATTGTGTTGCTAAGTAGTAAGTTCATTTCATTGGAGGGCTCTGAACAGAGGTCTGTGAGAACTTGTCAGAGATGCTATAGAAAAGGATCTATTTCAAATTCAATTCTGTGGTTCTGATTCTGATTCTGTGATTCTGAGCTCTTCCTAGGTCCTACCTTCTTTATTCCTTCTTCCTAGCCATGAATGCTTGGAACAATCTCTTATTAACATATCTCTCCTTATTCTTTTCCCCAATCCTTCTTGAAGACAGGTACTCTTCAAAGAAACCAATCCTAAGCCACAACAGCGTTCCTTTTTTGTTGTTGTTGTTGTTGTTGTTATTATTATTAAAGCTTTTTATTTTCAAAACATGTATGGATAATTTTCAACATTCATCCTGGCAAAATCTTGTGTTCCAATTTTTTTTTCCCCCTTCCTTCCCCCACCCCCTCACCTAGATGGCAAATAATCCAGTTAAACATGTACTTACATATTCTATACATATTTCCACAATTATACTGCATGATAAAAATCAGATCAAATGAAAAAAAAAGAGATATAATTTATCCTATTTAGCATGCATTAGATTACCTGTCATCTAGGGGTGGAGGGTGGGGAGAAGGAGGGGAAAAACTTGGGAAAAAAAAAGTTTTTGCAAAGGTCAATGTAGAAAAAATCACTCATATGTTTTGTAAATAAAAAGCTTTATAAAAAAAAAAGAAAAAAAAAGAAAAAAAATGAGAAAGAAAACAAAATGCAAGCAAACATCAAAAAGAGTGAAAATGTTCTGTTGTGATCCACACTCAGTCCCACCGTCTCCCTCTGCGTGCTGATGGTTCTCTCCATCCCAAGACCACTGGAACTCGTCTGAATCATCCTGTTGTTGAAGAGCCTGGTCCCATGCCGGTATTCCTGAGCGTGATGAGTGCTACATAGCGCACAGTGCTCTCATACACTGAGCCTCTGGGGCATCCCGACTTGTGTGCTCCTGAATGAATTCACATGCTTTGTCTGTGTTCTGGGTTGGCTGAATGTGGTACATTCATCGGGAAGGGATTTTGCTTAGCTCTATGTGCTCTCCCCACCGACTCTGAGAGTGCCAATGCTGTTGCTAACAAGGGTACAACAAACCTGAGGATAATTTCCTGTGGATTTCCCAGCCATTTGCCTAAGGGTTGGGGTTGATTAAGCTTGAGTGTAAGATGGTACTTTTTCATTCATTCATTCTACAAGTGTTTGTAAAGTACCTGTGGTGTGCCAGGCCCTGGGAGAGCTATGATTTGGAGACCTTGAATTTAATCTACTTCTTCAGAGCAAATTGCAATTCTCCTCAATTCTCCCTCCTTGTAGTATTAGTTCTGCCACATGCTGGGGGTGTGACTATGGAAGAGTCACCTAACCACTCTGGATTTCAGCTTCCTGCCTGTGAAATGAAGGGTTGTCATGAGAACCGTGTTTCTCTCACTAGCTGGACTGTGGAGCACATAGCTTTTGAATAAATTGGCTCTACTCACAAAGCAGGTCCAGGAGCCAGAGAATATGAAGAGTCTCTGAGAAAAAGAACGAGTCAGGAAATTTTGGACTAAAATCGAATTAAGACTGTTTTCATATCTCTTGAACTGCCATGTATTAGTGATGCATTTGCTGTTGTATAGTCCATTAGTAATGAATGATTCTTCTTGACTCCATTGGGGATTTTCTGGGGCAAGACACTGGAGTAGTTTGCCATTTTTTGCTCCAGCCCATTTTACAGATGAGGAAATTAAGGCAAACAGGATTAAGTGATTTGCCTCAGGTCACACAACTAGCAAGTATCTGAGGCCAGATTTGAATTCACTAAGAAGAGTCTTTTTCAGACCTGTCACTCTATCCACTGATAGCTGCCCTATTGATACATATATAATCTAAAATTGAATTTTTCTTTTTTTTTCTTTTTTGCTTTTTGCTGAGGCAATTGGGGTTAAGTGACTTGCCCAGGATCACACAGCTAGGGAATGTTAAGTGTCTGAGGCCAGATTTGAACTCAGGTCCTCCTGAATTCAGGGCTGGTGCTCTATCCACTGCGCCACCTTGCTGCCCCTAAAATTGAATTTTTAAAGAAAAATACAATATCAAGCCCTGGATAATTTGTGTTGGATTCCATGGAATGCATAGTTGGGGAAATGGTGGAATAGACACTGGATCTTGAACAGTCTAGTCACCTGTTCCCAACAACAGCCTATCCATCCATCTATACCTTGTCTGTATTCCATGCCTGGAATAATGCTCTCCTTGCTCTGGGTCTGCCTCCTAGTTTCCTGGATTATCTTTGATTTAGCTCAGATCCCACCTTTTGCAGGAACCCTTTCTTGGTCTTCCTTCTCCCCATCTCCATTCCAACCTTACCCCTCTAGGTCATCTCGCTTTTATGTCTCTTATTTGAATTTTTCTCCCCCATTCAAATATGAATTTCTTTAGCAATTTTTTGCCTTTCTCTGAATCACCAGCACTTACATAGGGACTGCAACGCTGGTTTATTGTTGTCCTTTATTCTCCAAGGGGACCACCATGACATTATTATGTTAGGGTCAAGTTAGTCTGGCTGATTGAACCAACAGATCTCGGAGTGCTGGGCCACAGGTCAGAGACAAATAGTTCCTATGAACATTTGGGGTGGATTTTCTGACTTTGCTCATCTTAAGTTTCTTTTGGCCTAATTCCATTCTGCTTTGCTCCTAGAGCACAGTCCCTTCTCTGATGAGGGTACACCATGCTGGGTGGTCCTGTGCCTCCCATGTCATACAGTCCTAAAGATCTTAAGAAAGACCTTGAGAGTGTCCTTGTGTTGCTTTTTCAGACCAGCTTGTGAATGCTTGCCCTGTATAAATTTTCCATTTTGGCAACTGTACAATTGACATTCGAACAATGTGGTCGAACCAAATCTCCAGTGGAGTCAGAACGCTCGGCATTTTAGTTTGAATCAGGACCTTAGTGTCTGGCATCCTATCCTGCCAGGTGCTCTTTAAAATCTTCCTAAAACGATTCAAATGGGAGTGATTCAGTTTCCTGGCATGGCACTGGTAGACTGTCCAGGTTCCCTGGGCATACATCGCTGAAGTCCTCACAATAGCTCTGGACCTTCAGGTCAGTATAATACCTGTCCTCCCCCACACTGGAACACTAAGCCCTTAATAAGTGCTTGTTGACTAACCTTGTGCCTCGGGGAAACTTTCTAGGATTTATCTACTTGGGGAATTCACAAGATTTTGTTACCTAGAAGGGACTTTGTGCCTAATGACCAGTATTAGAGATAAAGACAAAATTATTCCTGGAATAAAGATGTGTAATGTAAGCTTCCAACAAAAAGGTTCCAGGCCAACCCCCAATAGTTTTGGGCTCCCTGGGCTCAGAGTGAATGTAAAGGGCCGTTGTATCTGTTTTGCTAGAAACCCTGAGGGTCTTCCCCTCCCAGATTGGATGTTGGGTTTTTGACCTGGTAAAAGAAGCCATTCTCTGCCTCATTTCTTATCTAGCCTTAATCACTGAATGGGTGTTGCCTCAGTCTGGTGAAACAGTCAGCTTAAAAAAGATCTTGTCTTCCATTGCCTCCAGGGTCTATATCTGATCTATATGTAGACTCTGGACGCAAATCCATAGTCCTTACAAGCCATGACATCACCTCCCTGATTGTCATGGTTATCTTCTGAGAATGATAATTTTAAAAAAAGGATAAACTACCATAAGTTGATTGGAAATTCCTGGAGAACATCCATCTCTCTTGAATTTAATTCAGTACTTAACAAACCACATTTCTGATCTTTAATTCAGTCTCCTGAGTTGGTCTATCCATTAACCAGAAGTTTCCTGTGCAGATGACTGATACAGACTATTGTATTAACTATTTTCCCCCACTAAAAATTATCATACTTATATTACAGTTTATAAATCATTCTCTTGTAAATATGGTTAGAACAAGTGTTTGGCCAGAGCCGGTTCTCTTCCTGGCTAAGCCAATAAACTTTCTGAGCATTCATAGTTTTGAACAAGTTGCCTGACTCATGGTGACCTGCAAGGTGCAGTCATTCCGATTATTGTTCCTTCTTTCAGTCATGTCCGGGCAAAGATCCTGGAGCGGTTGGCAGGTTGCTTCTCCAGTCCATTTGACAGATGAGGACACTGAGGCAAGCAGGGTGAAGTGACTTGTCCAGGGTCTCCCACCTAGTGTCTGAGGATATGAATTTAGGTTTTCCTGACTCCAGGCTGGTACTTTACCCACTAAGCTACCCAGCTGCCCAGACATTCCATAAAACTCACCTGAAGCAGTCAGTCAGTTGGTCTCAGTCATTTTTCTACTTTAGCCCTCCCTAACCCTCCTTTTCCCACCTATCCAGTCTGTCTGTCCTCCCAGACCCAGCTCAGATACTCCATTTCTTCCTGCTCCTGTCCCAAGTTGAGCAGTCATTTTCCTCATCCATAAAATAAAGGGATCAACTCTTTAGGATGCTTGCAGCTGTAGTCCTGATCATTATACACTGAGTTGAATGAATGAATAAAAAAGCATTTTAAAAGGATTATTCTGTGCCCACCCTGTGATATACAAATATCATCAAGCAAGATAAATCCCATTCTCAAGAAAATTGGATTCTAATAAGGGAAGATAAAAGTTATGGGGAGGAGGTAAACCGAAGGAATACTTTGATCAGGGGAGTCAGACTGTGGTGATTGGGACATGGTACAACTGACTGATGTAAGTCATTCTGGGATGATAGTGCTTGTTTGATTCCAAGCCGGAAGCTGAAGAGGGATGACTTGGTGGTGGGCTGGTAGAAGCAATTTGAGCTGTTGTCCTTGCTCTAATTAGTATGTAAGCTCCCAGTAGGCAAAAAGCTGGTCATTACATTATTCTCCTGTATCTCCTCGAATGTCCAGTATAGATGGGGCACACAATAGGTTCTAAATAAATATTTCTTGGTTGATTAAAACTTCATTGTATTATTTATTTATTTTTTTTGTCAATAGGGAGTTTAAGAATGGGATCATCTCATTAGAAGGACATCTAATACCTTTTCATGGAGGCAGCAATAATTGATGACTCCAGATGACTCATGTAGTGACATAAACAGTTCTGGTTAGGTGGGTTAGATCTGTTCTGAGCCCTGTGATCTCTGATGGTAAAGGTCACATACAGATTTTTATTGTTTGTCAGAAGGACTTTCTAGTCCTAAAGGTAGCCTCCCCCTCCCTGGGCATTTGGGCACATCAGCCTTTCTGGGGACACTCGAGTTCCAAAGTCCTTTCTTTGTACCCACTTCCTGTTCCTCACCCCCAAGTTATGCATGATAGTAACCTGGGGTCCAATGAAATCTGGTGATCTCATCCTTAAATTGCTAGCCAGATTGTGGAGGTGGGGTTGAGTGGTGCTAGAAAGGAGTAGTCAAATAAAGCAGGATGAGAAGGAGAAGGGGAAGTAGAAACAAGAGGGATAGAAGAATTAGGGATCATAATCCATATCAAGTCGCTTAGCATTTTAGGAAGGGGGGGCAGAGGGAGAAAATCTGGAAGTCGAAATCTTGTCAAAATGAATGCTAAACATTGGCTATAGATCCAACTTTATAAGAAAAGTGTTAGGGAGCTAATGCTAAGAAAGTAAAAACTGGGGATGAATGATAATGAATGGGAAAGATTTGATATTTCTTTAAAAGGAAACTATAAATTAACCATGCTATAAGATCAGGTTCAATTTTTCCCCTGCCTTTCTTCCCTGACAAACAATTCCTGAGATAAGGGTGGACAGAACAATTCTGGGAATGTATAGAAGAAACTGACCTAGGCCATATTTGCCCATCCCATACACTGAGAATACATATCTCAGGATGAGCAAAAAACATGTCTCTGTTTAAATCTGAATATATGTGTTGACTTCCCATTTCCCACTGATCTAGCACCTGTTTCCCCCGGCCAGTGTCAGATTATTTTAGTAACTGATGCTTTGTAATATAGTTTTTAAAAAAAATTAGCTTTCGTGCTTAGAATGTAAGGCTACATTCCCAACCAACAAGGATGAGCCAGAAAGGAGGGATTAATATTGTGTCAGGGAACATATATATTGCATATGATGTTTATGACTGAAGCTTGGCTTTTACCTCTTGTATGGTGAGAGTGATGAATTCTTGTGAAAAACGAATAAAAGGGTAGGTTACATATCACACAAGAAGAACAACAAAAAGGACCTCTTTAACCTTTTGGAGGCAAAGTAGGGAGAGAACCATGACTGGAAGTCAGACAAAACTAGAGAACATGGAAAGTGTCTATTTTTTTCATGAAGTATTATCCTCACATTAAGAAGTACGGTAAAAAAAAAAAAAAAAATCCAGGATGTTGAAACCTAAGATAAATTAGGAAATAGTGAAAGAGAAAGAAAATATAACAAATTATACAAGTATACAACAAAGAAGATTGTTTTTTAAAAATTATTTACTGTCCTTACCTAGGGGACACTAGGACCTTTCTCTTAATAATTACCTCACCCTCCTATCTTTGAGCAAATAGAATAATAGTTGCAAAATATTTGGTTACCCCTTTTCTTTCCTGGTTATCATTCTGATAAGAAATCCTGGCAGTTGCACTCCAAATATGCCCTCAAAGCTCTTACCCTCTCCCCATTTGTTCTCCTTTTTACTCCTCCCTCTCTTATGAAACCTGTTTCTTTTTATCCTAACTGCCCCATGAATTGACTGAGTCATCTTTGCAGGTAGAAGGCCACTAGGTGGCGCAGTAGATAGTCTCTTGGATCTGGAGTCCGGAATCCTCCTCTTCCTCAGTTCCAATCTGGCCTAGGACACTTAACTAGCAGTGTGACCCCGTTTGCCTCAGTCTCCCCATCTGTGGGAGAACTTGGAATTGAAGGTTCTTCACGGTTTGACTCTAATCTGAAAAAAGAAATGGAAAATCATTCCAGTCAATACCTTTGACAAGGAAAATGGGGTCATGAAGGCTGAACTAGAGAGAATAAAATATAACTGACTGAAACCTTGGCAGAAGAGGCTTTAGCCCTGGGACAAAAGTTCTATCTAAAGCAAGGTGAAGTCTTTGGAGAGTCACTTTGCAGAGCGTGGCTCCCTAATCTGGCTATTTTCAATCAGTCCTCCAAGTTACTGAACCTCCATTCTTATAGCGGGTTAGTGAGAGTTTTCCTGGGCTCTCCAGGAACTCAAGTCCTCCAATACAAAGAACACACTCCAGTCTACATCAGTTTTAGTCACAAGGTCCCAAACAATGACATCGTGGCCTAGGAGCAGCAGAAAGGATTTGTAGGTGTGACTACTGACCTGCTGAAAGGGATCTGGAAAATCCTGGAGAATGGGAGGAGTAGCTGGGGACTTGAGAAGGGCAAATGTCCCACTTTTCCCAAAAGGGAAGATGGAAGAGGCTAGTGAACATGATTTTCCCCCCCCCTGGGAAAATTCTAGCTCTGGTTCAGCCAGGTAGCACAGTGGATAGAGCACCAGCCCTAAAGTCAGGAGGACCCGAGTTCAAATGTGGTCTTGGACGCTTAGCTGGGTGACCCTAGACAAGTCACTAACACCCATTGTCTCAGCAAAAATAAAAAAAATTAAAAAAATTCTAGCTCTGATTAAAGTAATGGTTTGTGAGCATTTTTGAAATGTGTTTACTGTGTGTTTACAACATCTAGAAGAAGCATGCTGGTCTAACCTCATTTTCTTTTGGTAGCTCAAATGAGTGCTGTAGGCAGAGGATACTTAGATTTTAGCCAAGCACTTCACCAAGTTTCTTATGTTGTGGACAAATGAGATTAGATAAAAAATCAGGTGTTTTTCAGAGCTAATTATCAGGATGTTCACCTGAATGGAAAATCTTATGTGAATTCAAAAAATTAACTTCCCTAGTACAAGATGGGGAAAACACAACTAGACAACAATCCTCCTGAAAAAAATCTGAGGATTTGAGTGAAAACAGCTACAAGCAAAGCCTCAGAGAATGCTAATTGGAAACATACAACAAAGAATTAAAAATT
The DNA here is from genome assembly GCA_023553655.1 of Myrmecobius fasciatus. Taxonomy (NCBI): domain Eukaryota; kingdom Metazoa; phylum Chordata; class Mammalia; order Dasyuromorphia; family Myrmecobiidae; genus Myrmecobius; species Myrmecobius fasciatus. Next base: position 128,217 of record JAJPUD010001281.1, read on the forward strand.
AAAGAGATAAGAATGGTAGAGGGAAAAAAATGGGGAAAGAAGTGAGACTGATGCAGGGAAATTATGAAAAGAGAATCAATGGCTTTGTAAAAGAGATAAAAAATATTAAAGAAAACAACATCTTGAAAAACAAAATTGGCCTAATGGTAAAACAGGCAAAAAAAAAAAAAAATTCACTGAAGAAAAGAACTCTTTTAAAAATAGAATTGCGGGGAAGCTAGATTTCCTAGTAGTGTGACCCTGGGCAAGTCACTTAACCCCAATTGCCTTAGCAAAAAAATGAAATGAAATGAAAAATAGAATTGACCAGATAGAAAAAGAGAAAAAAAGCTCACTGAAGGAAAACAATTCCTTAAAAAATTAAAATTCAGCAAGTAGAAATTAATGACTCCATTAAGACATCAAGAAACAATAAAACAAGATCAAAAGAATAAAAAAATAAAGAAAATGAAAAATATCTTAGCAGAATTTTTAAAAAACTGTTCTGGAAAATAGATTAAGGAGGATAATGTAAGAATTATTGGACTACCTGAAAGCAGTAAATCTCCCCCTCCTCCAAAAAAAGAGAGAGAACATATTTCAAGAAATTTTCAAAGAAAAAAATCCTGTGATAATCTAGAACTAGAGGATAACTAGAAATTGAAAGAATCTATTGTTCATCTCCTGAAATAGATCTCAAAATGAAAATTCCCAGGAATATTAAATTCCAGAGTTCCTTAGGTTAAGGAGAAAATATTTTAAGCAGTCGGAAAGAGACAATTCAGATATCAAGCCACAAGTCACAATTACATAAAAATTCCACATTAAAGAAGCAGACGGCTTGAAATATAATATTGTGACAGAATTAAGATTACAACCAAGAATCATCTACTCAGCAAAAGTATAATCCTTTCGGGAGGAAATGGATATTTATTGAAACAGGATTTCCAAGCATTCCTGATAAAAAAGACCAGAGCTGAATAGAAAATTTGACATTCAAACACAAAACCCAAGAGAAACATAAAAAATACAAAAGAGTAATTTTAAGAGTTTCAAGAAGGTTAAATTGTTTACATCCTTATATGGAAGATGATACATGTACTTTCTAAAATCTTTATATCATTAGGGCAATTAGACAGAGGCCATGGATATGAGTCAATTATGTTGGATGATCTAAAAAAAGTTTGAAGGGGTGAGAAAGGGATGCACTAGGAGAAGGGAGAAAAGAGAGGCAGAATGGGGGAACATTTCTCACAAAAGAAGCACAGGAGGAAGAGCTTTTACAGTGTAGAGAGGATGCCAAGCAATTCGTGGACCTCACTTTTATTGGAATTGGTTCAGAGAGAATACACACACACACACACACACACACACACACACACACACACACACACAGAGTTGCTTATAGATATCTATCTTGCCCAACAAGGATGAGGAAGGAGGGAGAATGATAAGAAGAGCTGATTAAGGGAGGTAGTGATCAGAAGTAAAACAGACTTTTGAAAGGGACAGGATAAAAAGGAAGAGAGGAATAAACAGATGAAAATGAGATGGAGAAAATATACAGTTGGTATTCATAATTATAAATGCGAATGGATTGAACTCATCCATAAAATGAAAGTGGATAGCAGAATGGATTAGGAATTAGGATCCAATAAAGAGACTCATTTAAAACCGAAAAACACACAGAGTTAAAATTATTTTGCTTAAAAAGGTATCATAGACAATGAAATAATATCAAACATTGTTTACCACAAGCTTCTCTTTTTAAAGTCTAAACAATTTTATTATTTTTTTCCAATTGCATGTAAAAACTATTTTAAAAATTCTTTTTAAAATTTTAAGTTCAAATTCTCTCTTTTCCATCCCTCCTCACTGAGGAGGCAAGCAATATAGTATATATTTAAAATGTGCAACCAGCAAAACATCTTTCCATAATGGCTCTGTTGCAAAAGAAAGAAAACATAAACCAACCCCCCCCCAAAAAAACCCCTCAAAACCCCAACAGCAACAACCTTCAAACCTCAAACAAAAAAAATTAAGAAAAAATTTAAAAAAAGTATGCTTCAGTCTGCATTCAGACTCCATCAGTTCTTTCTCTAAAGGTAGATAGTATTTCTCATCATAAGTTCTTTGGAATTGTCTTAGATCATTGTATCGCTGAGAATGTCATTCATAGGTGATCATTATATAATATTGCTGTTGCTGTGTATAGTGTTCTACTGGATCTGGTCACTTCATTTAACATTAGTTTGTGTGAATCTTCCCAGGTTTTTCTGAACCCATCCTGCTCATCATTTCTTATACCATGATAATATTCCATCATAATCATATATCACAACTTGTTTTTATTATTTTATTAATTTTTTTCATTTTATTAAAGCTTTTTATTTGCAAAACATATATATGGGTAGTTTTTCAACAATGGCCCTTGCAAAGCTTTGTTACAAATTTTCCCCCCTAGTCCTCAACTCTCCCCTAAATGGCAGGAAGTCTACTACATGTTAATTATGTTAAAATACTTAACAAATTGAATATATGTATACATATTTTTACAGTTATCTTGCTGTACAAGAAAAATCGGATCTACAAGAAAAAAAAATCTGAGAAGGGAAACATGATGCAAGCTAACATCAATAGAGAGCATGAAAATGTTATGTTGTGGTCCACATTGATATCACTCTGGGTGTATATGGCTTTCTTCATTACTGAACAATTGGAACTGTTTTGAAACATTTCATTGTTGGAAAGAGCCATGTCCATCAGAATTGATCATCGTATAGTCTTGTTGCTGTGTATAATGATCTCCTGGTTCTGCTCGTTTCACTCAGCATCAGTTCATGCAAGGCTCTCTAGGCCTCTCTGAAATCATCCTGCTGGCCGTTTCTCACAGAACAATAATATTCCATAACATTCATATACCATAACTTATTCAGCCACTCTCCAATTGATGGGCATCCATTCAGTTTCCAGTTTCTAGCCACTACAAAAAGGGCTGCCACAAACATTCTTGCACATGTGGGTCCCTTTCCCTCCTCTAAGATCTCTTTGGGATATAAGCCCAATAGAAACACTGCTGGGTCAAAGGGTATGCACAGTTTGATAACTTTTTGAGCATAGTTCCAAATTGCTCTCCAGAATGGTTGGATCTGTTCACAGTTCCACCAACAATGTATCAGTGTCCCAGTTTTCCCACATCCCTCCAACATTCGTTATTATCTTTTCCTGTCATCTTAGCCAATCTGAGAGGTGTGTAGTGGTACCTCAGAGTTGTCTTAATTTGCATTTCTCTGATCAATAGATATCGCAACTTGTTTAGCCATTTTCCAACTGATGAGCATCTCTTCATTTTCCAAATATTTGCCACCACAAAAAAAGAATTGCTATAAAACTTGTACAAATAGGTAATTTTCTCTTTTCTTTGATCAGTTTGGAATACAAATCTATTAGTGGTATTATTGGGTCAAAGGGTATGTTGGTTTTATTTATTTTTTCAGTTAATAGTATTTTTATTTTTTCCAATTACATGTAAAGGTAGTTTTCTTTTTTTTTTAAATTAAAGCATTTTATTTTCAAAATATATACATAGATAATGTTCAACATACACCCTTACAAAACGTTGTGCTCTAATTTTTTTCCCTCTCTTCTCCTCATCCCTTCCCCTAGATGGCAAGTGATCCAATATATGTTAAAATGTGCAATTCTTCTGTACATATTTCCACAATTACCATGCTGCACAAGAAAAATCAGATCAAAAAGGAAAAAAACAAAAACAAAATGCAAGCAAACAATAAAAAGAGTGAAAATACTATGTTGTGAACCATACTCTGTTCCCATAGTCCTCTCTCTGGGTATAGATGGCTCTCTTCATCACAAGATCATTGGAACTGGTCTGAATTATCTCTGTTGAAAATAGCCATGTCCATCAGAATTAATCATCACATAGTCTTGTTGTTGCCATGTATAATGATTTTCTCACTTCTCTTAGCATCAGTTCATGCAAGTCTCTCCAGGCCTCTCTGCAATCATCCTACTGGTCGTTTCTTACAGAACAATAGTTTTCCATGACATTCATAGACCATAGCTTATTCAGCCATTCTCCAACTGAAGGGCATCCACTCAGTTTACAGTTTTTTGCCACTACAAAAAGGGCTGTCACAAACATTTTTGCACATGTGGGTCCTTTTCCCTCCTTTAAAATCTCTTTGGGATATAAGCCCAGTAGAAATTCTGCTGGATCAAAGAGTATGCACAATTTGATAGCCCTTTGGGCACAGTTGTTTTCCAGAATGGTTGAATCGGTTCACAATTCTACCAACAATGCATCAGTGTCCCAATTTTCCCACATCCCTTCCAACATTTGTCATTATCTTTTCCTGTCATCTTAGCCAATCTGAAAGGTTTGTAGTAGTACCTCAGAGTTGTCTTAATTTGAATTTCTCTAATCAATAGTGATTTAAAACACCTTTTTATATGACTAGAAATGGTTTTAATTTCTTTATCTGAAAATTGCCTGTTCATGTCCTTTAACCATTTATCAATTGAAGAATGGCTTGAATTCTTATAAATTTGACTCAATTTTCTATATATTTTAGAAATGAGGCCTTTATCAGAACCCTTGAATGTAAAAATGTTTTCCCAGTTTGTTGCTTCCCTTCTAATCTTGTCTGCATTTGGTTTTGTTTGTATAAAAACTTTTTAACTTAATATCATCAAAATTATTCCTTTTGCATTCAATAATGTACTCAAGTTCTTCTTTGGCCACAAATTCCTTCCTTCACAGATCTGAAAGGTAAACTATCCTTTGTTCTTCTAATTTGCTTATAATATCATTCTTTATGTCTAAATCATGAACCCATTTCTAGCTTATCTTGGTATAGGGTGTTAGGTGTGAGTCAGTGCCTAGTTTCTCCCTGACTAATTTCCAATTTTCCCAGCAGTTTTTTTTTTTTTAAATTTTTATTTTATTTGCATAACATATGTGTGGGTAATTCTTCAACAATAACCCTTACATAGCTTTCCGTTACAAATTTTTCCCCCCAACTCCCCACCTCTCCCCTAGATGGCAGGATATCCACTACATGTTAATTATGTTAAAATATTGGTAAATTGAATATATGTATGCATATCTCCAAACTTATCATTGTTGTGCAAGAAAAATCTTGTCTACACAAACGATATATCAGATAAAGGAAACACAATGTAAGCAAACATCAATCAAGGAGTATGAGAACGTTATGTTGTGGTCCACATTTCACATCCCTCTCTCTGGGTGTATATGGCTTTCTTCAGTGAACAATTGGAGGTGGTTTGAAACATTTCATTGTTGAAGAGAGCCATGTCCACCAGAATTGATCGTCATATAGTACTGTTGTTGCCGTGTATAATGATCTCCTGGTTCTGCTCATTTTACTCAGCATCAGTTCATGCAAGTCTCTCCAAGCCTCTCTGAAATCATCTTGCTGGTCATTTCTTACAGAACAATAATATTCCATAATATTCATATACCATAATTTATTCAGCCATTCTCCAATTGAAGGGCATCTATTCAATTTCCAGTTTCTAGCCACTACAAAAAGGGCTGCCACAAACATTCTTGCACATGTGGGGCCTTTTCCCTCCTTTATGATTTCTTTGGGATATAAGCCCAATAGAAATGCTGCTGTTTCCCAGCAGTTTTTGTCAAATAGTGAATTCTTATCCCCAAAATCTTTGGGTTTGTCAAAAATTAGATTACTATAGTCATTGACTATTTTGTCCTGTAACCCTAATCTATTTCATTGATCGATTACTTTATTTCTTAGCCAGTACCAAATGGTTTTGATGACTGCTGCTTCATAATATAGTTTTAGGTCTGGTATAGCTAGGCTACCTTCATTTGCATTTTTTTTCATTAATTCCCTTGAAATTCTTGACCTTTTGTTCTTCCAGATGAATTTTGTTAATATTTTTTTCTAGCTCTCTGAAGTAATTTCTTGAGTTTGATTAGCATGGCACTAAATAAGTAAATAGTTTAGTATTGTCATTTTTATTATATTTGCTCAGCCTACACATAAACACTTAATAGTTTTCCAATTGATTAGATCTGACTTTGTGTGGAAAGTATTTTGTAGTTGTGTTCATATAGTTCCTGACTTTGCCTTGGCAGGTAGATTCCCAAATATTTCATGTTATCTACAGTTATTTTAAATGGAATTTCTCTTTGTATCTCTTGCTGCTGGACTTTGTTGGTAATATATAAAAATGCTGATGATTTCTATGGATTTATTTTGTATCCTGCAACACTGCTAAAGTTGTGAATTGTTTCCAGTAGTTTTTTGGTTGATTCTCTAAGTATACCATCATATCTGCAAAGAGTGATAATTTGGTATCCTCCTTACCTAATCTAATTCCTTTAATCTCTTTTTCTTCTCTTATTGACAAAGCTAACATTTCTAATACAATATTGAATAGTAATGGTGATAATAGGCAGCCTTTTTTCACTCCTTATTTTATCGGGTGGTTCTAGCTTATTCCCATTACATCTGATGCTTGCTGGTGGCTTTAAATAGATGCTCCTGATCATTTTAAGAAAAACTCCATTTATTCCTATACTATCTAGTGTTTTTAATAGGAACAGGTGTTGGATTTTGTCAAATGCTTTTTCTGCATCTATTGAGATAATCATATGATTTTTGTAAGTTTGGTTATTGATATAGTCAATTATGCTAATAGTTTTCCTAATACTGAACCAGCCCTGCATTCCTGGTATAAATCTTACTTTGTTGTGAGGTATTATCCTGGGAATAACTTGCAGTGATCTTTGCTAATATTTTATTTAAGATTTTTGCATCAATATTCATTAAAGAAATTGGTCTATAATTTTCTTTCTCTGTTTTCACCCTACCTGGTTTAGGTATCAGCACCGTGTCTGTATCATAAAAAGAATTTGGTAGGATTCTTTCATTCCCTATTTTTCCAAATAGTTTGGAATTAATTGTTCTTTAAATGCTTAGTAGAATTTCACATGTAAATCCATCTATCTCTGGAGATTTTTTCTTAGGGAGTTGATTAATAGCTTGTTCAATTTCTTTTTCTAAAATGGAACTATTTAAATAATTTATTTCCTCCTCTGTTAATCTGAGGTAAGGGTAATTTTCAGTATTCTTTTTTGCTGAGGCAATTGAGGTTAAGTGACTTGCCCAGGGTCACACAGCTAGGGAATGTTAAGTGTCTGAGACCAGATTTGAGCTCAGGTCCTCCTGACTTCAGGGCTGGTGTTCTATCCACTGCGCCACCTAGCTGCCCCTTCAGTATTCTTTTTTGTAAATTTTTGAGTTCTAATTTTTTTTCCTCTCTCCCTTCTCTCTCCCCTCCCCAAGGCAGGAAGCAATCTGATATAGATTATATATGTACAGTCATTTTATTTATTTATTTAGTTTTTGCTAAGGCAATTAGTGTTAAGTGACTTGCTCAGGGTCACACAGTTAGGAAGTGTCTAAGGTCAGATTTGAACCCAGGTCCTCCTGACTTCAGGGCTGGTGCTCTATCCACTGTGCCACCTAGCTGCTCCTGTACAGTTATTTTAAATGCATTTCCATATTAATCATGTTGTGAAAGAAAAATCAGAACAAAAAGGAAAAATCCTGAGAAAGAAAAAACAAATATACAAAAAAAAAAAAAAGGATCCTTTGATCTGTATTCAGTCTCCATAATTCTTTCTCTGGATGTGGATGACATTTTCCATTATAAGTGTATTGGCATTGTCTTGGATCATTGTGTTTTTGAGAAGAGCTAAGACTATCACAGCTGCTCATCACACAATGTTGCTGTTACTATGTACAGTGTTCTCCTGGTTCTGCTCACTTCACTCAGTATCAGTTCATGTAAGTCTTTCTAGGTTATTCTGAAGTCTTTTCTGCTCATCATTTTTTAATAGAATAATAGTATTCCATTAATTTATATACCATAACTTATGTAGCCATTCCACAATTGATGGACAGTTTCCAGATCTTTGCCACCCCTTACAAAAAGAGCTGCTACAAACATTTTTGCACACGTGGGTCCTTTCCTGCTTTTTATGATCTCTTTGGGATATAGATCCAGTAATGGCAGTGCTGGATCAACAAAGGATATGCATAGTTTTATAGCCATTTGGGCATAGTCCCAAATTGTTCTCCAGAATGGTTGGATCAGTTCACAACTCCACCGACTGTGCATCAGTGTCCCGATTTTTACCATTTCTCCTCTAACATTTGTTAATTTTTTTTTCCTGTTACATTAACTAAACTGATAGGTATGTATGAAGTGGTACCTTAGAGTTGTTTTACTTTGTATTTCTCTAATCAATAGTAATTTAGAGCATTTTTTTCACATGCCTATGCTTTGATTTCTTCCTATGAAAACTGCTTATTCATATTCCTTAACCATTTATCAATTGAGGATTGGGTCTTATTTTTATAAATTTGATTCAATTCCTTGTATATTTGAGAGATGAGGCTTTTTATCAGAGAAGCTTGTTGAAAATGTTTTTTTTTTTTTTTTTTTTTCTCCGTTTCCTGCTTTCCTACTAAAATTAGCTGCATTGGATTTGTTTATACAAAAATCTTTTAATTTAATGTAATCAAAATTAGGTGGCTGGAGTCAGGTAGACTTGAGTTCAAACTTGGCCTCAGACATGTACTAGCTGTGTGACCTGGACAAATCACTTAATCCCGTTTACCTTAGTTTCCTCATTTGTAAAATGAGCTGGTGAAGAAAATGGCAAATCACTCCAGTCTCTTTACCAAGAAAATCCCAAAAGGGGTCACAAAGAGCTAGATATGACTAAAAAATGATTAAACAAAAATAGTCAAAATAGTCCATTTGATTTCTCATAATGCTCTCTATCTCTTGTTTGATCATAAATTCTTTCCTTATCTATAGCTTTGGGTAAGATTTCATGCTCCCCAATTTGTTTAAGATATTACCCTTTAAAATGACCAGCAGGATGATTTCAGAGAGGTCTGGAGAGACTTGCATGAACTGATGCTGAGTGAAGTGAGCAGAACCAGGAGATCATTATTCACGGCAACAACAATACTATATGAGGATCAATTCTGATGGATGTGGTTCTCTTCAACAATGAGATGATTCAAACCAATTACAATTGTTCAGTGATGAAGAAAGCCATATACACCCAGGAAGAGGCCTATTTTGTATGGACCACAACATAGCATTTTCATGCTCCCTATGATCTTTGCTTGCATTATGTTTCTCTTCTCAGATTTTTTTTCTTGTAGATCTGATTTTTCTTGTATAGCAAGATAACTGTATAAATATGTATACACATATTTGATTTGTCAAGTATTTTAACATAATTAACATGTATTAGATTTCCCGCCATCTAGGGGAGAGGGTGGGGGAAAGAGGGAAAAATTTTGCAAATAAAAAAAAATAAAAAAAGATATTACCCTTTATATCTAAATCATATACCCATTTTGACTTTATATTGGTATACAATGTGAAATGTTGGTCTATGCCTTATTTTCTATCAAACTGCTTTCCAGTTTTCTCAGCAATTTTTATCAAATAGTGAATTCTTGTCCCAAAAGCATGGATCTTTGAGTTTATTGAATACTAGATTGCTATGGTCATTTACTACCATGTTTTGTGTAAATTTGACTTGATTTTCCTTGCTTTTTCTGTGATATCGCTAATACAGAAACATGTAGTATAGGCAAAAGGAGTGATGGATTCAAGAAAGAGAGAGATAATATGCAATTGAATGTAGATTTTAGAGTTATATTGTGTAAGGAAGAAAATGTGGCAAGAATAAGGGTAATTGAGAGAACAGGGAATAGTGGAACAATTGGAGGTCTTGATAATGATAAAGAATAGGATTAGGAGGAGTGAGACACACATAGAGAGAAAGAGACTGACGGAGACAGAAGGATAGGAGATTAGGGAAGGGGAGAGAATGAATACTTATATGGCACCTATTATGTGCCAGGCACTGATGGGTTAAGGCACTTTAGAAATACGTTGTTTGAAATTTATGCAGACAAGATTAGGAGGGAAGCATCAAATTGGGAAATCATCTTTACATTTAAGGGTTCTGATAAAGGTCTCTTCTCTAAGATACATAGAGAATTGTCTCATATTTATAAGAATTCAAGCCATTCTCCAATTGATAAATGGTCAAAGGATATGAACAGACAATTTTCAGATGATGAAATTAAAACTATTTGTAGTCATATGAAAAGTTGCTCCAAATCACTATTGATCAGAGAAATGCAAATTAAGACAACTCTGAGGTACCACTACACACCTGTCAGATTGGCTAAAATGACAGGAAATGATAATGACAGGTGTTGGTGGGGATGTGGGAAGACTTGGACAATGATGCATTGTTGGTGGAACTGTGAATGGATCCAGCCATTCTGGAGAGCAATTTGGAGCTATGCTCAAAAAGTTATCAAACTATGCATACCCTTTCACCCAGCAGTGTTTCTATTGGGCCTATATCCCAAAGAAATCATAAAGGAAGGAAAGGGTCCCACATGTGCAAGAATGTTTGTGGCAGCCCTTTTTGTAGTGGCTAGAAACTGGAAACTGAATGGATGCCCATCAACTGGAGAGTGGCTGAATAAGTTATGTATATGAATGTTATGGAATATTATTGCTCTGTAAGAAACGACCAGCAGGAGGATTTCAGAGAGGTCTGGAGAGACTTACATGAACTGATGCTGAGTGAAGTGAGCAGAACCAAGAGATCATTATTCAAGGCAACAACAATACTATATGAGGATCGGTTCTAAGGGACATGACTCTTCAACAATGATATGCTTCAAACCAGTTCCAATTGTTCAGTGAAGAGAGCCATATACACCCAGAGAGAGGGATGTGAAATGTGGACCACAACATAACATTTTCATGTTCTCTAATGAGGTTTGCTTGCATTGTATTTCCTTTATTGGATTATTATTTCTTATAGATACGATTTCTCCTGCACAAAAATGATGTGTGGAAATAACTACACATATATTCGATTTCTTAAGTATTCTAACATAATTAACATGTAGTGGATATCCTGCCATCTAGGGGAGGGGTGGGGAATGGGGGGGGGGAATTTGTAACAGAAAGCTTTGTAAGGGTTAATGTTTAGGAATTACCCATACATATGTTTTGCAAATAAAAAGTGTTAATAAAAATAAATAAATAAATAAATAAATAAATTTCATGCCTAGTTAAAAAAAAAAAAAGAAATACATTGTTTGATTCTCATAACTCTGAGAGATAGGTACTGCCATTTCCTTGTTTTACAGTTGGGTCCTTGTGTGTTTTATTGTAGATGGATTATATTCAGCTATAGACTGGACTGGAACAGCTTCTGAGGTGCTTTGCAATTGGTGATTTTATGAATGGGAGAGGGAGAAAAATCGGGAGAAAGAGAAGGCTAGTAAGAGAAATCCCAAAGGATTTAGAAGTAGAAAGGCTTTGAGATATGGAATTCAACATTGTCATTCTACATATGAAAAAACTGAGACCAAAGAGTTAAAGGGAGAGCTTGGAATTGAAAGTTCTTCAAGGTTTGACTCTAAGCTGCTTCTCCAGACTCAGTTCATGTTAACTCCTTCCTCTCCTACTATTCTACCTTATCTCCATACCTAACTTTCTATTTCCCACCACCCCTGCCTTTGCCTTACATGCTTGGAAAGCACTCCTTCATCTCCTGTCTCTTAGAACATTTGTTATTCATGTTTGAAGAAGACCAGTGATTTCATGGTTAATGTCCAGACTTGCAGATGAATTGGATTTAAGTAAAGCAGAACTGTGCAAAGTTATCAGCCTAACTTCCTCTTCCAGAGCCATGAAAGTCCAACCACAGGACCAAAAAGCCCCTGGAGATGGCGCAGATTGCAGTGGATGATTTGGGTATCTTAAATCTGACCAAGCTCTAAACACTCCACAGCTAAATCAGATTGGGACTAACCAACTGGCTTCAAAACCATCAGTGAGTTAGGGGGATGTCTACCCCAAGTATGTGAAGATTTCCCCAGGTAGAATGGGTAGATGAGAACAATTTATTCCAATAGCTAGAAAGGTGGCTGAAGGGGGTGCTACAGAGTACCTAGGGCTTGCTTAGAACCTTTAGCTTCCTTCAGAGCTCAACTCAGCTTCTACCTTCTAAATAAAAGCCTTTCCAGACCCCTTGCCAGTTCAGGCCCCCTTCTGCCTCGAATTAATTGACATTTACTTATGCTTGGGAATGTGTACTCCTAGGCAATTGTACGCTTCTTGAAGGCTTGGAGTCTTGTCTCCTTGCTGCGCTGGTTCCTGGTTTGTAGAAAGTGCTTAATAAATGTGTTGAATTGAACTGAAAAGATTTAGGTATCAAAATAGGAAGAGCATTTGTTCATTAGCTCTATTTAAAGGAAATATTGATTTGGATGTGAGCTGGCTGTTCTGATTTTGTTCAGTATTCTTAGAAGCAGATAGGCTTAAACGGGATGGCTTGGATTTTTTATAAAGCTTGGTTTGGTTTATTCTTGGGCAAAATCAGTAAAATAAATATCTGGTGTGAGGTCTATTAGTTCATTTATGCAATAAATACCCATAAGGCCGCTGTGATGGGGTGGGTGTTAATCTAGTGACAGATACACCTTAGATGGGCAGCAAGGTGGCTCAGTACACAGAGTGCCAGGCTTGGGGTGGGGCAGAACTTCACAGACACTCAACTGGCTGTGTGACCTTGCACAAGTCACTTCATGTTTGTCTCAGTTTCCTCATCTGTACAGTGAGCTGGAGAAGGAAATGGCAAACCACTTCAGTGTCTTTGCCAAGAAAACCCCAAATGGGGTGACAGAGTCAGACACCCCTGAACACCCCGATGAGATCAGGCCTAAACAGAGACCCTATGCCATATGCCTTTGTTAAGTTCACTAAGAGAGGCATACAGTCAAATGTGAAGGATTTCACCCAAGGGGTGAGCGCAGGCACGGTCCGGACTGGCTTATTACCCTAGGGGAGGGCAGGAAAGGACACTTGGGCCCAAAAGTCAGCGGTGGGGACCGGGGGCTTCTAGGTGTCCAGTCCAGTGGGGTTCCCGGGCATCGCTCCGCCTTAGGGGGTGTTCGGGGTGGGGGGCCAGCACGAAGAGCTCTGACCACTAAGTGGGAGGTCAAAGGAAGGCAGCGGCCCTGGTGGGTCCGGTTCACCCCTCACTCTCCCCTCCCCACCAGGTGCCCAAACGCGTTCATTATCCTAGAGTGATGACCGTCCTGGGGCCTTCTGGGCCATCGGTCCTCTGGGCTCCCTTGACCGGACACTGTCCAGGTCCGGACCGCCTGCCCCAGCCCCAGCCCCCGAGGCAGCGGCTGCCAGAGCAGAACCCGGGCCGGACCTCTGTTAAGGCTCCGGGCCGGCCTCGGCTCGGCGCCCCAGGCGGGTCTGGCAGGCCCAGCGCGCGCGCGGCCCAGCCGCCTCGTTCTCCTTTGTCTGCGGGGTGGTAGCCGGAGCCCGTCTCCATCCCGCTCCTGGGCTCGGGCTGCTCCCGAC
>JAJPUD010001281.1:159381-248900 GCA_023553655.1 Myrmecobius fasciatus
CTCCTCCTCCCGGCCATCTCCGATGTCAGACCCTTGGCCCTAGCCTGGGACCCCTCGGGGCTGACCGCCTCTGTGGCCCTCTGCATCCTGCTTCCCCCGGGCCTCCATGAGGCTGCAGACGCCCCTGCCTCCCTTCCCTCCCCTCCCCCGCCTGGAACACCAGAATCATCCTCCCTGGCACCCCCACGTGGATGTGCCGTCCCCTGGTAGAATGCAGTCTCCCTCCAGACAGCCTTTACCTCAGTTTCCTGCCCATGTCAATGTTTTCATTCATTCATTCATTCATTCATTCATTCATTCATTCATTCCTTCCTTCCTTCCTTCCTTCATTCCTTCATTCCTTCATTCTCCTAGCTCCTGCTCAGCTCCCTGGTTGAGGGGAGAGACTTAACTAAGGCTCAGACCATTGGTGCTCAGGGCCTACCGCCCCCCTCTCAGAAGTGGGGGGCCTGAGTGGCCCCACCCTTCTGCCCGGGACCCCCTGGTGCTGCACCAACATGGCGTCTCGGCTGAGTCTCCTCCCCACACCCTTGTTAAGTGTTGGATGGCCCGGGAGCACGTCAGCCCCAAACCCGAATCCGGACCCGCGTGGGCCACGGCCTGAGAGGCCTGGCCCTGCCCCCTGCCCCCTGCCCATGATCCCCGGTATAGCCGGGGGCGGCGGAGCAGGATTTCCTGAACTCAGGTCCGGCCCCGCTTCCCAAACTGCGGTCCCCAAGCCCATGGGGCGGGGGTCCCAAAGCTCTAACTTATCCGGGAACGTCGCTGGGTACACCTGCTTTTATACACCTAGAGGACTAGCGTCGGTAAAATTTCTCACTCGAAAAGGGGTCATGAGTGGGAAAAGTTTAAGAACCCCTATTCTACCGCACTGCCATTTACCTTTCATTGACTTAAACGGGCCAAAAATGGGACTTTATTTATTTATTTTTCTGAGACGATTGGGGTTAAGTGACTTGCCCAGGGTCACACAGCTAGGACATGTTAAGTGCCTGAGGCCACATTTGTACTCAGGTCCTCCTGACTTCAGGGCTGGGACATTTTTCTTAAAACAGCGGTAAAGTTAAACTGGAGAAGTAGATTGTTCGCAGGATTTAGAGAAATAAAAATAAAGAGAGAAACGGAAGAAAAAGGGAGGGAGGGAGGGAGGGAGGAAAGAGAGAGAGGGAAAAGAGACTAGAGGGACAGAGAGAATCGGGGAGGGTGCTTCAGCGTCTGCTTCTCTCTGACGCCCCTTTCCGGCGCCAGGCTCCGCTGTGGGCCCAGGAGACGAGGCTGTGGCAGGGACCCCAGAGTCCTGCAGACCGGGTAGCCCAGTGGTGTGGGACTTCGCCGGCGCCTCCCTCCGTGATGTGGCTCTTTCCTTAAGGGCTTCCTGTTGACTTAGCAGCTGGGAGAATCCAGGCCGGCATTACCGCTACCGCATTTAAACGCCCCTGAACTTTCCCGCCCCGTGTCCCATGGTCGGCAGCCCCGAACCCCCCCCCCTCCCCTTTCAGGCTTTGCTGTGTAAACACGTGTGTTTAGGGAAACGGAATCCACACGCTCCTGTTTTGTTTATACGCTAACCACGGCTCCTCCGGCCCTAAAGACTAAGGAGGGGGGACGGGGGAAGGCACTAACCATTGTTCCTCTGGCCCTAAAGGCTGGGGATCTCAAGCCGGGGGTGGGGGGTGGGGGCAGGGACGGGCTCCGAGCCGCCCATAGTCTTGGAATTCTAGATGAGGAAATAGCCTCAAACAGGAAGTGATGTCATCGATCACGTGAGTAGCGGGCGGGGACTTGCACCCGGTCTCCGCCTCCCGCCCAGCTCCATCTCCCTGAGACCGCCTGTCGGGCTTCTCCATAACCGGGGTTATGTTTAGACCGGCCCGTGGGGATCCCGATTTCTTTTTCTTGGCAGGGGGGTGGGGGGCGATTTGGCCAGAATGCTGCATACGTTATTAGATGTAATCCCCCAATTAGGTTTTTTATTTTTTTATTTTTTTTTTTTGTACAAGGGAGTTTCCAGTTCCTAAAAGGACTTGGGGTTACTATCCCCAAATGACCTATAAGCAAAACCCCATTTTTAATTAGAAAAAGGAAAAGGAATTGTTTATGGGATTTATAGGAAAGGGAAAGTGATGGAAGCGATGAAGACCCCGGAGCGATCATATGGGGTCTTAGCCATGCTAACTGAAACTGAAAAACATCAAAGGAAAGAGGGAAACCGGCCTTCCCTAGGGTTCCACAGGTGGGGCCCCTGGGGGAGGGATTCTGCATTTGTAGCCCAAGGCATTGTCTGTTGGTTAGTTTTACGGAACTATCCCTCCCCCATTCCCCATCCCCCCCCCTTTTTTATTGTTTTAAGGGAGGGCCCACGGGAAGAGGGAGAGAGTAGTGGGCCATGGAGGTGATAAGAAAACAAAAAAAAATATCCGCAACCTTCAAAAAGAATTAATTCTGTCATGGAATATTATTGTTCTGTATGAAACGACCAGCAGGACGATTTCTTTTTCTTTTTATTAAAAGCTTTATTTACAAAACATATGAGTGATTTTTCTACATTGACCTTTGCAACACTTTTTTTTGTTCCAAGTTTTTCCCCTCCTTCCCCCACCCTCACCCCCCACCCCAGATGACAGGTAATCTAATACATGATAAATATGATAAATTATGACATCCCATATATGTATACATATCTATACAGTCATCTTACTGCACAAGAAACATCAGATCTAGAAAGATCTAGAAAAAAAAATCTAGGGGGAAAAAAAACCTAAGAAGGAAAACAGAATGCATGGAAATATTCTCAGAAAGCGGTAAAATGCTGTGTTGTGGTTCGTACTCAGTTCCCACAGGTCTCTCTCCTGACGTATATGACTATCTTCATTGCTGAACAATAGGAACTGGTTTGAATCACATCATGGTTGAAGAGAACCATGTCCAATAAAATTGATCATCGTATAGTCTTGTTGCCGTGTATAATGTTCTCCTGGTTCTGCTGATTTCACTCAGCATCAGTTCATGCAAGTCTCTCCAGGCCTCTCTGAAATCGTCCTGCTGGTCGTTTCTTACAGAACAATAATATTCCATAACATTCATATACCATTTTATTTATTCATCCATTCTCCAATTGATGGGCATCTTTTCAATTTCCAATTTCTTGCCTTTTTATAAAGGGCTGCCACAACATTCTTGCACATGTGGGTCCCTTTCCCTCCTTTAAAATCTCTTTGGGATATAGGCCCAGTACAAACATCAGCAGGATGATTTTGACGATCAGTTCTGACGGACATGGCTCTCTGCAACAATGAGATGTTTTAAACCAGTTCCAACTGTTTAGTGATGAAGAAAATCATCTGCACCCAGAGAGAAGCCTGTGGGAACTGAGTGTGGACCTCAACATAGCATTTTCATGCCTTCTCTTATTGTTTGCTTGCATTTTGTTTTCCTTCTCAGGTTTTTTTACCTTCTTGATCCGATTTTTCTTGTGCAGCAAGAGAACTGTATAAATATGTATATATATATATATATATATAGGATTTAACATATATTTTAACATTTAACATGTATTGGATTACCTGCTGGGGGGGGGGAGAGGGAAAAATCTGTAACAGAAAGCATCGCAAGGGTCAATGTTGAAAAATTACCCATGCGTATGTTTGGTAAATAAAAAACTTTTATTAAAAAAAAGTGCAATATAGCACTCAAAAAAAAGAAGGAATCCTCTTCACAATCTGACATGGCTGTGCCCTCCATGGGTACAACCAAACCATACCTGTCTGCCCCAGTAGGCCCTTCTCATCATCGGTGTCCTTCCCCAAATCCTCCACAGAGGCTGCACACGGTGGGAAGCGGCTCCTCTCTAGGTCTTTTCATATTTCACAACTGCCTCAGCGGGCCGCCCATGTGTTAGCCTCCTTCTCATTCTTCTCCAAACAGGCTTCACCTTGACATCTTTTTCTCCCTGAATGATGAGCTTTGCCCCCTTTTCCACTCCTCAAATCCAAATTCACTTTACAGAAATTCAGCTTAACCACAACTTCTTAGGAGTGGGCCTGCTGCGGTTGGAAGGAAACTATTTTATGTCTGAGGTCATTAAGAGGCCTTTGGGGGAGCCCTCCGGTGAGTGCTCACCTCCTGAGAAACATCTGGAGGTGATGGAGCCAGTCGGAGGATCAGAGAATCTCTGAGTTGGGAGAGATCTCAGGGCCACCAGACTCATTTCTTCTCTCACAAGTTGTATTTGCATCAAGGGGCCTCAGGGACCATCTGGTCCAATTCCTTTGGTTTGCAGATAAGGAAACTGAGGTTTAGAGATGACTTCCCCAAAATCACAGACAGTAAAAGGCAGAATTTGAATCCAGGTCCTCTGCCCCCAGACCTCCCTGGGGGGTAGGACTGTAAGGTTGAGCTGATCCCCAGCTCCCTTCTGGGCTTGTCTCAGGGAGTAATCTTGCCAGTACTTCAGGCTTTCTCTGCCAAGTGAGCCAGGACCTCATCAAAGGTCGTTTCACCTCTTTGCAGTAGTTAAGTTTGCTTTTTCTCCCTTTTGGCTGGGTTTTTTCCCTTTAGTCCTGAGTTTTCTTTCCCAACGTGAATAACATTGGAATATGCTGAAAATGAATGTACGTGTAAAAAGACCCCGAGACATCTGGGTTCACAAGCCTCCACAGGCAACAACCCCCTCAAAGCGGTGAGACTGGGGAAGGGCCGGAATCTTGGGCACTCCTGTCCAGGTTTCACCTCCTGTTTTTATTAGGAATCTCACAGTTTCCTTTTCCTGTTCACAGATCAAAGAGTAGCAGAGCTGGAAGAGAATCTAGAGACTAGCCTGTCTCTCCTCCCCTCCCAAATCCTCAGTGGCTCCCCAGTACCCACAAAGCACCATTCAAACTCCATTGCCTAGCTGGTATTTCAGGCCCAATACAACCTGGTGTTAAATGGTGTCACGCTCCTTGTTAGCACAGGCAGGTCTCTGTCCTCTCCTCACCCCCCAAATCCTCAGCCCTCCTCCCTCTGGGCTCTGGGAGTTGGGAGGGACCCGGAGGCTGCCCCTCCAGTGCACGCCAATCTGCTGGCTGGCAGCCAACTCTCATGGCCCTGGTGGTTTGGAGCTCTCCAGTGCACTTGCTTTGGAGGTCAGACCTGGGATCCCCTTGGTCCTGGGAGCTCCTGAGGAGGAAATGCCCTCCATTGATGCAGGTCAAAGCTCTTCCTGCCATTTATGGTCTTAGAGACCTGTCTGGATGTGTTTGAGGGGAGACCAGGGTTCTAATTTCTAGGCTGGCTGGTTTAAATTGTGTCACAATATTTTAGGATTGGCCAAATCCTCTATGTGGATGATCTCATTTATGTCACTCTGCAAAGTTGATCCTACCTTGTAAAATGAGGCTGTTCCTTCCTTTACACATGGGGAAACTGAGGCTTGAACATGGAAAATGCCTTATCTGGGATCCCACAGCTGGCCAGGAACAGGGCCAGCTCTCCTGTGCTATCTCTTGGTGCTGTCTCCCAGGAAATAGTAAAACCAATGTGAAAATAACAAAGCTTTAATGGTGAAAGGAAAGAATCCAGCTCTCTGTCCCTCAATGGATGGGCCCCCTGTCTTTTCCCTCCCATGTTATCGGGCCACACGGACCACAGAAAATCACGGAGCAGGAGGGCTCAGGTCTGTCCAGTTTCCCGCAGAGCCGGTTCTTTGGCTCAGTCAGTCGCTTATTGCCTATGACAACTCAGTGGAGATGACCTCTGCTGGGGGCTTCCCGGAGCCCTCCTTCTACCTTAGGAAACAGGACAGCTGTAGACGGACCCTTCAGTTGTAGGCGGGCCTGCAGGCCTCCGGCCCTGGGTCTGGAGCAGGGCTGGAGAGAGCCCCGTCTCCTCGGGATGCTCCTCCATTGCCCTGGGTGCTCGAGACTCTGCTGTGTTAGAGGAAGTTCAGCGAGTTGATGACCATGAAGCGGGAGAACATGATGTAGAGATGCCGGAACCAGAGGAGCTGGCTCTTGTGACAGAGCATGGCCTTCTGCAGGAAGGAAGAAGGACAAGGATGAGGACCCGTGTCTGCCTGACAGCGGTCCCCGCTCAGCCAGGCAGGGCACTCCCCGTAAGGCGGACAAAGCCCTCTCCTCCCAAGCGCTCGGGACAGGCCGTGGTCATTACTGGATGCTCACTGTACTGGACAGAACTCTGTGAGCTGGGCTGCACTACCACGATCACCCCCGATTTATAGAGTAAGAAAGCAAGGGAGAAGAAGCAGCTAGCCCAGGGTTCCCCGGTCAAGAAGTGCAGAGCTGGAACTGAAACCCAGCTTCCCAGATCCCAGGGCAGCAATGAGAGAAAAGGCCGCCCAGCGGCTGTGGAAGCTCTGTCCTCCTCCAATTCTGGTAGCTGCCTGAAGGGCACGCGAAGCCTCCGGAGCCAGAGTATCTGGGCTGGAACCTGGGCACTGCTGGGCCCGGCCTGTATGAACCCCTCTGGGTCTTGCCTGCCCCATTTGTAGAGAGACCATGAGCTGGTCAGGATGACCTGGAAGTGCTGCTCTTGGTCTATATCCAGAGCCCCCAAGGGTCCACTGGGAACCCTACCATGACCTCTCTCTTCCCTTTTCCCTTCCTCTTTCAGTTCTCTCGGGTTCAGCTTTCTTCTCGATGGATAGATAACTGCCAGCTCTGTAGAGCCGCTCCAAGCCTCTCTCCTGAATTCTGGTCCTGAATCACTGACTGACTCTGGGATGTTCTGAACTGTCTGTTCCGTGAGGCATCTGAACCTCAATATGCCAGTTCCTCTGGTTGCCCGAGTGGGAAGCCTTGGAGCCATCCTCGGCTCACCCCGTGCATTCATATCATTCGTTTATTCATCTCACATCTGTCAAGTGGGCAGCTAGGTGGTACAGTGGACAGGGCATTGGGCTTGGAATCAGAAGGCTCATGTTCATGAGTCCGTGTGATCCCCTGTAAATCACTTAACCCCATTTGCCTCAGTCCCTCATCTTTCAAATGAGCCGAAGAAAGAAATGGCCAACCGTTCAGGCTCTTTGCCAAGAAAACCTCCAATGAGGTCACAGCCTGTCGGACATAAGGGGCTAGAGCACCAACCCTGAAGTCAGAAGGACCTGAGTTCAAATCCAGTCTCAGATACAACATGGCCTAATTGTGTGACCCTGGGCAAGTCACTTAACCCCAATCGCCTCAGCAAAAACAAACAAACAAAAACCAAAGTTTCGGGCAGACTGAAATGACTGAACAGATTTATCAATGCCTCAAGATTTGCTCATTCAACACTGAGTGGGGTCTTGTAAGCCACTGAGGGCATTGCTGCCCAGTCATTCGTGTCTGACTTTTCATGAACCTATTACGGGGCTTTCTTGGCAAAAATCCTGGTGTGGTGGGGGGCCATTTCATTCTTAAAAGCGGTGGGGTAGACAAAGTCAAAATCACCAATAAGCCTTGCCCTTCTGGAGTAATTTAGCTTTTCTGGGATTGACTGTGGACAAATACTCATTTCATGGACCTGCTCCCTTCCCAGAGAAATTTCTGACACGACTGCCTAAGCCAGAACAGAATGGAAGGCGATGGAAGATGGCCCTCTTAGTAGAAGCCGCCAGAGACTAAGTCTGCTGGACACAGGAGGGTTCCCCCATGACCAGGGCAGCGGGGCAAGGGACCCTTACTTTGGCTTGCTCAGCTTCTTTTTTGGTTAACACGAAAAGGACATCCTGGGTTTGTGACCAGGAGAAGGGCAGATCCAATATGGACAAGTATTTCCGCAGGATATTCACGGACTCCAAGGTAAGGACTGAACACTCTGGAGAAGGTGAGGGAGGCAGAGAGAGGAAAAAGAAGGGGGAAAGAGGGTTAACTCCTTTGTTATGAACTCATGGCTTTTCCCAACCACCTTCCCTCTCCTGCCACACAGCATCACCCGCTGCATCCGGGGGGAACCCAGGGACGACGGAAGAGCGTCGGACTTGGAATGAAGGGCTCATGGGGAGACCCCCGTTGGGCCGGGCACTAAATTGCTAGGACCCAAGTTTACCCCTTTGTAAAATATATGGGAACGGGCCAGCTGAGCTACAGCAGCTTCTATCCCCACTAGTTCACCACTCTCTTCTGGCCTGATCTTCTGAGACATTCTCAGTGGACACTGAAGCTGCTCCCCCTACTCCTTCCTCCTCATGTACCCCAGGCTGTGGGTGCTGCTGTCAGCCTGCTGGTGGGAAGGTGGAGAAGCAAGCTTCACGGTCCATGGTTCACTGAGAGGTCCCTTCTTCCCCTCAGTCCCTCCGGGAGGCACTGCTGGACCACCCGATTAATTCTGAGCCAGAGATCCTACCCCTAAGTCACTGAAGCTCGGTGGGCCCCAGTTTTCCTCACTATCAAAAGGGAAGGGTCCCTTCCAGCCCCTCACCCATCACTTATGACATGCGGAACTGACAGTCCCACAGTCATGCATTCACATGAAAATAAGGGCTAAGGTTTATCTAGAGCTTGAGGGCTGGCCAAGGGCTTTCCACAGGTTCTCCCTCCTTTGTGCATCACAAATTGCTGGTTTCTCCCTCCCTGCTCCCAAAGTTCGGTGCCATAGCTCCTCCCTCCCTCCCAGACCTCCTCCCAGGAGCCTTAACTTCTGACTACACAGTGCAGCCCATTTCCACCTACCCAGGGATGGATCCCCAGCTACCACCCTATGGGCCTCTGAGACCCGGCCTGGTTCCTCCTGAATTTTGCCTAAACTTTTGGGCATTTCTGGGGAGGAGCCAAGTGGGCTGGATGAGAATCTCAGGATTTCTTAACCTGCAGGCCTTGACTTGGCTTCTTTCTTTTTCTTTATTATCTTTTTCATCTTAATCTCTGAGCAGAACCAGGAGATCATTATTCACGGCAACAACAAGACTATATGACGATCAATTCTGATGGACATGGCTCTCTTCAACAATGAGATGTTTCAAACCAGCTACACCCAGGGAGAGGCCTGCGGGATCTGAGTGTGGAGCAGGACAGAGCATTTTCACGCTTTCTGTGGATGTTTGCTTGCATTCTATTTTCCTCCTCAGGTTTTTTCCCCTTTTTGATCTGATTTTTCTTGTGCAGTAAAAGAATTGTATAAATATGTATGTATATATATAGGATTTAACATTTATTTGGACATATTTAACATGTATTGGACTACCTGCGATCTGGGGAGGGGGGGAGGGGAAGGAGGGGAAAATTTGGACAAAAGGCTTTTGCCATGCATATATTTTGTAAATAAAAAGCCTTAATAAAAAAATAATCATTGTAATGTTTTTTGGACATTTCAATAACTATTTCCTCCTACCTGGCTTCCCTCTCAACTCCAGGTTTAACATTTAAGCCATTTGCATTTAAGCATGTGACTGAGGAAGGGCCCTGCTCCCTAAGGGCAGCTCCTACGTCCTTGGGAGCCCCGGGCCAGCCACGCGGACAATCTCCGACAAGGCCGCCAGAGGCCTGGGGTGGAGAAGGGCGGGGTCGCGTAGCCCCGCCCCGCCTCGGGAAAGGGGAGGGGAGGCGCCAAGGTGAAGGTCACCCCGTAGGGGAGCGGCCTGCAGTAAAGGTCTGGGAGCGGTAGATGGCGCCCGGTGCCGCTCCCTCGTGGGCCGCCGACCACGTGGGCCTAGCCCGGGACTAGGCAGGAATCACGTGGCCTCTCCCTTCCTGGGGGGGGGGCTTCTCAGATCGGAGGCGCGGGCAGAACCGCTCGGGTTCTGGGGTCCTTGTCCCGGGCTGGCCTTGGGGTGTGGGTTTGGGGGAGCTTGGGAGGATATTCCTATTTATTTTTAATACCCATTGTTTCATGAATTATGTTGGGAGAGAAAACTCAGAGCAAATGGGAAAAACCAGAGAGATTAAAAACTGGAACAAAGGAGTCAAGGGGGGGGGCGGGGAGGGAGGGTGCTCTCCTGTTAGTCCGTGATATAAGCCTGCGCGTGGACCAGGAGAGTCAGAGACAGACAGAGGGGGAAATCCAGGAGAGGGAAGAGCTAAAGACATCGATAAAATCTTATTTTATCCTTAATTTAGGATCTCCTACATTTGGACTTTATAAAAGTCCCGAGAACCAGCCCCGAAGTCAGGAGGACCTGAGTTCAAATCCCACCTCAGACACTTAACATTCCCTCGCTGTGTGACCCTGGGCAAGTCACTTAGTCCCCATTGTCTCAGCAAAAAAGCAAAAAAAAAGTTTCCAGGATATGCAGCATCACAGGAAAGCCCTGCCCCTGGGGTCGGGCCTCCTCATCTTGGACACTGAGGGGGGAGGGGGGGGGATTCCAGAGCCTGGGCTTCTCACGGCGCCATGCTGAATCCGGAAGGCCAGGGAAGGCAGGAAGTGCCTCTTCTGTGGTTGGCAAGGCTGGCTGGGGGAGGGCGGGGAGGATAAGGGAGAGAGAACTGGGTGCTCATCTCTTAAGCAGTTTAGTCTACACCTGCAGGCCTGGTGGGGTCTCCGGGGACCGTGTGTGGGGGGCAGGGGAACTTGCCAGCTGGGGCACAAGGTGGCCACAGCTATTTCACTGCCCTCCTTGCCCCCCATAGGGCAGCTGAGGAGAGGGAGCCTCGGCAGGGCCACGATCCTGGGTGCTGTGTGTGTATCCTTGGGCAAAGTCACGGCCTGAGGCCGGTCAAACTGGCTCGGGGGCCTTGCTAACTCCCATCCAGGGTAGGAAGGATCCCTGGGAAAATGGAACGCTGGGTGGAGCCGGCCGCCCTTCCTGACCTCTCCAAGGTGAGCCGGCTCTCCCGGGGCTGGCTTTGCTGGAAATGATTTACGAGGGCACCGGGCTGAGGGGGAATGGAGCAGAGCAGGCCCGGGCCGAGCTCCCCAGGCCTCGCCAAGGAAGTTGCACGCCCCCTTGGCCAGCGCCAGCTCCTTAGGCGTGCCTGTCACATGCCAGCTGGGCAGCGCGGCCCAGCCTATATTTGGAAGGGCTTAGCATGAAGCGCTGCTCCAGTCCTGTGCAGGTTGAGAGACGAGATGATGTCATCCCTCCCATGCACTGGCCGCTGCTCAGAAGCAGAGGGCAGGCACCTGCCGGGGGAGGGGCGCCCGGCCCACCCTGATCCTCTGGAGGGGAGGGGACAGCCCGGAGCTGGAGAATATCCAGAGCCCGTCCCTGTGGCAGCCGCCCGGGGGGGGGGGGGGAGAAGAGGGGGCTCATCCCACTAAAGTGGAGGTGGCTGACGTCACCAAGAGGCCCCGAGTTTGCCCTCAGGAAGACCCAGTCTCAAGTCCTGTGTCACATACTGGCTCCTTGACTCCGGACTGGCGCGTCGTCCACGGCCGGCCTTGGCGTTCTGAGGCTGCTTCCGGGTGTGGAGCTGAGACCCTTTGACAGGTGCTCTGTGACTTCTTAGTCCCATAATCAGGGGCAGAGGTGAGGAACCCACAGAGCCTGACTTCTGGTGCCCACTTCATGCCAGCGGGGTCTCTGACCCTCCCGTTTCTTCACCTGTTTGGATCGGGGACCCCTCTGGCAAGGGGAGCCCTTCTCAGAAGCCCAGTTTTATACAGTACAGAACACCCGGAACTCTAGAAACAACTCATTCTGGGGGGCAGTCCTCAAAGTGTGAGTTTGGGTCTTTAAAAGTTCAGAGGCCTCGGCCCACCTCTTCCTTTTACGGAGGAGGAAACAGGATGTCTGGGAGGTGACTCATTCACCCGAGGCTGCCCAGGTGAGCAGGGGTGGATCAGTCGGGTCCCTTCATTGGGGAATCACTGCCCTCCGGGGGCCCTGTCTCCTGACTCCCAAGTTCTTCCTATGTAACCACAAGGGGCAACAGGGCCAAGTGCAAAGCAGTTTGGTCTCAGTCTTGCCCCATGCCTTGGCATCCCTCTATGCCCCTTGGCTGCAGGGATGTCAGAAAGACAGAGCTCTGGGTCCCCCCGCCCCTGCTCCTGACAATGCAATGGGGAGCAGCTTCTCCCCATTGCCCCTTGGCCATCCTCCTCCCCGAAGCCTCCTGATGCGCCCCGTGGTGATCTCAGGATGGAGAGAGGACGCCCTGATGGGCTCAGCGCAGACACTTTCCAGCACCGTGATCCCAGCAGCATCAGAGCTGGGGCACCAAGGGCTCACAGGCACCAGGGCACCCCCTTATCTTACACAGGAGGGACCGGAGGGCCAGGGAGGGCGGGTGAAAGAAGAAAAACCTCTTCCCGAGGGTCCCAGATTCATCGCCTCCTATTCCTTCTCGAGATCCAGCCGCACGTTCTGCCCCGCCAGTGTCGGGGATCCGAGGCAGAGCTTTGCATTGACCAGGGCCGCATGGGGTGTGGGATGGGCATGCTGCCCTCCCTGGCCTGCGTGACCACTCGGAGGGATGCCCTCTGCAGAGCTGGGAGCCCCAGGAAAAGTGTGTGGCGCCTTGGGGCTGCCAGGGCTCTGTCTGAGAGAGAGAAGCTGTCCTGGGTAGAGCGAGCGCTCCGTGGGGAGGCAGAAAACCGGGGGTCCGTGCCTGGCTCGGTTTGGCTACAGGACACTAGAGCTTGGGCCCTTGGTTTGGGAGCCAAAGAAACTGAAGAGAATCTTGGGTGGGAGCTCCAGGGTCTGGATTATGGCCTGGGGGAGCCTGGATCAGCCCCCAGGTCTGGCCCTTCAGAGCCAGTGGGCTTCCTGGAAAGTCCTGGAGAGATGAATTTTCATTTGAACTTTGTATCCTTGGGGCCTTGCACACAGTAGGTGCCTCACAAACATTCTTTCTTCCAATCTGGAATGAAGGCGTTGGCCACGATGGCCTCTGGGGCCCTTCCAGCTTCGCCCCAGAAGATGCCCACTCCTCCTGGGCGAGGGCAGCGCCCACAGTGCCAAGCTCATGGGTTACAGGCCCCACAAAGGCAGGGGAGATCAAACCTTCCAATTTTTGGTTTTCCTTCCAAGATGCCAAAGGGAGAAGAATCAGGTTCCCCCATGTCTGGGGGGAGGAGGTGCCAAGGACTCTGGGCAAGCCCCCTCCACGGCTCCTGGTTAGCTCGGCCCTGGAGGGCAAGGTGTCCCATCAAGGACAAATCTGAGCTTTGCACTTTGCTTCTCTCCATACTTTTGTTTTTTGCTGAGGCAATTGAGGTTAAGTGACTTGCCCAGGGTCACACAGCTAGGGAATGTTAAGTGTCTGAGACCAGATTAGAACTCAGGTCCTCCTGACTTCAGGGCTGGTGCTCTATCCATTGCACCACCTAGCTGCCCCCTCTCCGTACTTCTTATAATCAACCCACCAACGGCTCGTGACGTCCTCCCTAGAGCTGGACACAGCGGGCACAGAGTAGGTGCTTCATAATTGCTTGCTGACTGATGGCCAGTCTCCTATTGCAATGCCAACACCCGGAGGCTGGGGCAGAGGGCTGGCTGGCTCTTTGGCCACGGCCAGGGGACTGATGTCTGGGGCCCCTTCCAGGTCTAGCACCCTCTGATCCTGATTCAGGACCGGCCTGCAGAGACAAGCTTCAGAAAAATGGAGGCGGCAACCCGCGGGGTCCCCGCTGCTGACCCCAGCCAGTGCTCTAGCTAAGTGGCGGGCTTGGATCCAGTTCAGCAGGGGACTGACCTTACCTTTGGGCAGCTTTCCCGTGGAGTGTAGGAACCTGGAGAGGGAAGGAGACCCAAGCGTCAGTTTTCTATAAGGACGACCCTCTGGATCAGGAGACCCCCCCCCAAATGTGATTCCATTAGCTCAGGGGGCTCCCAATTACAATCCCAAGTCTTGGAGCTTCGCCTGTGGTGGTCAGAGGCCATGAGTCACAGGGTCACTCAGCGGGACAAGGCCCTGTCAGGAACAGGACTTGAACCCAATCCCACCGACCACCCCGCTGCTCTGGGGGCTGCTTCCTGTTTCTGAACAGCTTCCTCCGTTATCAGAATCTCTCCATATATTTTTAAAGATCTAACATTTCCGCATGAGGGAGCCCCCAGCCCAGTGTCCCCCCGCTGTGGCTCTGGGTCTTGCCGAGGGGCCCCCCCAAAGGAAGCCCTGGCTGAGCCTTCCCCTGAGGGCGGCTCCATCCTCCACACACTTCCCCACAATCTCTGGGCTTCGTCTTTGGTCCCCCCCCCCCCAATCTGGGGCCATGTCCCTCCCCCCTCAAAGGATGCAAACTCCTTGATGGGGGAGGACGTGTCCTGTTTCATTCTGGCTTCCTGGGTTCAGGAAGTCAGGGGCTTCTGTCCTGCCTTTGGCAGCAACTAGCTTTTGGCCCCTGCCTCAGCCCAGCTGGCTGGAAGGGCATTGTGGTCAGTCAGGGGCCAGGGTTCAAGTCCCGGTTCCTCATCTGTCAGACAGAGAGGTCTGGTCCCCACGGCCTCTGGGCTCCCTGCTGGCTCTCTCTAACCTACAGGCCTAGATCTGAGGGGGCAGAGGGCGTTCCCAGCCCGGGAGTTCCTTCCAATGAGGGCTGTCAGGCCCGGCCCCATGTGGCCGAGCCCCAGAGCTCAGCAGGGTGTCTTGCTGATGTTACCCAATCAATACTCTTATACTCTTTCTGTGGCGACAGTAAAAACCATGGCTGATTCCATTCGACGGCTATGGAAACTGAGGCTATGGAGGGGATGAGTCAAAGGGCCGAGCCCTTCCTGGGGGGCAGCCGGGCCCACCCCTCACACCCCCTCCTTGTGGGTGCCCTGCTGCCTCCCAACCAGGACAGCTCTCACCTGGGACTGCCCCTTGTCCCAGTAACCACAAGGTGGGAAATCCACAGGATCCGGAGTCCTCGGGGTCCCAGGCAGCACCTGCCGCGGCTGAGCCCCAGCCGTTCCTGGGCCATATTTAGGGCAAAGGCACCCAAAGGCTCCCTGGGGATCTCTGAACCAATCACTTGGGCACACAGAAGGGGTGGAGGCCCTGGGCCCGCCTGGCCTGCCCGGGCCTGCCCTGCCCTGCCCTGCTCTCACCCTGGGCCACAAGAATGAGGGCGGGGCTGCGCCCGGCCTGGCCCCTGCTTTCCATAGGGTAGATGCCAAGGGCAGACAAGATGGGAAAGCGAGGCACGTGCTCTGTCTCTTGGTGTTCCCAGCAGCTGGAACACCCGGAAGGGGAGGAAACAGAGAGACAAAGAACTTCTGGAGAGCCCGAGGGAGAGGGGAGGCCCGGGGCCAAGCGGGGTCTGCTTTAAAGCTGGCTCAGCCAAGGAGCGGGGGTCCCCAATGGGAAGAAAGTCGGCCTCCCACCAGGAGGAGGATCTGAATCTGAGCCCCACTCCCATCTCACAGTTACCCGAGCCTGTGAAGAAAGTGCTCGCACGTCGGCACTTCCATGTTTCAATGCTCACGGATCTTTGTGGACAAGAACCGGACTCCCTGCCTCCACTCTCCCTCCTCCAGTCCACTGTCTACTCCAAGTGACCTTCCTCCAGAGCAGGCCTGACCGTGTCACTCTCCTGCTCAATGACTGTCAGTGGCTCCCCATCACCTCCAAGATCAGATGTAAAATCCTGCTCCCATTCAAAGCCCTTCACAGACCCTTCCAGTCTAGCTTTACTCCCCTGTGGCACTGGCCTCCATCCTCACCTGCCAGCTCGGGCTCTCAATTCCCAGCTAAGATCCTCCCTGCTCCAGAAAGCCTTTCTGCAGCCCTTGAAGGCTAGCACCCCGCTCTGTTACACATCTCCAGTTCCTTCTGCCTGTTGTTGTCCCCAGTGGCCTGGGAGCTTTGGGAGCTCTGGGAGGGCAGGACTTTTGACTTGATATTTCCAGTGTTTAGCCTGGGGACAATAAGCTCCCTAGGGAGACTGAGGACCAAATGAGACATCGGTGTAAAGCAGTAACATAAAACCCTCAGCCTGGTTTGGATGGTGCTTAACAAAGGCTTGTTGGCTGACTGTGGACTGACTGACGATCCCCTCCCCTGGGCAAGCAGTCCTTTCAATAACACAAGTTTTGACCCCTCTCTGACTTTCATAGATAGTCTTCAAGAGCTGCTGTGGTCTAAAGATTTTTTTTTAATTAAAATTTTTTTTTTTTTTTGCTTTTTGCTGAGGCAATTGGGGTTAAGTGACTTGCCCAGGGTCACACAGCTAGGAAGTGTCTGAGACCAGATTTAAACTCAGGTCCTCCTGACTTCAGGGCTGGTGCTCTAACCACTGTGCCACCTGGCTGCCCCAGTCTAAAGATTTTTCCTTCTGCACAGCACAGATAGGGCATTGGACTTGGAGTCAGGAGAAGCTGGGTTCAGATCCTGCCTAAGACACTTATTTGTTGTGTGACCCTGAGCAAGTCTCTTAATCAATCAATCTCTTATTAATCAATGAATTAATCTCTTAATGCTTCAGTTTGCTCATCTGGAATCAGGGCTGGGAGATGAGACCCTGAAAGCGTGGGCATGTTGTGTACATTGAGGTGAGGGGGAGCAGGAAGGGGACTGCAGAGAAGGCTTTTGGGTTTCCCAGAGTGTCCTCGGCTAATCGCTTTGTCCGGTGGCCAGCCAGGGACGAGGGGGTCACAGAACACTAAGAGAGTGCTACTTAGGGAAGCTCCTATCTCCCTAGAGGGAACCTTGTCCTAACTTCCCAGTCTAGTTACAAAGTCCCGCTCTGGGTTAACTTGTGAGACAGAGGGATGGGAGAATGATGAGGGCGCACAGGAATGGCAGCTGCCAGCCTTCTCTTCCCCAGAGGCGGCTCTAAGGACACCTTAGGAGGGGGGAAGTGTCCTGATGGAATAACCCATCTTGGAACTCTGCCCCAAAGCTGAGCTTGACCAGCAAGTCAGTGTGTCTGAAGACACCTCAGTTGATTCTGTCTAGCTGGCCCCCGTCCATCCTTCCTGGCGCCATTTGCATTGATGCTCTTGGCCCTTGCCCCATCTACCTCCTACTCTGGGAGCAGGACTCCATCAGTGTTATTCTTGGTTTGGGAAAGACAATGACAGTCTCTGGCCCTGCTGTCCCACTCTGCAGACCATTACTCCCCTGTAAGTGTTGTCTCTCTGTGGGAGTGGAAGCGTCTTCCTAGACTGTTTCGCTTTGGTTTCTGACTCCCAATATCTAGAATATCTAGAATAATGCTTGATACACAGTAGGCATTTAATGCGTTTTCATCCAATAATCTGGTGGTCATAAAGAAAAGAGAAAGAAATGTTTTCCACTCAGGAGAGACACTGAGGGAGGAGGAAGTACAGCATAGGGTCAGGGGTTCTGTCACATGGGCTTTGCTCAACTTTTTTTCTTTGCTACAAAGAAGGAAACGAGAGGTAAAAGCATATTGGGAACGGTTCTGATGTTTAAAAAGTTATAAATAAAAATGAATTGGGAAGAAATACAATGCAAATGGAAGGGGAAAAGACAGGCACTTACAATGCGTTTGCCCTCTGCGACTTGTAGGAGAGGTTATTGGATGACATTATGTCTGGACCTGGGCACAACCCCTGTGGGCTCTTTAACTCCTGGCTGAGCAGTCCTTTCAATCCTTCCTTATGTGATGCAATGAAGAGAGTCCCGGATTGGAAGATCTGAGTTCAAATCCCTCCTCAGATACTCCCTGGCTATGATATCTGGGACTCTCCCAATCTGCATCAGCCTCCCAGAGCGCTTGGGAAATAATCTTTGCCCCTTCGAGGGGAGGGCGGGCCACGCCAGCTCTCCCGGAGGAGGTCTCCCCACACGGGCAGTGCGCCCCGAGCCCCTTCCCTACGGATGCTAAGTCTCCCCCTAGCCCCAGGAAGGGCCGAGAGCCAGTCTGGAGAGGCCGGCCTTCCTCCTGCTCTCCCGGCCACACATGCAATAAGTGCTTTCCCAAACCCATCATTCTCCAGGGCCTGGAAGGCTTTCCTGGAGAAGCTCCAACTAGGGGAGAGGTGGCTGCGCTCATTGTGGCCATTTCGGGAAGCACGTATTTAGAGGGGGGGAGGGGGCCGGAAGGGATGGATCGCGTTGGCCACGAGCCACTGAGCGAAGCTTGTGGCGAATCCTCGTTAGCAGTCTTACAAAGTTGGCTCTCCCCCCCCACTCCTTCCCAAGATCCCGGGACACAGAATCCTGTGCTGTGCCTGATCTCGGGGACTCCTTCCGGGGTTTCTTGGCAGAGATACAGCACTGGCTGGCCACTTCCTTCTCCAACCCATTTTACAGACGAGGAAACTGAGGCAAAAAGGGCCAGGTGACTGGAAGTGTCTGAGGCCTGATGCTTTCTACACTGTGGCACCACCAGCTGGCTCAGATGTGGCTCTAGCTCCTCTCCCCATTTCATAGAGGAGGAAACTGAGGCTCAGAAAGGGCGGTTCCTTGCTCCAGGTCACACAAGGGCAGGGTTTAGGATCACAGGATCCTCCCTGTAGAGTTGGAAGAGGCCTTGAAGGCTAAAGAAACTGGTTTGGGAGAGTTAAGGGACCTGCTCAAGAAGCAGCTAGATTTGAACCCAGATCCTTGGACTCCAAATCCAGTGCTGCTCCCATGCTACTCAGGACACCCTCTGGCTGGACAAAGGGAGGCCATTCTCCCCCCAACAGCCTCCACTTCCCAGGACAGGTTGAGGGCCAGGAGGTTTCTGCTCCCGGGCTGTAAGAACAATCAGCATCTTCCCCAGGGAGACTTTTGACCTCACCCCGGCTGCTGCTGGTCAGCCAGAACTCCCCGTTCTCTTGCCGTCGCCTTGGGCGCTGTCCTGTGGAGTGACCGCCCATCTTGGGTGCGTCGGGGCTTCCTTTCCAGGGGAGTCCTGAGCCTGTTCCAGACGGTGGTGGGGCTGCCCAGGCCCTCCCTCTCCCTAGGCAGCTAGCCCCTGCCCTTGTGCTTCCTCCTCAGGTTCCCGCGTGCCTTGTTTTCCTACATTAGGGCCAGAGAGAACCTCAGGAAGCCCCTTGCCCAGCCCCTCACCTAACACAGGAAGAGAGTGGGGTCCTGGGAAAGGGAAGGACTCGCCCGCAGCCCGGCCACAAGTTAGAGGGGGGCCCTGCCCGGAGCCGCCTTCCAGTTCCTGTGCTTGCCGCCCCCTGCCAGGCCTGTTCCTAGGCCTCCACCCTGTGACGCCCGGCCTGCCCGCGCTTCTCTGCAATCTGGACCAGGGCCGGTTCCAGGCCCAACCTCAACCTCCCTGGCGCTAGGAGGCTCTCCCTGCTTAACCGCGCTCCCCGGTGTCCCTTTCCCATTTAGATATTTAGCACCAGTCCAAACTAGGACCACCCAACCTCCTTTTGCTCAGAGACGTGATCCTGAACATTTTTAGCAGCAGCTATTTTCCCCCCTTTAACTGGCTCTGTGATGGCATAGTTATGAGGCACTCCCAGTGTGGAGACTCTCTCCACCAACTAGACTGCTCCCCTGTTCTTAGTTTAATTGCTTCAGAGAGCTGCCTAGGGGTCACTGGGAGGCTGTGACAGGGACTCTTTCTGTCTCTGTCTCTCTCTCTGTCATCTCTTTCTGTCTCTATCTCTGTCTCTCTGTGTCTGTCTCTGTAGCTCTTTTTGTCTCTCTGTCATCTGTCTCTGTCTCTGTTTCTGTCTGTCTGTCTCTGTCCTGTCCCAGGAGCTTCATAACAACCCAGAGAGGTAACTCTGTGCTGACAACGATCCCCATTCTACAGATGAGGAAACTGAGGTTTAAAGAGGTTGGCAGTCAGGCAACAAGCATTTACTGACTCCTCGGGGTACGCCAGGCACTTTGCCAAATGCTGGGAATAAAAAGAAATCCAAACAGCCCTCGCCTCCAAAGGTTCCCATTCTGAGGGGGGAGCCAACACAAACAACTGTATTTGTGTAAGATGTGCAGTGAGTGAGGAGGGTGGTCTCAGGGGCCCCGGCCATGCAGGGAGGGCTGGGACTGGAGCAGGAAGTCAGGGGGCAGAGAGGAGGTGGGCAGCATGGGGGCACAGACTGTGAGAAGTGATCCAACCTCGGTTAGACCACCAACAAAGGGCAGAAGCAGAATTCAAAGCTGTTTTCCTGTGGGGGCTCAAGGCCCACAAAGGCGAGCTCAGGGTCACCCAGCCAGGAAGTAACTGAGTCAGGATTGAAGTCCTGGTCTCTGCCCTTGGATCCAGGACTTACCCACCGGACTACGCTGCCCACCATCAGACTAGATGTGCCCAGCTTCGGGAGTGAGCCCAGAGCTCCTCACAAATGGCAGGGGACACCTGGGGCAGACCCTGAGTCGGGGGCAATGCCCAAGGCCATCACTCCGCTGCAGAAAGGAGGAAATCTGCCTCAGGACCAGCCATTTGACTCCCCCTACTTTGAGACCTTTGCTTTCCCATCACCTTGGTTCTGGAGTCTGTCCCTCTCCCTCCCACGCTCTGAAAGTGGGATCTCTGCGTCAGGGAATAACAGTGGGAAAAAAGGCCGGCTAGTCCGACTGGCCGGCAAATCTGCCAAATCTGACGGTGCCTGTGTATGCAGTATCCCACACCCATAGGCCCTCCCCTCTGCAAGGAAGTGAGGCAGGCTGGCAGTCAAGCTTTTCTTTTACTACATGGGTAGGATGGAAATGTTGTGTGCATGAAGGCACATGGATAACCTATATCAAAGCGCTTGTATTCTCAGGGCAGGGGTGGGGGGGAAGGGAAAAATATGGAACTCAAAAGTTTTAAGAACAAATGTGAAACTTTGTTTTTACATATAACTGGTGAATATTAAATTATTATTTTATAATCATCATACAGAATCAGGAGGGATGCCTTGGGGAGAGGTGGCCAGAGGCACAGCCTGCTCGGTGACCCTTCACCCAGGAGACGGCTGACAGACCAAAAGAGTTAGAGCTAGGAAGGACCTGAGGGATCAAGCCCACCTGTCTCATTTTACAGGTGAGAAAACCGAGGTCCAGAGATGCTAAAGGACTCACCCGGCTGGTAAATGTCTGAGACGGGACTGGAACTTGAATCCAGGCCCACCATCCTCTCCCTTACACAGAGCCTTTCAGCCTAAGATCCCTGGGACTGTGTTGCTGGACGCTCAGGTAAGATGCTTAGGCCTCCAAATTTCACCTCCCCTTTGTAAATGGAGCCTGAAATTCCCCCAGGAAGGCCAATATTCACAAATAAAGCTATGCCGCAGGACCGAAGGGGGGGATGAGATCTCTGCTTCTGCATTCACTGTCTGATTCTGGGTTTAGGGAGGGAGTTGATCCAAAATACCCATGGGATACAGCCTTCCTGGGGTTTACCAACTAGGTGGATCATGATTGATTAGATCCCGGTCCAGATATCCTAGGACCAAGTCCCCTGATTGGACGTTCTGATCCCATAGTTTGCTGCCAAAGTGATTTATTTGATCATGGTACTTCCCTACTCAAAAAGTCCAGTGGCTCCCAATTGCTTCTAAGTTAAAATCATAGCTGTTGTGTGACTCTGGGCAAGAGTCACAATTTCCTCAAAAAATCAAAATCAAAACTGCTCAGGCCCTTCACAATCCGGCCTCGGTTGATCCTGCCAGCCTCACTGGACACTGTGGTCCTCACTGGTCTTTTTGCACTCCTCCATCTCCCTGGACTCCATTTTCTCCTCTCCTCCACTGGACAGAGACTCCTCCAGGCAGCCTTCCCGGGTTCTCCTCTGCCTCTGGCCATCTGCTCCTGTTCCGTCTCCCACACTGCCTTGTACTTGACAGTCTGGCGTTTGCTCTTTTTCTTTTTCTTTGGTCTCTATTTAACTATGTTTTTATCATCTCCCTTGTCAGAAGGTGAGCTCCCTCACAGTCGGGACTGCTTCATTCCTCAGCACCCAGCCCAGGGGCCTGGCACAATCAATCATCAAGCACTTATTAATTGTCTTCTAAGGAGGAAAAAATGGAAGAATCGGGGAAAAACCAGGCCAGCCAAACCTACCACTGTAGCACCATTTCTGACAGCAGTGGCAATATTCCCTTCCCACAGTTCCCCAGCTCTGCAGAGGAAGGAGGAGGTCCATTTTCATACCCTTCTCTGGCTCTGTGGGTTAGGAAGGCTATTTTGGAAGCTGTGAGGAGGAGGGATTGATGAGGGGGCAGAGGGGAGACTAAATGGGGTCTCCTGTCACTCTGTGGCAGCTCCTTCTGGGTGATCAGTGGAGAGGGCAGTTTGATTGCCTGGGTTCACTGGGAGGAGAAAGGGGTCTGCTGAGAAGGCCTGTGGGAAAGGGCTCCAAGCCCCAGCCCGGGAGATGGCAGGAAAGCTAGCTGAGCATGGGAGGAGAGCTTGCTCAGACACCAGGAACCTCAGCGATGTGGTCACGCTCTATTTGCTCTGTGAAACCAGCCATGAGAAACCTAAGGGCCCTACAGATAAAATTAACTCTTTGCTTCCTACAAGGCGGTGCATCCTCATCTTCCTGAGGAGGGGAGGTCCCCTGGGGAGAGGGGAAGGAGGGAAGGAAAGGGCCCATTTGCCCCTGGTTCTGCCTTTCAGTCTGGCATTCTGGCTGCCTGGGCCATACCTTGCTGTCCGTGGTGCTGAGGCTGCAGGGGCTGCTTCAGGATGAGACCCCGACCCCTTCAGCCCCCAGACGGCAGCTTTCCTCAACAGGGCGCTGCCTGGCAATGCCAGCCGAGGCTCGTCGCCTCCAGGAAGCCCTTCTCCACTCCTAATCTAGCACGACCACCCAGTTTCTTGCCTGGTCCTACCTCTGGACTCCTTTCGGAGAGTAATAATAACTTGCATTTCTGCAGCTCTTTGAGGCCCTCAAATCACGTTTCTCACAATAACACCGTGAGATATATAGGGTCAAGTATTGCCATCTTTATATTGCAGGTGGTTCAGAGGTTGCTTTGCCCGAGGTCCCGGGGATCAGAGGCCAGAAGCAATTTTAGCAAAGAACAACCTTGTATTAAGATCCTACCAAGTGCCGAGCCCTGGGCTGAGCGCTGGGCATACTACGTGGGTTAAAAGCCGTCCCCAGCCACAAGTTTATATCCTGATGGGGGAGATGACATGTATATAAATAAATACATGCAGTACACATAGGAAGTAGCTGAAAAGAGTTAAACCCAGAACTTTCCTAAAGCCAAGTCCCATACTCTTCAATATACTACGGTCTCCATGGTAACTGCTATATTTTTCAGCATAGATTTCTATTTTTTCTTTATGACTCAGTTTTGGCTCTCCTCTTTCTCCCCGGGGACTAGGATGATCCCTCTGCTTGTGCATGTACCCAAAGAATCGAGCACAGGATTGGGCACTTTGTGGCAACTTCTCAGTGCTGTGTAGAATAATGGGGAGAGCACTGGTCTTGGGGGTCATAGAATCTGGGCTTGAGTACCTTACCAGCTGTGTGACCTGCTGCAAGCCTCAGTTTCCTCAGTTACAAAATGATAACAGTAATATTTGCAGCCATGTCATACATTAGCTAGACTGCTGAGCTTGGAATCAGAAAGACCAGAGTTCAAATACCACCTCAGACACTTATTGCTGTGTGACCCTGGGCAAGTCACTCAACCCTGTTTCCCTCGGTTTCCTCATCTGCCAAACAAGCTAGAGAAGTAAATTCTAATATCTCTGCCAAGAAAACCCCAGAGGGTCACAAAGAATCAGACATGCCTGAAAAATGGCTGAAAAACAACCATCTATCTATGAAGATTTGTTCCCCAGAGCGACACTTGACTACAACAACTCAGAGTTTTAGAAATAAGCCTGTGGGTTTGGATTTCAGTTCTGTGGCTCTTGAGCCCCCATCAGTGTATTTCATATAAGCAATTTGCCAGTCAGAATTAAATAACTTTTAGAAAAGGTTGTTTATTATAAAATTTACTCTCTCAATAATATATGCATGTGATATATAAGCATATTATACACTATCATTTCTATATATTGAATATAATATTTTCTATATAATTTCTATATATTGAATATAATATATAATTGTATAGGGAGAGAGGGGTGGAGGGAAAGTGATAGATAGAAAGAAAGAATAATATCTCAAGCTAGGCCCATTTGTGGAGGAAGGAGCCCCGACTCATTCGTCAGAAGACTTGGGTATCGCTTTTGGTCACTTCCTAGCCACATCATTTGACTTCTCTACTGCAGACACTATAAAGCTGAGATCATAATCCTCATACTGTCCTGTCACAGGTGTGTTGCAGAAGTCTACAGAGATAATGTAACTAATGGTGGTTTTTTGGAAATTGTAAAAGTTTCTCCAGGTATCTAAAACTCTGGTGATTCTTAATCTAAGAGGTAACTGAGATGAGCCAGTCAGAAAAAGTTGGGTCCAAGCTGGGCACCTTACTGGCGGCCACTTACACTACTTCTCAGTGACCAGGAAACTCTAACGTTACTGACTGTAGAGCAGGTGGTAGTGGGAATCCCCTACATGATGAAATCATAGACACCCACCCCCAAAAAGGATGAAGGAAAGGCAGCTTTCCAAAGCACCATTGTTATAACTGGTTGTGGTTAGACCAGCCTGCCCATAAGAGAAGAGGCCTTTGGGTCCCCTCCCCCTGCCAGCACAGGTGGCTCCTTGCTTTGGGTGGTAGGAGACACTGCAGGAAGTGCCCCCTCCTACCTCTTTCTCCCTCCCCCAGCCCCTCCCACCTCCTCTCCCCAGCTCCCCAGGCTTCTATCTCTGGTCAGCCCTAGGGAGGATGGAGAACCCGCCATGTCCTACCTTATTGCGGAGTAAAGGGCGATGTGGTTGGCGTGACCGCTCACCCCGCCAGTGTCGAATGTCACCACCTGTGGAGAAAGCCAGGCTGGAGTCAGGCGGGCAGGGCAGCTGAAGGGGAAGGGGAGAGATACCTGCTCCACTCCACTTTACCAGCAGTTGCCAAGGGGTGCCGGTGGCCAGGGCCAGTTAGGGTGCTGAGACCGATGAGGGCCAGTTTTGGGGTCCCAAGAGTGGGAGTGGGGGTGACCAGAACTGCTCGCAGCCAGGATGGAATGGGGCTAAATGCTTCTCACAGGTACTGGGCTGACCACTGGGCCAGTTGTGGGGGGGGGAGGGGACTTGGGAAAGGGTCATCTCTACCATCGTGGAGGGGAATAAATGACATGCCCCTTCTTCAAAGACAGCCATAGTGACTGAACAACAACAGGCGAGTCTGTGATCTGGAAGGGCCGGGAATTGCCTCCCCTTCAGACGGATGCCCCAGAGACCATCTAGCACCCGTTTGTTTTTTTCTGAGACAATTGGGGTTAAGTGACTTGCCCAGGGTCACACAGCTAGAAAGTGTTCTGTGTCTGAGACTAGATTAGAACTCGGGTCCTCCTGACTTCAGGGCTGGCGCTCTATCCCCTGCCCCACCCAGCTGCCCCTGCCACCAGTTTTTTTTTTCTTATCTTTTTTTTTTTTTATTAAAGCTTTTTATTTGTATGACATATGTATGGGTAGTTCCTCAGTATTGATCTTTACAAAGCTTTCCATTACAAATTTTACCCCCAGTCCCCTCCCCACCCCTAAATGGCAGGAAGTCCACTACATGTTAATAATGTTGAAATACTTGACAAGTTATGCAAGAAAAATCCTATCTACAAGAAAAAAAAGAAAATCAGAGAAAGGAAACACAATGCAAGCAAATATCAATAGAGATCATGAAAATGTTACGTTGTGGTTCATATTTGATTTCCCTCTCTCTGGGTGTATATGGTTTTCTTCAATGAACAATTGGAACTGGTTTGAGACAATTCTTTGTTGCAGAGAGCCATGTCCATCAGAATTGATCATCATGTAATATTGTTGTTGCTGTGTATGATGATCTCCTGGTTCTGCTCGTTTCACTCAGCATCAGTTCATGCAAGTCTCTCCAGGCCTTTCTGAAATTGTCCTGCTGGTCGTTTCTTACAGAGCAATAATATTCCATAACATTCATATACCATCATTTATTCAGCTACTCTCCAATTGATGGGCATCCCTTCAGTTTCCAGTTTCTAGCCACTACAAAAAGGGCTGCCACAAACATTCTTGCACATGTGGGGCCCTTTCCCTCCTATAAGAAGAGGATATAAATCATTTAAATAGCCCCATATTAGAAAAAGAAATAGAACAAGCTATTAACCAACTCCCTAAGAAAAAATCTCCAGGGCCAGATGGATTTACATGTGAATTCTACCAAACATTCAAAAAACAATTAATTCCAATACTATACAAACTATTTGAGAAAATAGGGACAGAAGGTATATTGCCAAAATCCTTCTAGGAGACCAATATGGTGCTGATAGCTAAACCAGGTAGGGCGAAAACAGAGAAAGAAAACTATAGACCCATTTCCCTAATGAATATTGATGCAAAAATTTTAAATAAGATATTAGCAATGAGATTACAGAAAGTCATCCCCAGGATAGTACACTATGACCAAGGAGGATTTATACCAGGGATGCAGGGCTGGTTCAATATTAGGAAAACTATCAGCATAATTAATTATATTAATAACCAAATTAACAAAAACCATATGATTATCTCAATAGATGCAGAAAAAGCCTTTGATAAAATCCAACACCCTTTCCTATTAAAAACACTAGAGAGTATAGGAATAAATGGGCTTTTCCTTAAAATGATCAGCAGCATCCATTTAAAACCATCAGCAAGCATCATATGTAATGGAGACAAACTAAAACCATTCCCAATAAGATCAGGAGTGAAACAAGGCTGCCCACTGTCACCATTACTATTTAGTATTGTATTAGAAATGTTAGCTTTAGCAATAAGAGAAGAAAAAGAGATAAAAGGAATCAGAGTAGGTAATGAAGAAACCAAATTATCACTCTTTGCAGATGACATGATGGTATACCTAGAGAACCCTAGAGACTCCACTAAAAAACTACTAGAAACAATTCACAACTTTAGCAAAGTGGCAGGATTCAAAATTAATCCACATAAATCATCAGCATTTTTATATATTACCAACAAAGTTCAGCAGCAAGAGATACAAAAAGAAATTCCATTCCAAATAACAGATGATAGGATAAAATATTTGGGAATCTATCTGCCAAGGAAAAGTCAGAAACTATACGAACTAAACTACAAAATACTTTCCACACAAATAAAATCAGACCTAATCAATTGGAAAAACATTAAGTGCTCATGGGTAGGCAGAGTGAACATAATAAAAATGACAATACTACCAAACTAATCTACTTATTTAGTGCCATACCAATCAAACTCCCAAGAAATTACTTTACAGATCTAGAAAAAATAGTAGCAAAGTTCATTTGGAAGAACAAAAGGTCAAGGATTTCAAAGGGATTAATGAAAAAAAAAGGCAGATGAAGGTGGCCTCGCTGTCCCAGAACTAAAACTATATTATAAAGCAGCGGTCATCAAAACCATTTGGTACTGGCTAAGAAATAGAGCAGTCGATCAGTGGCACAGGATAGGTTATCAGGACAACCTAGGCAATAACCTTAACAATCTAGTGTTCGATAAACCCAAAGACCCCAGCTTTTGGGATAAATACTCACTATTTGGCAAAAACTGCTGGGAAAATTGGAAACTAGTGTGGAAGAAATTAGGGCTTGACCCATACCTAACACCACATACCAAGATAAGATCTAAATGGGTTCATGATCTAGATATAAAGAGGGACTTTGTAAGCAAGTTAGAGGAATGTAATATAGTTTATCTCTCAGACCTGTGGAGATGGAATAAATTTATGTCCAAAGAAGACCTGGAACTCCTAATTGAACACCAGATGGATAATTTTGATTATATTAAGTTAAAAAGTTTCTGTACAAATAAAACAAATGCAGACAAGATTAGGAGGGAAGCATCAATTTGGGAAACCATCTTTACATTTAATGGTTCTGATAAGGGCCTCATTTCTAAAATATATAGAGAATTGTCTCATATATATAAGAATTCAAGCCACTCTT
This sequence comes from Myrmecobius fasciatus, assembly GCA_023553655.1. NCBI lineage: Eukaryota > Metazoa > Chordata > Mammalia > Dasyuromorphia > Myrmecobiidae > Myrmecobius > Myrmecobius fasciatus. Next base: position 187,080 of record JAJPUD010001281.1, read on the forward strand.
CAATAGATAAGTGGTCAAGGGATATGAACAGACAATTTTCAGAGGATGAAATTAAAACCATCTCTAGTCATATGAAAAGTTGCTCCAAATCACTATTGATCAGAGAAATGCAAATTAAGACAACTCTGAGGTACCACTACGCACCTGTCAGATTGGCTAAAATGACAGGAAAAGATAATGATGAATGTTGGAGGGGATGTGGGAAAACTGGGACACTGATACATTGTTGGTGGAACTGTGAACGGATCCCACCATTCTGGAGAGCAATTTGGAGCTATGCTCAAAAAGTTGTCAAACTGTGCATACCCTTTGACCCAGCAGTGTTTCTACTGGGCCTATATCCCTGCCACCAGTTTTTAAGGAATCCAAATGCCTTGGTACATTTTGAATTGAAAGTAGCAGGCCCGGGCCACTTTGGGGATGATTTAGAAGGTGCCTCCAGGGGTGCTGGGCCATCACTCCAGGGAAGAACTGAGATCCTCCCTGCATCCCAGGATCATCCCCTGCCCATCCCTCTACTGCTCTCCTTAAGTCACCATTACTGTAAAGGTCGGTCTAACATTTCTGGTCCCAACAGCAGATTACCATGACCATCCATGCCCATCAAGTGCCAGTCACTGGGTTCTGGGGATACAGAGCAAAATGAAACTAACCCTGCCCTCAAGGAGCTCAGACCCTATTGGAAGGAGCACCATGCATTAAGCGGATACAAAGTCAATGCTAAGGGAGTCCTGAGGCAGGAAAGGAAGGAAGAAAGGAAGGAAACAACTAGTTACTGGCTACCTACTGCACAGAAGGTGACACTGGAACTGAGACTCATAAACACCAAGAGCCTAATGTGTGCAGGATAGATGGAGGAGAACCTCAGAAAGCTTGGGATCTAGTAAGGGAGTTGAGACAGCTCTCCACGCCGATGCCCAAACCCAAGCTAGAGACCACAGAGCCTCGAGACACTGCAGGGAGAGCACCTCCTCCAGGCTGGGACGACTAGAGAGAGGTTCCCAGGACCTTGGAGCTGGAGGGGGGCCAGGGGCTCATCTGGGCTATTCTGGGCCAACCGAGGTCTGAAGGACAATCCCAGCTCCAACTCCCTAAGCGGGCGTCCAGATCATGACTCAAGAATTGAATTCAACTAAAATCAGATGTTAAATTATACAAAATGAAAAAAAAAGCTACCAAAAAAAAATTACAATTTGTTAGAAACAAATGTGTATAATCTAATGAACAGAGCCATCCTGTTTCTGGGCCCTCTTCTCCTTTCTGGTTTTTTCCATAGACTTTTCCTTTCTAAGACAGCCGTGGGCCCAGCATGCACATACGTACATTTTCCCAATTCTGCTTTGTTTACCCTGTGTCTGACCGTGTGCACTGGCCCTTATCTCCTGGTATTCTCCTTACTTCCCCCACCTCCTCACTTTGGACTGCATCTGTGCTTTTACTGGTCTGGGGAACTCCCAGCGAGGAAAGGCTCTTTGCCAATGCAGATAACACTTCCCTGCACTTCAGAGTCCCGGAGAGTGGCTTGGGGCACTGAGGTTAAATGATGTGACCAGGACCACACGGCCGGTTTTGAAAGCAGGCTCTTCTGACTTTGAGGCGGGCCCTCTAGTTACTTTGCGAGCAGTTCTCAGGAGCCTTTTATATTCTTAAATGATTGATGATCCCCCAAAGAGCTCACTCACACACTCACACACACACGCACTCACACATGCACTCACACTCACACACGCACTCACACTCACTTATACACACACATGCACACACTCACTCACATGCACACACTCACTCACACACACACTCACTCTCACACACTTATACACACACACACACTCACACACACTTATACACACTCACACATGTGCACACACACGCACTCACACTCACACACACACTCACACTCACTTATACACACACGCGCACACACACACACACACACTCACACACATGTGCACAGACATTCTCTTGAGGAGCTCCTTATATTGACCAACACGGACGCAGCTGTTTAAAGTCTTTCTGCAACTCATCTGAATAAAGAACGCCACGCTGGCTCTCTAATGGAAGCTCTCTCTGAGGCTGCAGAGGACAGAATGAAAGCAGTGCAGACTCAGGAGGCCTGCGGACTCCTCCTGGAGAGGAGGCTCCCTGGCTGAGCTGGCGAGATGGGGCGAAGCCCCCTCCCCCACCGTCCCCAGCTCTCTGCTTTGGTCAGAGGCCCGGCCGTTCTTCTTGTGGGCTATGACCCTCCCCTTCCTCTTTGCCACATGTCGCTGGGCTCTTCCCTCTCCCAGGAAGCAAGCCCTGGGCCCTCTCTGGCCTAGATTGCTGCAGTGACCTTGCTGCGGGTCTCCTTGCCTCAAGTCCCGAGCTCCTCTGCTTGGTTCTTGCCTCCAGCCTCGTGACTCATGGCTCCCTTCCAGGCCATCTCTCCCGTGGGGCACTCTGCCAGATGTTGCCCTCCGCGGCTCCTTTGTGCCCCTCCCGCCCAGAATGTCCCCCTTCCTGCTCAGGACCTTGCAGCACTCCCCCCGTTCTTCCGACGTAGCTCGAGCTTCTCCAGGAACCCTTTTCATCCTTGTCATTTCCAAGTATTTGTATGTCCCCGGCCTAGCGGGGAGCCTCGCACCCAGGAGATGCTCGTTAAGTGTTTGGTGCATCATGATAGTACAGATGACAGATGATGTCAGAGGGGGAATGGAATGGACAAATATGAGAGCCCCTGGGAAGAATAGCTTGGTGGGTCTTGCACCCTTCACATCTCCCTCTTTCTTTCTCTGTCTGTCTTTCTGTCTCTGTCTCTGTCTGTCTCTCTGTCTCTGTCTCTCTTTATCTTTCTTTTTCTCTTCTCTTTTTATCTCTCTGTCTCTCTCTCTGTGTCTCTGTCTCTCTCTCTTTCACACTGCCCCAGTAGAAAGTAAATTCCCTCGAGGGCCCATGATTTTTGTGCTTGATCTTTGTGCCCAGCCTACAGAAGACTTTTAATAAAGGCTTTTTGGATTATCTTTAAACATATCTCTTCCTGATTGTTTTAAAATTTTCATTTTTTTTGCAATTAAATAAAATTTCTTTTCTCTACTCCCACCTCCCCCACCCATTGAAAGAAGAGGAAAGAAAAGAAGCTCTTACAGCAAATGTTCGTAGACAAGTAAAACTTGCTGGATTGGTTATTGGGCTGTATTTCCCAAGGTCATGTAGGTAGTAAAAAGGAGAGCGCGGATCCCAGTCCAAGCTCCTTTCCAACAAGCCCAGCATGTTGTCCGCCGTGTCTCACTCGGCTTTCTCAGGGTGAAGGGCTGAATCACCCTCGGCCCGAGCTCAGCGAAACACCTCTGCCTTGCTGGGAGCCCCTGCTTAAGCCCAGCGCCCCCTCGCACCCCCACTTTACGGCCCTGCCTCTCCCCCTCCTCTGGAAACACCGTTAAAAATCCACCGGCCGCAAGGCTCAGAGAAACTTCATTCACGCGGAAGGTTTCGCCGCCTTGGGCGCCTCCCTCCTCAGCAAAACGCTGCACCCCCCTGCTTCCTCAGCCAATGCTGGGCACCGGGTCTGAGCCCGGGGGGTCTTCGTGCTCCGTCAGGGCGTCTCTCGGTGCCGACGTGTCCGTCTGGCTGGAGCCGGGCGAGCTTGCTGGGCCTCTTCTTGATGACTCTGGGCTTCCCGCGGGGTCAGAGGGCAGGGTCCCCAGTGAGGCTGGGACTTAGCCCGGGACGGGTCTCTTGTCTTCCTCAGACCAGGGGTCACAAAGGAAGCTGGGCCGTGGCGGGCTTTCCAGAGCAGACCTTGCCCCGGGGAATCCTTGTCCCTAACGAGTGTCGGGCTTTAGAGATTCCCCCTTCCTCACTTACTGGGCAAGGTGCAGGTGAGACGGGGTCCCTGACCTCCGGGAGCTTAGGGGCTCCTCGTATCGGGCACAGCCACACGGGGCATGGGCAGAACCATCCTTCCAGGGCATCGGAACGCTACGAAGGGAGGCGCTTTGTGCGCCTGGAGCTGAAAGTCGCCCGGCCGTGGGCAGAGGCTCTGAGGAAGGGCCTGGCGGGCAAACCCAGGATCTTGGGGGCAGCGGGGCACACTGGGGGAGGCCAGGCTGGCAGCCTGGCCCCACATCTAACACTGTGCCAGAGGCCAGCTGCCCTCTGTCTCCTCCTCTGACTACCCTGGGAAGGAGTCGTGTGAATGTGGGCCGAGTGAGGCTCCTTAGTCTCTGCTCTTCCCAAACGGAGCTCACTGAAGACGGGATGGGGCGCGCAGCTAACAGCCAGCCAGAAAGATCTGAGGGCAACCCCCCCCTCTTGATTTTCTCATCTATAAAATGGGCAGAACAGCGCCTTGGTACTTGGCTCATGGGCCTGTTCTGAGGCTCAGACAAGACCGTGTTTAGAGACTGCCTGACTGTCCCGGGAGGCCGTTGTAGACATGTTAGTCATCACAACTGTGCCAGGCTGCTCCTACTGCCCAGGCTCATGGAACCAGCGAGGAAAAAGGTCACGAGTCGGGAACCCTTCTGCTATATCATGTCCCCTAAGGGCTGGGGAACGGACACAGGGACTCAGCTCTGCCTGAAGGCGTGAAGCCCTGGTCAATGAAAAGCCACAAGCCTGACTGGCTGGCCATGACTGCCGGCGCTTTGGGGTGTTCCTCTCCCAGTCCTGGAGGCAGGAGCATCAGGGTGATCACCTCCATTTTGCAGCTGAGGGAGCTGAGGGCCCAATGGCAGAGCCAGGTCTGCCGGCTCCAAGATTCAAAACAAACCCCCCACGGGTGAGCACGGCCGTGTCAGCCGGGGCTACGTTACCAGATCGATGTGGTTAGCCTTGATGTGCCTCAGGAGGAGGGGAGCCAGGAGCTCTGTGTTCCACTGAACATTCGGGTCATCTGGGAGATGTCTGAAAGAGAGAGGCACAGGACAGTGAGGGGAGTCCTGGGGAGTCCTCCCTGAGGTCCTTTGGAAGCCCCCTCCACATCTGTCTGTGTGGCAAGAGGTGGCTGGACCACCAGAGATCACCCCAGAGTGGGCAGGGAGACCCTCCCAAGCCAGGCAGCCTTTCAGCACGGCGTCTGGGGTCTCGTCTCCCCAAGTTCAGAAAGCTGGCCAATAGGAAGAAGGCCGGAGACTGACCCCGTGTCATCATCGGTAGGAACTCTCAAATGGGGAAGCTCCCCCATCAACACAGGTCGCCGCTCACAACACTGGGATGCTGAGGGAGGGGCCGTGGAGTCAGTATTCTCCAGCACAGCACCCAGGGGGCCTTTCCACAGGTACCACGGCGTCTCCTCCTCCCACAAGATCCCTCTCTGTACGGGGCACAGCATGACTTGCCCACTGCCACACAGCCAGGAGGAATCAGAGGTCCCCTGGTTCCAAGCCTGGCTGTCTCACCCTAACACCCCCCCAGCACTAACATGGGGGAGGTGACCCCCCATAGTGGGGCTGCTAGCTCGGAGGGCTTCCCCCGGTGAGACCACTGAAGAGCTCCAGGGCCATGGGATGCACAGGAGATGAGGGCCTGGGGTCACAGGCGTGTGATGGAGCTCAGAGGTCATCTAGCAGAATCCAGCCAAGAGGGCAGGGTGGGACTGAAAGGCAAAGGCGGCCTGGGATTCCCAGGGCAGCCCTCCTCCTGCCCCACACTGCTCTGCCTAATGAGGAGCCTCCAGTCTAGCTGCAGGGCTTCGAAACTCCTCCAGACCAGCCCAGCCTTCAGTGGCAGCAGAACCAGGTACTAGACTTTTTTTTTTTCCCCCAGGCTCTGGGGCTTCCGTGTGGGAGGGGAGAGGCCAGGTGCTGGCCCCAGAAGGACTAGGGAATTCGGAGGCAGAGAAAATGGGGAGAAGATTTCTAGTAAGAGCAGTCTCATGAGCAAAACCCTGAGGACCAGTGGAGGGCTTTCCTGTTCCCAGCTGTGCTCCCCTTGCAGTCAGGAGCCATCATCATCCTGGTCTTTGAACGAGGCTCCAGAGGATAGAGTTTCACTTTCGCTCGACAATGGATTGGCCATGGCGGATGATGGTGGAGAGAAAAGACTTAAGAATCATTTTATCCTTTTTGTCCTTCCACTCTCCTATATGTGTTTATCTCCATCTTCTGCTGCTCTTGGTCTTCCTCCTCTTCTAACAAAATGATCCTTGAGACCTTTCTACAGGACCCTGCCCACCTGGCTTTCCTATCTTTTTTTTCTTCCACTTTTCCTCGTTAATACATATTTTTTTAATACATAATAATACCTAATTTTATTTTTTTAATACATAATAAAAATATATTTTGACATAGCTGCTGAATTTATCTAATCAAGCATTCCTCTTCTTGTTCTCCATTTAAAGACTGGATGTATTTAATATTTTCATTATATCACCAGACTTGGTGCTGGAGGAGTCAACTACTAGAGGATCATCCCCAAGATCAAGAGCCATGACTTCATGGCAGAGAAGAACTTGAAGGGCAGGAGAGGGGAGACTTCTGGCCAGATGTCACACAAGGAGTCAAGTTTCAGCTCCAGGTGTTCTGACTCTGTCTCCCCTCTCAAAAAAGTGTGCCATAATCGAATTAAATTGTTTGTGACTTTCTCGTGGCTTCTGATATTTTTGTGATAGTGATCCCCAGCCACAAAAAGGTACTGAATCACCGGGTGGAGATACAGAAGTTTCCAGTTGAATTCATCCATCATTCTGGTCCCCTTCCCTTCAGCCTGGAGGGCTGTTTTCCTGTATGTGTACAGCTTGGCCGGAGGCTTGAGATGGCTGCTCAGGTGAGCTATTTCCAACATCAGCAGCACTTTCCCTGTTGAAGATCCAGTTGGTGTTTTCTCCCCAGATGGTCCCTCTGGCCGACAGTAGTGATGGAGTTTGGAAAGGCAGAAAGTTTAGCAAGGGGGAAGAGAGTGGTGCTGGGGGGGACAGGGACACCAAGAGGAAGGCTTTTTGTCACAGAGTCACTCCCTGGCCTGGGAGCCAGGAGATTGGACTGACAGGTTGACTTACTTCCTAGCTGGAAGCCCTGGGGCAGTCATTGTCCCAGCTCCTTCAGGCCTCATTTTTCTCACTGTAAGATAAGGGGGTTGGACTAGATGATTTTCTTCTGAAGCTTTTGTTTTCCCTCTGGCTCTTTAGCTCTGAATGGTGAGATGTGAGGAACTCAATTAAGTGTTTACTCTTTTCCAGGTAGATACCATATGAGGTGCTGAGGATCCCTTAAGAAAGACCCTCCCCCCCCAAAAAATGGTTTTCCCATAAGTAGCCGACCTTCCATTGGGGTGGGACTTTGAGAGAGGAAGTAACACATGCACAGATAAGTGAGTATAAACTATGTGCACCAGGTAGATTGCAATCCCAAAGCAGATCCTCCGGGCCAATTCTTGACCATATCTCCCTACAAGTTCAGCACTGCACAGTCACCCAATGTGCTGGTTGTCTTCCTTTCTGTCTCCTGTCCTCTTGAGGCTACCAGTAGAACACTCAGACTGTCTACCTATGAGCCTGCATCTTCCCCACATGATCAACCGGCCTTACTTGCTTTTAAAAGATTTCTGTGATGTTATCCCTCCGGGCAGTCCTTATTCACAATTTCTCACTGGGTCTCCCTTTCATCTTGCTCACACCCACCAGGCATCTTTCCTTTGCTTTTGGAACAATGATCATTTTTAATTCTTCGGAGCTTCTAATGTTCCATGACTTACAGCCATAGGATACTGATGGCCTACTGGCATTGAAAGGATGGATCTTTGTTCCCAGGAAAGTTTGAAGTCATTAAAAAACCTTTGATGTTGTTGTAGTGTTCATCCTTCAATTTCTTTCCTTTTTTTAAATAATAATTTAATAATAATAATTTTTATTTTCAAAATGCATGCAAAGATAGTTTTCAACATTAACCCTTGCAAACCCTTATGTTCCAAAATTTTCTCCCTTGCTTTCTCCACCCCCTCCTCTGAACAGCAAGTAATCCAACATATGTTAAACATATACAATTTTTCTATACTTATTTCCATATTTAACGAGCTACACAAGAAAAATCAGATCAAAAAGGAGAAAAATGAGGAAAAAACCCAAAAAGCAAGCAAACAACAACAAAAAGGTGAAAAAACTATCTTGTGATCCACATTCAATCCCGACCCAACAGTCCTCTTTCTGGATGCAGATGGCTCTCTCCATCAGGAGTCCATTGGAAGTGCCTGAATCATGCTTCAATTTCAAAGAGGACAATGACATCACGGGTGATGACTTGCCAGCGGATTGGATTTAAGTGAAGCAGAACTGCACCAAGTCATCGGTCTCATTCTTTCTTCCAGAGTCAAAGTCCAATGGCAAGACAAAACTTGGGGTGATTGGCCCAGGAGGCAGTAGATGACCTTGGTGTCTTTGATCCCACAATAGCCCCTCCTCCACACTGTGCTCTACTTCCTTATTGGGATGCTATTTTAGAGAGCTTTACGGTTTTGTAAAGGCAGAACAGACTGTTTTCCTTTTCCCAGGATCAATTCATTATCCATCTGTTACTGTCAGTCCCAAGTTCTAAGGGACAAATTCTATATAGATCATTCATCTAACTTCACGTCACTCTCTGAGCAGTCTACTTTTGATCCAGTTGATTTTTCCTCTGTGGATCTACACCTGAATGGTTGGGCATCTCTTCAGTGTTTCGGGGCTTCATGAATAATGCCATCAACAAAGAACAGCATCTGGAAGAGCTTACCACCATCCATCACTTTCTCTGGCTTGTTCTTCTTGACCAGTGCTACAACATAGCTTGCTAAGGCTGAAGGCTCTCCGTCACATTTGGTACAGGAAGCATGATGGAAGGTGGAGACCATGTCCTTGTGAAACTGGCAGTCATATACTGCGGTCAGGCCCTGGCCCTGGCATCGGAGGCATTACTGTGCCAGGCGGTAGTGGAGGAGGAAGCCTGGTGGTAGAGATAAGAAAGGATAGAGCTGAAGGATCATTCCCAAGATCCAACTGACAGAGGTCACCAACTACAAAAACCCTCTCTCAACATTTCTATTTGAAGCGCAGTCTTTGCCTCCTCCCCTGCTTCTGCTCTGGCTATGACTCCATCCTTTGCCTTCACTATGGCCTTTTCTCTGCCTCTTCTCCCGCCATACTTATCATGGTGCAATTCATTCTCTCGTAGTACCTGTCACATTCCCTCCACTTGCCATCTTTTCTCTCGTGTGTCCTTTGTTCACTAGATTCTGAACTTCGGGGTCTTTTGGGGACTGGGATATTTCTTTTTTTCCTGACTTCCAGCTCTTCCCATGCTGACTCATGAAACATCTCTTCTTTGACTTCCTCTTTTTCCTGAACTGTAGGTTTTGGCTCTGGTTTGGCTGGTTCTAATGGAGGAAGGTAGTTCTTGGTATAGAGACTTTCAAAGAGCTTATCCACAAAACGTGAAGTTTCTTTTTGTAAAACAAAACAAAACAAAACAAAACAAAACAAAACAAAACATCTAGTTGATCTGCAGGGCCAGCTTTCAGTTCTTCATCATGGAGGATTATTTCTTCAGCTTGGACTTTATAGTGGACAGCGGCCTAATCCTTTGGTGAGCATATCTCCATCTCAAACCTCTCCTGATATCTATGATGAACTGTTCATTTAATAAAGTAAACCAATTATCTTATCCTTCTAGGATATGGGATACTTTTGTTGAATGAATGGGAGACAGCTTGTTAAAGAAGCTTTTAAGGTAGTGTTTTGTTCTCCTGAATCAACTACTTTTTTTTTTTTTTTTTTTTACAATCAAACATAGTGGAATCTTTTATTTTCTATATCTTCCAATAATTCTGTGATGATAAAGATGTGATCTACTGGGATAAGCCATAAAATGCAACATATATATACGTATCATACACACACACACATAATAGGAGAGTAGGAGGGGAAAAGAGAAGAGAGATTGGAGGGGCCAGAGCAGGTTTTAACTAGTTTGGTCTAGATAAAGGTCACTCTAGTTCAGTGGAAATCAACCACTCAGAAACCTTTGCAAACCAAGTCCCCCTGAGAGAAAAGGGAAAAATTAACTCCTCAAATGCTTGAAAGCAAGAATGTCAATGGAGCCATGAAAACCCAGCTGGGCAATTTTTCACTAAAAAGAAAAGGAGGGGGGTAGGATCCTATGGGCATCAACTGTTTGGCAACCTAGGAAGATCTGAGCAGCACGACCTTCCGTGACACAGCTTCTTGTGTGCAGAATATGAAGTTCAAAAGTAACTGGAGCTTAAAGGACTCTCCTTGGCCCTTCTCCATCCAGCTTTTGCCTAGTTACCAAATGGATTTTCCTAAAGCACAGAGAAAACCATGTCACTCCATTGCTCCTAAATCTTCAGTGACTGCCTACTGACTCCAAGATAAAGTGCAAGATCCTTAGCCTACGACTAGAAGCCCACGTCCCTCTCCAGCCTCACCCATGAACATTCTGTTCTAATCAAACTGTGGGACATGATTCCCCGCATGGCAGCCCAGCTTACGCCCCATGCCTTTGCACAGGCGCTCTCCTCTGTCTAGAAGCCATTCTCTCTTCATCGGTCAGTCAGTGAGTATTTATTAAGTGCTTACTATATGCCAGGCAGTGTGCTAAGCAGGAGACAGGAACACAGACTCCCGAACTTCCTTTAAAGGGCAGCTTAGTGGCTGCCTCCCACCACACGCCTTTTTGGCTCTTCCCACGCTGCTTGGTGGGACCTCCTTCTCGGACTTGGCATTTGCTTACATGTACATGCTATACGGCCCCTGGTAGAATGTAAGCTCCTTGAGGACAGGGCCAGTTTTTGTGCTTTTTGTTTGTCTTCGGTCCGCAATATCCACCAAAGAACTTTGTACATACTAAGCACTTAATAAATGTGGATGGAATTTTTGTAAGAGGTTTAGAGATAATAATAAAAGCAATAAATCAAAGTTCATGGGCACTTGAAGATTTACAAAGCACTTTATCACAAAACAACCCTGGAATGATGATTATCCCCATGTTACAGATAAGGAACCTTGAGGCCAGGGAAGGGAAGATGCTGCAAGTCTATGGATTATCTCCCCAACTCCTTTGAGGCAAGGACCATGGTCTTGACTTCTGAAGCTTCTACAGAACTTGGTACAGTTCAAAGTGTGGATGTCACCCACACTACTAAGTGGTGCCTAGAGTGAACTAAGAACTCTGTCCTGGGTGTCTGGATTTACTCTGGAAAGCCCAGAGGTCACAAGATCTCACCACGGACCACCTAGCCCACTCCATGCACTCCACTATTGCCAAACGAGTGGCCATCCCACTGCGGTGTGAAAGGCCCTAGGGAGCCCGAAGCCATCTCTCCCTGAGGCAGCCATCCCAAGGCCACAAAGTTCTGATCTGCCTCCAAGTCAAATTTGTCTCTCTGCAAGCCTGTTATTCCTAGCTCCGTTGTCTGGGACCAGCCGGGACGAGTTCCTTCCCATGTTCCTCCTTTGACAGGACCTCAAAGTTCTTTACCACCCAGGCTGCCCTTCTTCTCTTGATATTTTCCAGCTTAATATCCTTCTTAAAACATGGCGCCAGGAACTGAGCACAAGATGCCAGCTGTAGAATGACCAGGTATCTTGGGCAAGTCACGTCACCTCCAGTTTTCCCTCATCTGTACAATGAGGGAGCAGAACTAGATGGCTGAGGTCCCCCCTCCCACTCTAAATGTATGATCTCATAATATCAAGACCTCCTCCTTCTTCTCCTGGTGTGGCTTAATATTGAATGAGTTTTCTTGGCTGACACATCAAGGGTTGACTAAGGTCATTAAAAAGGGGAAAAATCCCCAAATCGGCCAGATAAGATCATGTCATTATCAACTTTGTCATAATCCACTCTGGTCTGGCTCATTTCCTACCTCCCAGTCTTATTCACTTCTACTACTTTGGCTACAATATGGCTTCTTTCACCTGAAATCCCCCACCCCATCTAAATCCCCCTCACTCTGGAAGGCTCAGCTGAAGTTCCAGCTCCCACCCAAAGTCTTCCCCGAGCTCTGCAGTCCGCACTCTGATACGGTCTGAACCCACACAAGCACTTGCTTAACGTTTGCAGGGAGGGTTACTCAGGTTGTCGTTCCTTCTTGTTCCTGTTCAGTCATTTTTCATTCATGCCCAACTCTTTGTGACTCTTTGAGGTTTTCTTGGCAAAGATACTCAATTGGTTTGCTATTTCCCTCTTCAGCTCATTTTTATGGATAAGGAAACTGAGGCAAACAGACTTAAATGACTTGCCCAGGGTCACACAACTAGTAAAATATGTATCCAAGGAAAGATCTGAACTTGGGTCTGTAGGACTCCAGGCCTGCCATCTACCCAGGGCCCCACCTGGCAGACAGAAGGATGATTTGGGGGCTAACCAGATTCTTGTGCTCTAATTCTGATGAGGATTGGACAGGGGCTGCGGTTCTGATGGGACCGGGAGAGAGCAAAAGCAATGAATTCTCAGCACGTTGTTCTGCCACATTGGAGTGCCAAGATGTGGCTGATAGCAGGACTGGGAGCGGGGCCAGAAACTGGGCAAAGAACGGAGGGCATTGTGTGGGGACGGGCCCTCAAGAAGTGCAACTCCAATGAGCATGTGTGGAATGTTGGGCGGCCACCAAACAAACCGAGCTGACTAGTCCCAAGCTCCAGCTCAGCAGGCCAGGAGCAAGGGACAAGGGTGGCCAGGAGCCTGTAAAGATCCAGAACTCTTTCAGCACCCGGAAAGTGTGGGCCGGTCCGGGAGCTACTCCTTACTGTAGGGGCCGGTCACTGGCTGGAGACAGCCTCCCGGATCGGAAGGGCAGCCCAGGCAGATCAGAGTGGGGCTCCTCTGAGGAGATGCTCAGCAACTCCCGCCCTCACCCTCTGGGTCCCTGCTCATCCTGCCAATCACACTGATGGATTGGGGAGCAAATCAAGGGCTAAGAGGGACTGGAGGGGTCAAACTGCCAGGGTGGGGGGGGGAGATGAGCAGAAAATGGAGAGACAAAGGGGGAAAGACCCAGTGTTGACAACGGTTGGGTCCTTCCAGCTGAGGAGCCACACCGAAGAGCATTAGGCACCATCTTGGAAATGGGATATAGGAAAATAATAGCCTGGTAAAGACATTGATATTCACTTAGAGAGTTCCACACAAAATAAGGAATCAGTCAGGCAAGAGAAGAATGAGGAAAAAGCCTATTTAAGCCCTCTACTGCTTGGTTCTGGAGGGGTAAAAGATTAACAACAGAACAATGGAAAGTCCTTGATCTTCAGAGAAATATATTCTTTGCTTTACTGTGAGCCTGGTTGTGGAGAAGGAAGCAATCTATTTTTTTTTTCCTGTAGCAACGAGGGCGATAAAGGCTTCCAGGAAGGGAGGCAGGAGTTGCTTCTTTGTGCCTTTATTTCATTGGATAGATAATAGCATTCCAGTTCTGAGACTTGCCTTCAAGGCCCTTCACAGACATGCTCCCGACCGCATCTCCCATTGCTCACCTTTGGTCTACCTGCATTCCCTCCCGGGGTGAGCTGTTTTTTGGCCCGGCGCCTGTGCTACCCGTGGTCCCTTCCCAGCTGGGGGGGATTGTGGAAGGAGAATGGTTTTGGGGGTCTGGTTCTTGGCTCTTCCCCACTAGTGGGATCTCAGGGGCGTCATTTCTCTCCGAGCTTCACTTTTCTTCTCTGAAGTGAGGGAAGAAGTGGATCGTAGATAATTTCTGAAGGCACTTTACATCTTTCTGATCATGACTGGGATGCTTTTATCTATTCATGACTTATCAGGTGCCTGCCCATCCTCAGGGCAGCTCAGTGGTGCAATAAATTGCCAGCCCTGGAGTCAAAAAGAGCTGAGTTGAAATCCAGCCTCAGATACTTACCAGCTGTATACTTCTGGGCAAGTCACAGAACCCTGTGTGCCTCAGTTTCCTCATCTGTAAGGAAATGGCCAACCACTCCAGCATCTCTGCCAAGGAAACCCCAAAAGGGGCCACGAAGAGTCAGACATGGCAGAAAAATGATTTCCTAACAACAAGGCCTAGGGTACCTTCTCTGGGTTCCCTGAGGTCCTGCTTCCCAGTTCACTGAGCTCCCCTGGCATCAGGTCTTTCTGCCGTCTGTCCGTCTGGACTTTATGTCTTGCCCCTTAGGTACGTCAGTCTAGTCTTCCTGATCCCTCCTTGAAGGATGAAGACCCTGTGGGTTAGCTCTAGTGGGCTTTAGTCGGAGGCTCAGCAGACCTGTTTGCTGCTGACCACTCAGTAAAGTCTTTCATTGCCTTCTCTGGATGGAGCTGGGCTGGACTTCCACCACTGCCTTGGCGGTCCCCACTCTCTGATCTTTGCCCCGTATGGGATCGGAATTGTTGCCAGTCTAACCCACTTGTTTGGGGATGACGAGGATGCCATTAACTGTCACGGGCACGGGTGGGCTTCCGGACAGAGGGGCTGTATTCCATTTAATACAAGGAGCCTTTACTGAGCACTTTCTCTGCTCCAGACTGCGGGCCAAAGGGAGACAAAAACAGAATCCCCGTCCTTGAGGAGCTTACCGTCCATGGGGGGAAGAGGAAGCCAAACAGCCAGAGCAGTGAATAGGAGAGAAATACACTGTTTTGTGGGATAAGGATAGGGAGGAACATTAACAACTGGAGGAGCTGGTTTTTGTAGGAAATGAGCACCTATTATGGGGTGGGAGGGTTTTATATGGAAAAGAGCAAGTGAGACAGTATAGCTCGTTAGGCTACAGGCTGTGAGTGGGCCTACGATGGCCTGACTGGAGCCAGACTGCCCGACAGGACAGCTTATCTTCCATGGGCACACACAGTACCTACACGCGGCAATTGATTACTAAGAGATTCTGTCTAGCTGATCATCCATTCAAAATCTACCTGCCCACCCACCACCTGTTTATCCATTGGTCCATCCTAGAAGCAGTAAGAAGCCTTTGAAGCTTCTGGAGGAGGTGACGTGTCAGACGTGCTTACGGGTATCGATATGATACCAGACACGGCATGCGGGGCAGTGCTTACGTCTAACCCTCTCAGCAGTATCCTAGATAAGGCCATTGAGCTGGGAGCCGGGGACAGCACGGAGGGGCAGAAAGAGTCCCAGGCTTTTAGTTCTCCCGGAAACATTCATGAGCTGGTGCTCTCTGCCAAATCTCCCCAAATCTAAGTTGATTTATCTGTGAAATGGAGGTAGCTCGCTAGACCTAGGGATTTCTTCCAGTTGTATAGTTTAGACTGGGCTCTGAGACTTAGCTTCTGAGCTCATTCAAAACAACAACCATAAGATTTTATATAATTTATATATATAATTCATGTAAATACACACACATATAACACATATACATAAACACATGTATGTAGATATATAAATCTCTCTCTGTACATACACACAGCATTATTTATAGTGAAGAAACAATAGAAGCTTTCTCAGTAAATACAAGAATAAAATAAGGATGTTTCTTTTTCCCACTGTTATCTGACATGCTTCTAGAAATGCTAATAATAACTAACAAGATAAAAAAAAAGTTGAATATATAAATATAGGCAAAGAGGAGACAAAATTAACTACTTGATAAGGCTTGCTTAAGAAAAGCCAGAAAGAGGGCAGCTAGGTGGTGCAGTGGTTGGAGCACCAACCCTGAAGTCAGGAGGACCTGAGTTCAAATCTTGTCTCAGACACTTAACACTTCCTAGCTGTGTGACCCTGGGCAAGTCACTTAACCCCAATTGCCTCAGCAAAAAAAAAAAAAGAAAAGAAAAGCCAGAAAGAATCAGCAAAAAAAACCCCAATTAGGATAATTAATAGTTTTTGTAAAGTAACATATAAAATAAATCCACAAAAAACCCAACAGAATTTCTATATAACAATGATAAACTACAGGAAAAAATAATAAAAAGAGAAGTTCCACTCAACATTACTATGAAGGTGTATAAAATATACTAGGAAGAGAAGTAATCACAACTTATCAGAAATTGTCAAGACAGACAGTACAATTTAAAAGCCCTTAAAAAGAGAGGAAAAAAATCCAAGATAATAAAAAAAATCCAAGAAAATAAAAAAATAATAAAAATATTATTTAAATTAATTCATACACTTATTGCTATAATAATCAAATTTTGACAGGAATGTACTTTATGGAGCTAGACTAATAACAAAAATCATTTGGAGGAACAATGAAAAAGAATGAATTAAGAAATATGCATCCTGATATATTATATATGTATATGTTTTAATAATACTTTATTTTTCTAAGTTTATTCAAAGATAGTTTTCAGCATTCACCTTTGGGAAACTTTGTGTTCTACATTTTTCCCAAGACAGCAAGAAATCTGATATAGGTTAAACATGCAATTCTTCTAAACGTTTTTCCATATTCATTATGCTGCGCAAAAAAAAAAAAAAAAAAAAAAAAAAATCAGACCAAAAGGGAAAAAAACACAAGGGAAAAACAAAAAACAAAAAACAAAAACCCAACCCATGCAAATAAAAAACAAAAAGGGCAAAAATACTATGCTTTAATCCATATTTAATCTCCATAGTTTTCTCTCTGGATGTGGGTGCCACTTTCCATCACAAATCCCTGACATATTATAAAGCAATAATCATCATGGTTATTTGGTACAGACTAAAAACAACAAATGGATTGGCAGAATGGGTTAGATAAGAGAAATAAGAAACAATCAAATTCAGTAACTTAGTGTTCAATAACCCTCCAAGCACAAATTTCTTAGAGAAATAACATCAAGAACTGCTGAGAAAACTAGAAAGCAAATTTCTGTGGTAGAAATTATGTTTTGACCACTTTCAGACCTCATGCCATAAAAACATTAGGAGAGAATCAAATTAGGTATCTTTCATAGCGATGGCTATGGATAAAGTTCTTAGTAAAACTAGGAACAGAAATGAAAACCAAAAAAAAAAAAAAAAAATCACAGGTAATCTATATCAAATGAAATTAAAAAGCTTTTGCTGAAACCAAATCAGCACATGTAGGATAGAAGAGAAGCTTTCAGCTGAGGGGAAAAGAACCCTCAGAAGATATTCAAACACACTTGAATGCTTGGCTTAACATACATATAATAAATATTTGTATTATGTATTTCCATACTACCAGAAGATTATAAATAAGACCAAAGATTGTTTCCCAATGAACACATGGTCAAAGGGCATGGAATTGGAAACTGTTAACCACCATCTGAAAGATAGTTTTACATCTCTAATAAGAGGAAGACAAATTAAAACAAGCCTGACATTTTATCTCACACCCAGCAAAATGGAACAATTGACAGGAGATGGTAATAGTCACGATTGGAAGTGCTATGGGAAGACAGTTACACTATTATGCGCTGTTGGTGGAGCTTTAAATTGCTCCTACAATTCTGTAAAAGACTATTGAAAAGCAAACAAAATTTCCACATACTTTGAGCCGTGGCTAATCATACCTCTCAGGTCAGTCAGAAAGAAAGATCCCACATACATCAAAGTATTCATAGCAGCCCTTTGTAAGGTAGCAAAGAATTGTGGGGGGGGGGGAGGCACGAATGTTCTTTTTAATAGAGACCAGCTAAACAAATTGTGGACCATGAATGTAATATGCTGTATCATAAAAAATAATAAATAAGAAGATATCAAAATGCAAGGTGAGACACATAAATTAATGCAGAGTGAACTAAGCAGAACCAGGAGTATTGTACACGACAACAACAATATAAATGGAAGGACCAAATATTTGAAGCAAAACATTGTGTAATGATAATGATCAAGCCCAGTGTCAGAGAAGAGATGAGGAAATGTTTCTCCCCTTCTTCTTTGCAGAGGTGGGGGACTGTGGGTGTGGAGCATTGCACATATTGTTAAATTCAGCAGATGTGTTGCTTGGTATTACTTAAGTGCTTTTTTCCTCTTTGTTACAAGGAATGATTCATGGGATAGGGGAGTATAGAGGGATATCTTTGATGAAATATAATGATTAAGATGTAAAAGATAATAACACTTTAAAATAAAATCAGCAGAGGGGAAGCAGAAAAAAAGTAACATCTCCGAAAAGCAAAATATGTATTTTAAACATTTTAAGGTGACATTTTACATTTTTCTGAATGAAAATTACGTGCATATATATCTCATTTATTCCAAGAGAAAATTCTCGTTTTCTTTTTGAAATGATCTTATACCAACTGAGCTGCAAACAGAAACTATCTGCTCTCCTTGCACTGTGTCCCTCCCATGTAGGAATCAGTGTGGTAGAGCAGAAAGAGCCTCACCACCATTTACTAAGTGCCTGTGCTAAATGTTGGTGATACAAAGAAAGGAGAACACAAGCCCGGCTCTCAGGCGGCTCCCAGTCTCAGGGAGAAGACAACATGCAAATAATTCTGCACACACGAGATATAAAAGGGATAAAATGAAGGTGATCACCGGGGGAAGGCAATGAGGAGCTTGGGAAGGATTCCCTGTGGAAGACTGGATTTTGGTTGGGACTTGAGTCAGGGAAGCTCAGAAGCAGAGAGGAGGAGAGGGATCCCAGGCAGGGCTTAGCATGGGGCTGATGAGGGCAGCGAGGGAGGTAACAGCAGAAGAGAAGTCTTGGGATTCAAAGCAGCCCAGAATCGTGAAACTAGAAGGGATCCGAGGCTTCCTGTGGGGGCCCCAAATGTGTGTCTGAGTATGTGTGTGAGTGTGCATGAGTGTGTGTGTGTGTGTGTGAGTGTATATGTGTGAGTCCTTCTTAAAAGGGGCTCCCGAGAGGAAAGGGCCCCCTTTGCTGATGGTGCCTTTGCAGGCAAGGCGCAGGGCTGGAGTGATCTTCCAGGAGGAAGAGGTTTTGGAGACATGGTTTTAATTGGAGGGAGACCAGAGGGTGGCAATAATGAAGCCAAAAAAAGAGGACCATTGAAATGTTGTTTTTAATGCACAGAAGAAAGCAGAAGGAAGTGCAGAAGGAGGCCCTGAGAAGCAGGATGGTCTTGAAAGTAATATGTAGAATATACCACTTTTTTAAAAAAAGGAGCAATTGGTGTGAAATGGAGATTCCAAGTCCCAAATAGCATCTTCTTTTTGTGTTCGGCTGTGTATATGGAAATGCTCTTTTGTGTGTGTGTGTGTGTGTGTGTGTGTGTGTGTGTGTGTTGGGGGAGAAGGGGCAGGGTTTTTTAGGGTTAGAATTTTTTTTAGAAAGAAAGGTAATGGAGCCTGTGCCCAGATGCCCTCAAATAGACAGGGAGTCAAAAGCCTCCCCCGTGGGTACCTATCACCACTGGCCCACATTTGTTTGCCAACTAAGCCCCATAGGAAGCCAGAAGTCACATTAGAAAGGACGTTCCCCTGAAGAAATCGCTCTTAGTGGGATGGTGACATCCCTGGCACCTGGCTTGGCACCCTGAGATTAGCCAGAGGCCTGCAACCAACTCAAAAAGGGACTGGTCAGCGCTTTTCTCTGCCTCCACTGGCAGCATGATCCGGGGGGGGGGGGATGCACATAATGCATTTTGCAAATTTATCAATCCTGATTTCCTGACGGGGTTTGTAGCTCACTGGGGCCCTGCTCTTATTATCTGGGGGGGCACATTTGAGTAGCCTGGCAGGGGGGATGGGGCCGTGTATCCAGTCAAGATCCAAAGGGACTAAAAGAGGGGTCAGTTTTCAGATGGTCCTGAACAGGGCGGTTCTGCTGAAGACAGGGATGAGAGTGAGGAGGGAGATGGGCTTGTCATGGCTACTGTTTCCCTTGGTGTGGTCCTCCTCACCATCAGGATGCAGTTCTATTCCTCGGCCTGCCAGCCAAAGCTTTCTATGTCCCCCGTCTTCTCAGGCTTTTTCTTGTCCGAGGCTTGTCCCATAGCCGGCCCCCACGGTCCGGCCCTCCCTCAGCAAGCTCTCGCTTCCCCTTCCCTCCTCCCTGCCTCCCCCTCTTCCCTCCTGGAGTCCCTTCCCCTTGCACCTGAAGCCCAGCCCTCCCTCAAGCCCCCATCCTCCTCCCCACCTCCCCAGGAAGCAGTCCCTGGTTTCTGCCCCCACACTTCGCTCAAGCTGGACAAAGTAAAAATATCTGTTGCTTAGCATCCGTTGCCCTGTTAGGGATCTCTTCATGAATATGCATATGTCATAATGCATGTATGGATGCACAGCGCCGCCACAGCCTTCCCAATTCTTTGAGATCAGAGGACGGCAGTCACCAGAAAATGGCCCTAAAGTTGGGAATGAGAAGGGAGAGAGCTCTGCTCCGGCCTCCAGTCCCCCCTTCCCTGAAAGAACTTTTCAGTGTCACTTTCTTTGTAACCCTGGACGTGTGTGTGTGTGTGCAAACACACACACCTATCTGTGTATCTATGCACACACACACACACATGCTCAGAAGTGATGGGGAGCTCACAGCTCACAGCCAGCTCTCTGAGTGTCAACCTTGGCACTCTCCACTAAGCCACACTGACCCTCAAACCTTCTCTTCCCCCTGAAAAATGAGGAAACGTACTCAAGCTCCCTACTACACAGAACTTATGGAAGATAAAGCATTTATTAAGCACCAATTGTGTGCCAGGCCCTGGGATAAATAGAAGCAAACAAGATAGTTACTACTCTGAAGGAATTGACTTTTTTTTTTTTTTTTTGGATAAGGCAATTGGGATTAAGTGACTTGCCCAGGGTCACACAGCTAGTATATGTTAAGTGGCTGAGGTTGGATTTGAACTCAGGTCCTCCTGACTTTAGGGCTGGTGCTCTATCCACTGAGCACTTACCTGCCCCAGGAATTGACTTTTAGTGGGGAAGGCCGTCCCACAGAGGCACTGCAAAATGTGACAGGGGAAGAGAAGGAGATGGAGTCTGCAGATAGTTAAGGTTGCTCCACGGTTGGGGTTCTAAGGTAGGGGGAAAGTACTTTGAAAATTTAAAAGAATGACAAGAGCATGAGAAAGGCAGCCTGGTAAGGAAGCCAGAAGGATGGTCTTGGAGTCAGGACCAGCCAGGTTAGAAATTACAGAGGAGTTACTGATCTGCTAAGAGCAGAGGGAGATTCTACACTGGTGAGTTTCCATACCATAAAAGCTTGGGCTCTGGCCAAAAAGGAATATGGGAGAGATGATAAAGAAGAAGAAAAAGAACAGGAAGAAGAAGAAGAACAGGAGGAAGAAGAAGAAAGAAGGAGGAACAGGAGGAAGAAGAGGAGGAGGAAGAGGAAGAGAAAGAGGAGGAAAAGGAGGGGGAGGAGGAGAAAGAGGAAGAAGAAAAGGAAAAGGAGGAGGAGGAGAAGATGAAGATGAAAACAGTATAAAAAGTGATCTAAAAGGTCTTAAAGACTTGTATAATCAGAGGAGGAGGTGGACCAGACAGGGAGTAAGACTAGGGGATAGGCCCGGAATGCCCACAGTGTGTTAGGGAGATACTCGACAAAGGTGTGTAGAGTGAAGGTGTGTGCAGGTTGGGGCCAACTTGGCTAGAAGGCCTGCCCATATCCAGGACATAACGGGTCTAATGAAATCCGCTCTTGTTCAGTCTTTTCAGTCATGTCTGATTCTCACCCCGTTTGGAGCTTTCCTGGCAGATACGCGAGTGTTTGGCCATTCCCTTCTTTAGCTCATTTCACAGATGAAGAAACTGAGGCAAACAGAATTGCCCAGGATCACACAGCTAGTAAGTATCCGAGGTGGCCTTTGAACTCAGGCCTTCCTGACTTTAGTCCACTGTGCCATCCCCTAATCTAATGAAATCCTAAAGTATAACTCCTGTGGGACAATTCTGGTAGTTCAGGCTTTGTTGTTTCTGGTGTTGCAGTTAAATTCTGGATAAATAAGAATTAGTGAGACTCTTTTACATGAAAGATCGTAGAGCTCTAGGTCGAGAGTCTTGGAGGTTCAGTCCATTATCCCTTTAGAGCCGAGAAGCCCGAGTCCTAGAGAAGTGGGGGGGCTGGAGGGGGCACTTGTCCAAGGCCACAGCGGCAGTGATGGAGAGGAGATTCACACTCAGATCCACGGCTCCAACCCCAAGGTTCTCTTCATCGTATGGAACTATGTCCTTCGTACTCCACGAGGAATTGGCTTGGGATGTTTTTTAGTCATGATTTCCCAGGCTCTGCCTCCTGACGCCCTGGGGCCGTCTGGCCATGGCGTTTCCTCTTGGTACAAGGCAGAACCAAAGTCATCTCCTCTCAGGGCTCCTTCCTCCCCCACTCCATTGAGTAGGTTGATGACTATTCAGATCCTTGGGCGGTCTTAAATAGGATGTGAAATAAGGGAGTCTCCTTCTAGCTGGGACTTGCCAGGCTTTGTGTGGGGTGCTTCGTGCTGTTGGTCAGGGAACTCTAGCCCTCACTGATCTTCCTTTGAGTCGGGGGAGCACCCACACGTCCTCCCACACAACTTGGCCAAGTCCTTCTACCCATTTCCGGTTGCCCGGCTTGGGATGCTAGCATTCAGAACTGGAGGAACATTAGCGATCACTTGGTCCCGTCACTGAGGGCTGATTGATTCAGGGCAATCCCGTAAGACACAGCCGCGTCACAATCTGCATCCAGGGTCTCCTGACATCAGCTCCTGGCTGGGAGCGGCGACCCGGGGCTGGACTTCTGCACCCCCCACTGCGGGCCTGAAGCAAGCATTCAGGGGTGCAGGGCTGGCTTGACTTGTGTAGGCCGAGGGTGGAAATATTAGCTGGGGAGCCTTGGCGGGGGAGTTACTCAGGCAGTGGCAGCCAGAAAGGCCGGCCGTGCTGTTCTTCTCATGAAAGGAAAAAAGGTCTGTTTGGCTTGGAGCGCCGAGCGTGGTCCTGCCCCGCAGTCTTCTGCAAGAAGCGGCAAGAGACATGACACACGGGCTCTAGCCCCATACAGGGGGTTTATTGAATTTTCCCGACAGTTAAATTTGGAAAAGTTCATTTCCTTATTTATAGCCCAAACCCTGTGCCCAAACAAATATTTGAAGCAGCAACAATCACCATCATTTCTGAAATGCGCTATTTACACAGATGCTTCCCTCCACAGAGCCTGTCCAGAGCAGCGGGGAGACGCCGCCTGCCCCTTGCCCTTGCTTTTCAGCGGCTCTGTCAGGTTGACTGGAGGCTTCTCCAGGCCTCCTTTCCAGGGCTCCTGGAACATTTGTAAAGCCAGGCTCACGGCGGCGTTTCACTGTGGGGGGCAGAACAGGAGCGGTCAGGGAGCCGGGGAGCAAGCCGGAGGCTCCCCACAGTGGAATCGGATCTCCTCGGCTCCAGACAGACAGACACCGCGCTTCCTGGCACAGGCCAGCCCTGGAAACCCCAAGTTTCCAAACTCTGGCCTGCCAAGCAGGGAATTACATGTCTCTGGCAGCGTGGGAGAGGTGACTGGGAGCCTCCCATTCACCTAGTTTTCTCCGCCGCGCATTATTACTTAGATTAAGAATCAGATATGGCCACGACGGGCAGATTCTATCAGCAAAGAGCTGGGCGTGGGCACGCCAGTGCTGGGAGGTGGCACAGGGCTATGACTCCAGGGGCACAGAGAGGAGCCTCGTAGCCCGAAGTGTCTTGACCCCCCTGGCCCAGGTTCCAGGGGCTGCTGTGCATTACCTGGGAGGGACAAGGCGCCAAGCACTAAGAGATGTTCGCTGGCTTAGTCAGGCCCAGCAGCGGTGGGGGCTTGGGGGGCAGGAGGCCGGGAAGGGAGGAAGCGCACCCTGAGTCAGCAAGAAGGACCCTGGTGTCTGGGAGGGGACGGATGAGGTACAAGTTGTCTGCCTATTTCACAATTTTGCCCAAGGGATGAGAGTATTTTCCCGACAGAGTCATCCGTGAGCTCAGAGACTTCCGGATTTAGGAAGCGACCTGGAACTTAGCTATCATGGAGCCCACCCCCATTTAGAGAGCAGGGAGGAGAAGGGCCCAGATGGGAGCAGCCCCCAACGGGCCCTTCTCCACGACGGCTCCTGCTCCCTGCTGCCTGGATTCCCCTCCCCTTGCAGGGCCTGGATGGCTTCCTCTCACTAGGCCTCAGTCACCCTCGCCACCTAAGTCTGCCTCAGAGCCAGGCCAGGCCCCTGCACGGCCCAGGGGACTGTGGCTCCAGCAGATCATCATCTTATTCCCATGCTTTTGGAAGGGGCTGGGACGGAAGCAGTCTGAGCCTTTTTGCTATTTTCTTCTGAATTTAATGTCTGGCAGATTATTGCTCAGGAAGAGAAAATGGTTGGGATGGTTGGAGAAGATAACGGTGTTGGAAGGTAGGGCAGCCAGAAGTCACAAGCCCTTCAATTGGGCCTGGAATCAAGAAGGGCCGAGTTTAAATCCCGCCTCAGACACTTACTGAACAAGTCACTTAATCCCATTTGCCTCAGTTTCTCCATCTGTAAAATGAGCTAGAGAAGGAACTGGCCAACCATTCTAGTCACTTTGCCAAGAAAACCCCAAATGAGGCCTTGAAGAGTAGAAATGGCCTGAAACAACCAAAGGACCACAGCACTGGAGTGTAAGGAGGTCTTCTGGCTTCCAAGCTCAGCTGGCGTAAAACCCTCGAGGACGGGGACTGCTACATTTTGTTTTTCTATCTGTGGAGCCTTGCAGAGTGCCCAGCACTTCAGAGGCACTTAATAAATGCTTATCAATTGATTGAATTTGCATCAAGTCAGGCTTGCTGTAGTTCTTGCTCTCATCTTGTACACTGGTTCTAGGACCTGGCTCCTTGAGCCTTGTTCATCATGATCAAGCCCCTCATCTTAAAGTTGCATCCCAGGCTGGCTCCCTATGGCACTGTGCCACAGGGGATGGCACAGCAGCAGCCCTCTCCTGGTACCCTGGTGCAGATCTTGCCTCTGTGATCTTGGGCAAGACCAAAATCATAGTCATGAATGGTTCAGTTTCATCTTAGAAGGAAGGCCCCAGGGATTTACGCTCAGCCCTGTGCTATTTAAATTTCCTTTTTCATTTACACAGTATATGTTGTATATACACAGTAATTTGCACCATGTCTCCCTCAATAGATGTGAGCTCCCTGAGGCAGAGGTCCTTTTTTGCCTTTCTTTATATCCCCAATGCTCAGCACAGTTCCCTGACACATAGTAAATGTTTGCTGACTCATTTTTTATCAATGATTTGGATAAATATGAACTTAAGTTGGAGAGTGGAAGGGAGGAGATTGCAGGAAAGGAGGAAGGAGAGCACATAGTAAGTGGTGGTGCCAAAAAAGAGAAGAAAAAAAAGACCTTTCAAACATTTAAATTAGTGCTCAAAGGGGTGGTACCAAGGGTAGTTCAGAAAGGAGCACAGACAAGCAGGATAGTTTTGAAAGTAACGTTTTATAGTTATTATATACTTTTTAAAAAGAAGCAGAGAAAGATCAGAGACTCACAGTTTCACACACAAACCTCTTTTGTGATCTATTTTGCTTATAGAAATGCTATTAGTTTTTTTTTTTTAAGTTCTTGTACTTCAGGATAAAGCCATGTCACCCTGTTTGCTGCTGCTCATAAACCATGCTCTATCTCCTGTCTCTGTGCTTTTGCACTGGCGGTCCTCCACACACACCTCATCTTCTTGGAATCCCTGGTTTGCTTCAAAACATAGCTCAAATCCCTCCTTTGGCAAGAAGCTTTTCCTGGTTCTTTTAGTATTAAGTGCCTCTCCTCCCCCCCTCCCCCCAGTCACACCCATATGTATACACATAAATATCTTATCTACCGGTTGTTTCCCCACTGATTTGTTGTTGTTTTTGTATGCCTGGGGCTTAGCACAGTGCCTAGCATACAACAGGCACTCAATAAATGCTTGCTGATGATTATGTGACCTTGACATGGCTAAACCACTGAACCAAATGAAAAAAGATGAAATAATTAGGGACAAATGTTCAAAAAACTAACTTCAGATAAACAATAGGAGAGTTATGGTGAGACAGGAGTTTGTCTGAAAAAGATTCGAGAGTTCTGGGTAGACCACAAGTCTATTTGAGTCAGGACTGTGACCCGGTGACCAAAACCATGCACACAAATTTAGTGGCATTAAAAGGTAAAGCTTCCAGGCCTAGGGAGGTGCTGGTTCTGCACTGCGAGCTCTGTCCGGGTCAGCCCACAGCAGGAGCACTGGGTTCACTTCGGAGGCCTTTCCATTTCAGGAAGGACATTCATTGGGGAGCTGGGGGGCATCAGAGGGGTCAGCCAGGACAAAGAGGGCCCCAAATCCATGCTCACGGCATGGGGGTGTTTAGCCCTAAGAGGGAAGACTTGGGGGGCCAATGTGAAAGGCTGAAGACCTGCTGTGTGGAAGAGAGCTCACTCGTTCCCCTTGGTGCCAAGGGCAAGCCAGGGGCTACGGGTACAAGTCGCCAAGGTGTTGTGGGGAGAGCCCACTGGCGTCCGAAGGCAGGCTGGGCTGCCCGGGGGTCTCTGGAGGGGCTGCTTGTTCAGTGGGGCCTGGAGCAGAGAGCTGCCATTTCTGGGCTCTGAGGAGCCCCTTCCTGTCTCTGGGCCCCGCGGGGTGGGCCTCGAGGAGATGCAAAGTCTCTTCTGGCTCTAACTTTCTGTCCTCCCCCTGTGACCCTGGCTTCCTTGTCTGCACTTCCCGCGCTCCCTGGAGTCCTCCTGCTGTCCAGATTTCCTCCAGGACCAGATGGAGTACTTCGAGAAGTCTGAGAAGGGAAAGGCTGCTTCCAGGTGGAGAACAGTTCATAAAAGAGCTGGCCCCTGGGATGGGCTGCAAAGGAAGCAAGGTGTCAGCAGAGAGAGGTGGAGGATGAGAGCCCGAGGTAGCATGGAAGGCGGCAGGAGCAAAGGCACGGATGGGGGTGGGGGCTAAGCCAAAGCAGCATCACTTGTCCAGGTGTCCGCTTCGGAGCGGGAAGATTCTAGAGTCTGGCTGGTCTGGCCCTTCTAACATCCTCAGGCTGTAGCCCTCCAGCTGGCACTGGGAGGATCAAAGGACGCGTTCACTTTAGTGACCATTTACTTTCCAAATTAAGTTCCAGGATGGCTGACCCAGGACTGCTCAAACAAGCCACATCTAACATAATTTAAGCTCTTCCATAACGCTCTCTCAGGTCTCTCTCTCTCACACACACACACACACACACGTACATGTGTATGTGTGTGTGTGTGTGTGTGTGTGTGTGTATTTTAGTACCAAATCTCTTCTGGGTTATTTTAGTTTCTTAATTTTTGTGTTTCTCCTCTCCCTATCAGGACATCCTGATGTCACTTCTGAATATACATAATATTGCGCTCTACTTATAGTCTATTAAGTTCTAATGCCAAAGCCCAGGAATCAAGTGATTCCTGTTCCAATCCTAATCTGAATCAGAGAGATGAAGTGGGAAAGAACACGACCCTCTAACAAAGAATGAGGTTCACTCTGAGAGGCACCCAACCAAATATTAAGCACTATGTAACTTCGGTACATAAAACATACAAAGCCAGGCCCCGAGACGATGTCATCACCTGTTCCTTAATCATGGGTATTCCCATAATTTCTAGTTCTTTGCTACAATGAAAAGCTGCTAAAACAAATAATTAAATCATGGTATATTAATGAAATGGGATATTATTGCATGGCAAAACATGATGAAAGGGAGAGTTTCCGAGAAACCTGAGAAGACTATGAAATGATGCACAATGAAGTGAGCAGAACCAAGAGAACGAGTTACACAGTGACTTGGAAAATTGTGAAGGAAAACAGCTCTGATCAGTGCAGGGCTCTGTGAATCATGAGTCAGAGGATCGATGACTTAGCCGGCAGGGAATGGACTCAGAGTAGAGTCACCGTGGTCACCAAGTGTCTGGTTTTACTTAATTAAGCTAACTAGTGCCCTAAGCATGACAGCACTAATATTCGGGAGCGCTTCCCTGATGGGGCTTCTTTCTCTCTACCCAGTCAGTCAATAAGTGCCTGTTATGTGGTACATCCTGTGCCTGGGGAGGGGGGAGCAGGAAGGGGCAGAGAGGAGAGATACAAAGAGAGGCAAAAACCAGTTTTCTAAAGGAGGAAAACTTTCCCTGTTCTCAAGGAGCTCATGGTTTAATAGGAGAGAAAACACGCAAACAACAGACAAATAAATTAGATCAAAAGGATAAGCTGGAGGTAGTTTCAGAAGGTAGGCCTGAAAACTGAGGAGGGCTTCTTGCAAAGGGCAGGACTTCAGCTGAACCAGGAGGAAGCCAGGGAAGTTAGGAGGAAGGGCTAGCAGCCATAAGAGGGGACAGAACCAGTCCCCACTCCCTAAAAGGAGACAAAAGTGACCTTGGGGCTTGGTTGGTCCCAGCTCCTCCAGCACAGCTTCCTGGCGACATACAAAAGCTTCCCCCCAGCCTGCGTCTGGGGCTCCCCCCACTTGGTGGATTTCTGCACAGCAGGGGCCAAATCCTTTACCAGCTCCCATGGGACCACCAGCATGTTGGAGACCAGGGGGCTCATCCAATAAGTCCAGGTGCCCTTTATCCTCACTGCCTATCCTTGCTGGGCTAAGGCCAAGTAACTCTTTTGCTAATTGTTCCATCTTGTCCCAGCGACAAACCCCCTCTAACACAAGAGTATTGCTTTTCCAATTTTTTTTTTTTTTTTTTAATTAGGAGAGGCGGACTGGGGAGAAAAAGGGCTAGCAATGGTAATACCAATAAAGAAGAAAAAAATGGAGCCATTAAAGCATTTACCAAAATGCACAGACACTAACAGAAGGGAGTTCAGAAAGAAACATGAGCAGGACTGCTCTGAAAGTAACATAATGAATTTATGACAGACTTAAAAGGAAAAGAAAATTGTATATATAATAGAGATTTGTGAACAATCCTCATTATCTGCTCTATTTCATATGGAAAAAATGGCTTATTTAGTGTTGAGGTTTTTAAAAACTGTTTTAAAGGAAGAATTTGCTTACAGAGAAACATGGGAAGATTTATCTGAATGGATACAAAGTGAAGTAATATGAATCAGGTAAACAATACATATAATGATTACAATAATGTAATTGGAAAAAAACAAAACATGGAACTGAATGTTGTAACATCATAATGATTAAGATTAACTTCAAAGAAGAGAGATGTCAACTAATCACCTTCCTACCTTCTTTTAGGGGGTGGTGACTCTGGGTGTGGAACATTATAGATAAATTAGAATTTTTGTGATGTGTTTTGCTGAACTATTTTTTCCCTTTTAAAAATGATTTTAAGGGATAGCTCTCTGGGACGGGCAAGAAGTGGTGCAATGGGAAATATATGTAATAGGAAAAGAAGATAACCACAAAAATTATTTTAAAAAAATGCAATCTCTCTTCCTTCTTTGTAAAGAAGACATGAATGTGGAACTGTGCAGATAATATTGGTCTTTGTTGATGTGCTGAACTGACTTCTGGGTTGAAATACCACAAATTGGCAAAAGAACTAACTAGTAAGCTTTTCATGGGTTTTTTCCTCTCTTCTTCCTTTACTCCTACTAATCATTGCACTCTAAGTCCTGTGTCTTACCCTTATATCTGTTGCTTTATTTTGCATCCATTTATCTGGTGATGATGGCCTAAGGGAGGCCCTGCCTCTCTTCAAGGGCACAACGCATGTGCTTTGTGACAGGTTTTTGCTTCTCAGAGATCTCCTTTCTTTTTTTTTTTTTTTCTGTTATAATTCTTTTTTTTTTTAATTAAAGCTTTTTATTTGTATAACATAAGTATGGGTAGTTCCCCAACATTGATCTTTACAAAGCTTTCCATTACAAATTTTACCCCCAGTCCCCTCCCCTCCCCTAGATGGCAGGAAGTCCACTACATGTTAATAATGTTGAAATGCTTGAGAAGTTATGCAAGAAAAATCCTATCTACAAGAAAAAAAAAGAATCAGAGAAAGGCAACACAATGCAAGCAAATGACAATAGAAGAGATCTCCTTTCTTTGAGGCCTCCAGCTGTTCTAAATTTGTGGGAAGGGAGTTCCTGACATAATCCAATATACTACCAATGTTTGAATCTCTTCTTTTTGCGGTAATTAATATTTGTTGTCTTCTTCAAACCTACCAGAAAAGAGTGGTTTATTAACCCTATTTAGCAGATGGAGAAACAGGCCCAGTCGGGCTGCTCAGCCCCATTTATGGTACAAGGAACTCCTGGGAGTGCTGGTTACAAATATTTCAGTCATTTCAGGGTCCAACTCTTCAAGCGCCTCCCCCACCCACCTCAGCCCCCTTAGGGTTTTCTTTGCAGAGATACTGCTGTGGTTGGCCCTCTCATTCTCCGGCTCATTTGACAGATGAGGAAACTGGGGCAAACAGGGTGAAGTGACTGGCCCAGGGTCACCCAGCCAAGAAGGGTCTGAGGCTGGTTTAAATTTAGGAAGATGAGTTTGGGGTTCTTAGCTCCATCTATAGTGTCATGTATCTGCCCTTAAATCTGACTACATAACCACACCTAGACAAGTCTCCTTAGGAATCTCAGGTGGTTTCCTGACAATAGAAAAAAGACTGAATAAGGAAAAAAAAGATAAAGGGCAGATGTCATACCCTTTGTTTCCCACTTGTTGCCTCTTATGCAAGGGATTTGCAGCAGTGTTATCAAAAGTGCCCTAAAGGAGCCCATTTCGGGCAGGTTGCCAGCTGGGACAGCCATGGTTGTTGAACTTTATCCTACCAGAAACTTCCTTTGTCAGCCAAGCCCTTCCCAGGCTCTTGAGACTAGTCTGCCAATGGGCTCAGGAAGGTTGAGGAGTCATGGAGGGTGAGGAGATTGGGAAAGGGGGAGAGTGGGAAAGCAATCATGAGCCCAGGGTGAGCTGTCCAAAGTGCAAAGCCATTAATTCTCTCTGGCTCACAAGACCAGGTGGACCACTTTGTGGGGACCAGATGTGGGCAAAGTTTGTTCAGAAGGGGGATCCTGCTACCCACTGGGGAAGGGGTCCGGGCAGTGCTTTGTTTTAGTTCTTGGAGGGAGCTCTCAGGAGCTCTCCAGGTCCCCTTCTCTAGGCCACACATCCCATTTCCTTTGGTTGCTTCTCAAATGGCCTGATTTTGGGGTCTTCCTCTATCTTCATCAGGGAGGCAGTCTAGTGGGATGGAAAGCCCAATGGCTTTGGCACTGGAGATCAAGGTCCAGGCCCTTTCTCTGCCATTCACCTCCTGGTCAGCCTGGGGCAAATAACTCCAGCTCCCTGGGCCTCAGGTACCTCAAAAAATAGCAGTCCAAGTTGATCTGTCTCCAAAACTCCTTCTAGCTCCTGGACTATGACCCTCTCATTCTCTGGTTTATCGATGTGCTTTCAAAAATGTGCTCAGGGTGGAACAGAACACTTCAGAAGTACTTTGACCAAGATATCAAGTCTCAACACTATTTCTCTTTTAATGTAGTCTAAAACTGAACTAACCATTTTTAGCTGCCATATTGCACCAAGCAGCTTGTAACTCAAAGGGATTTGTGATCTCATCGATTCTGGAGTTCCTCCACTGATGCAGAACAACCCCTTCAGACTTTCCTGTCCTGTGTGGTTCTCATTCATAGCCTCCTCCAGATTCCCTATGGGTTTCCACCTAATATTCTGGAGTCTTTTCTTGTTCCCTTCCAACATGGGGAAGATACCTGTGGAGCTCTCAGGCCACACGCCCATCCTTTACACCTGCTACATGACCAGCCCACCTTCTCCTTCTGCCAGATGTCCTTCCTTCCTGTTCTTCTCTGGATTCCTCACTGGTTGTGCTGGAGCCTGCTCATACCCACTATCCAACTTTTTGCTGGCCTTTGTGTGGCAGACATCTTTTGTTCTTTGGAAGCAACGATGGACCAATTCTTGCTTTCATATAGCAACAGTGGTAAAAATGTCTGAATTGAAAAGGCGAGCCACGGACACTTACTGGACAATTGAGATTGGTCCGCTGTCTTCCTCTTTTAATCTCCAAGTTCAGGCCATTGTCCATCTGTACTGTCTGTCCCCGATGAATATGCCGTTGAACAAGCTCTAATCATAAATCATCAAGGAAGGCATAAAACTGGGAGATGTAAGCTTGTCGTGCTTGTGATGGAGAAGATCTACCCATGACTCTCAGAGGAGAAGGGATTCTCTGTAAATGGTGAAGCTCTCCAGATGCTACTGCCTGCAAGCAGTCCGAGATGCTGCCAACTGGACAAACATCAAGGATCCTCTGGGTCTACAGTAGACAAGGCAAGGGGAAATCCTAAAGTGGCAGCAACCACTGGGGAAGACCAGTGGAAACAGTGAAGGGAAGGGTCACAGGATGTCCCTGTCACAGGGCACAGAGCACTGGACTCGAATCAGGAAGACTCATCTTCATGAGTCCAGATCAGACATTGAGAGTGGGGTGACCCCGGCTAAGCTGGTGAGCCTTCTTCTGTAAGATGAGCTGGAGAAGGAAATGGCCAACCAGCAGTGTCTTTGCTAAGAACACCCCCCCCCCAGACAGTAGTCTCAGAGTCGGGTATGGCTGAAGCGCTGAACGACAGTGTGGCAAGCGGTTCCCCTTTAGCTGCACTCAACATCTCCCTGTCAGAGCCACCTGGAGGCATTTTGGACCAAATGCAATTTCAAAAATAGAAATAGGCTCCAAAAATGATGTGGACATTCTTCAAGTGGGCACTGACACTAGACAGCCCGGCATCACAGACCTGGAGGTGGAAAAGGAATCGCTAAGGAGAGCAGAGGGCACAGGCTGGGATCCAGGTGTGATCAGGGAGTCTGGATGCCGAAGTACCAGTTTGGGGCTGGCTACCTGAACCTTACCCCACTGCCCCCGAAGCCCGGGCTGCCAGAAGGGAGGGAGGTTCCAGGATCTGGAAAATGAGACTCCAGAGCTGAAGCAGTCTTAGGGGTCTCAGTCTGGCACAATGCCTTGCGCATAATAAGCACTTAATGAATGTTTGTTGCATTGGATCAACTCTATTCCAAACCCGTGGCACTCCATTTTCATCCCCTTGCCTTTGCACCAGTCCTGTCTCATGCTCTTCCTCATTACTGCCTCATGGAGTCCACAAGACCGAGCTTAACCACCTTAGGAAACCTTTCTTGATTCCTTCTCCAGCTACTGCCCTCCCTCCCAAATTTAATAATAATAATATCTAAATTTATATAATATAAAGTATCATGTCAGACATCGAATTGAGCACTTTACAATTATTATCTCATCTCATCCTCACAACAAAGTAGGTACTATTATTATCCCCATTTTACAGATGGGGAAACTGAGGCAGAGGTTAAATGGCTTATCAAGGGTCACCAAACTCAGGGTGGTCTGACTCCAAGCCTGACACACTGGCCACTGTGCCTCCTACCTATGCCTGCAGTATTTTGAAAATACAGCCTGCTTCATTCTTTGTACTTGTACCCCCAGTATCTATGAATCAATATTTCCTGATCAACACTTGTCATTTTAGGGATAAAGAAACTGGGATCCAGAGAAGGTGTCTTCTCCCCAAGGTCATGCAGTTTGAACAAGAGCAAGGGCAGTTGGGACTCAGGTCTGGTTCCAAGTTCAGACTCTTCCCTCTACGGTCTTTCTCTCCACTCAAGGCCTCAAAACCTAGTTTCCAAACTTTTGCAACATGGCTGGGGCCATGTGCCAACCATTTCTGATTTCCTGGGGTGGGTAATCCACCTTTTGGAGCTCCAGGTCACAGCTAGGTGCTTGCTCCTTCCCCTAATCCACCTCCACCGCCCTCACTATGGCAAAACGACAAGGAATCAGTGTTTTCCTTCTCTGGTGAAACCCTAAAGTTTGGACCTGCCTGGCTGACGCCCACAGAACTCTGCTCGCTGGCCTCTCAAGCTATGCGGGGGGACGTCGGTGACAGTGATCCAAAGCCGAGGTGATGCTCCTGTGGAAGCATCGCTCAGATTTCCACCCCCAGCCCGGCCCCATCCCTCCATCCACAGCACATTCCTCCTCAGACCCTTTTCAAGGGGACCTGCCTCACTGAGTCACGCAGAACCCCGGGCACCCCGCCATGTGCTGGCCTGGCATTCTCAGAGTGGTTAGGGTTTCTTAGGGGCCAAGTGGATTTGGCCTTCCTGTCGGAGAGCTCTTCCTCTGGGTGGGGAGAAGAGGGGACATCCGGGCACATAAGCTGGGAAGCACAAGTTATAGACAAAGCAATGCCCCCCAACTAAACCAATAAATTGGTTCTATCGGCTAAGAGGTGGGCATGGAGGGAGCAAGGACGTCCCTAAGCCAAACCACCACCTCCAGGTCACCTGGCCCCTTGGCCATTCTCCAGGCTAGCTAATGCACTCCCATAGAACCTTCCTGATAGTTAAGAAGGCTCTTACTCAGCACCATGGGGTGCCATGGGAGACTCCAAGAAACAGGGAGCAGAGATCCATCAAACAGACAAATGATCCAGACTGTCCTGGTGCACTCTGGGAAGAGTTGGCGGGGGTTCGGGGCTGGGGGAGCTGGGTACTGGCCGAACTGTTCTGAGCGGCAGTTTGGATTCTAGTAACACCAGACACTGGCGTGGGCCCAGCCTTTCACCAGGGGAAGCCCACACTCCCACAGGCCCCGCTTCTGAAAAAGTACCTGGAGCAGCTCGGGGGGTGCCCATGAGCACTGGGCCTGCAGGCAAGAAGGCGCATATCCCCGGGTTTAAATCTGCCTGGAGGCCTCCTAGTGCGTGAGCGAGCGTGGGCAGGCCACTTAACTTCCCTTGGCTCCTTCCCTTGGCTCCTCATCTGTAAAATGGGCTGGAGAAGGAAACGACAAGCCATTCCAGTGTCTTTGCTAAGAAAATCTCAAGGGGCAGTCACAAAGAGCTGGAAACAAGCGCAGTCACTGAACAACAGGTGTGTCCGTGGGCTCTTGTGAGCCCCACTCACCAGTGTCTCTGCAGGTGGAGAGTGCTTCTCATCAGAAGTCTCTTGTCGAGCAGCGGTCATCAAAACCACTTGGTACCAACAAGAAACAGAGTAGCTGATGAGGGCACTAGGCTAGGCTCACAATGACTATGGTCGTGTTTGATAAGCCCAGACCCCAGCTTCTGGGAGAAGAATTCACTATTTGACAAAAATGGCTGAGAAATCTGGAAAATAGCAGGGCAGTGACCAACACCTAACACCCTATACCAGGATAAGGTCAAAATAGGTTCATGATTTAGACATAAAGGGTGATAACAGAAGCAAATTAGAACAAAGGAGAGTCTACCTCTCAGATCCATGAAGAAGGAAGGGATTAATGGCCAAAGAAGAACTGGAGAACATTATGAAATGCAAAATGAATAGTTTTGATTATATTAAAGTTTTTGTACAAACAAAATCAAAGCAGACAAAATTAGAAGGGAAGCAGAAAACTGGAGAAAAAATTTATATCCAAGGATTCTAAAATTTATAAGAATACAAGCCATTCTCTAGTTGATAAATGGTCAAAGGATGTGGACAATTTTTAGACAAAGAAATTACAGCCATTTCTAGTCATATGAAAAAATACTCTAAATAACTACTGATTAGAGAAAGTGTCAAATTAAGACAACTCTGAGGTACCACTACACACCTCTCAGACTGGCTAAGATGACAGGAAAAAATGATAAACGCTGGAACGGATATGGGAAAACTGGGATATTAATACATAGTTGGTGGAGTTGTGAACTGATCCAGCCATTCTGGAGATCCAGCACTGTCTCTACTGGGTCTGTATTCCAAAGAGATCATACAAAAGGACCCACATGTACAAGATTGTTTGTGGCAGCCCTTTTTTATAGTGGCAAGGAACTGGAAACTGAATGGATGCCCATCAATTGGAGAATGGCTGAATAAACTATGGTATATGAATGTTATGGAATATTATTGTTCTGTAAGAAATGACCAGCAGGATGACTTCAGAGAGGC
Organism: Myrmecobius fasciatus; assembly: GCA_023553655.1. Lineage (NCBI taxonomy): Eukaryota > Metazoa > Chordata > Mammalia > Dasyuromorphia > Myrmecobiidae > Myrmecobius > Myrmecobius fasciatus. The sequence continues at coordinate 222,778 of JAJPUD010001281.1, forward strand.
CTGGAGAGACTTGCATGAACTGATGCTGGGTGAAACGAGCAGAACCGGGAGATCATTATACACAGCAACAAGAAGATTATGTGATGATCAGTTATGATGAACTTAGCTCTTTTCACCAATGAGGATTGATTCAGGCCAGTTCAATAGACTTGTGAGAGGGAGAACCATCTGCATCCAGAAAGAGGATGAAGGGGACTAAATATGAATCACAACATAGTATTTTCACTTTTTAGTTGTTTTGTTTTGTTTTTGTTTCTCATTTTTTCCCTTTTTCATCTGATTTTTCTTGTGCAGCATGATAAATGTGGAAAATATGTATAGAAGAATTGCACGTGTTTAACATAGATTGGATTACATGCTGTCTAGGAGAAGGGATAGGGAAAGGAGGGAGAAAAATTTGGCACGTAAGGTTTTGCAGGGGTGAATGCTGAAAATTATCTTTGCATATATTTTGAAAATAAAAAGATATTATTAAAAATATTTTGGTTAAAAAAGTCTTTGGAATTATTGTGGATTACTATAATGATCAGAGTAGCTAAATCTTTTTTTTTTTTTAATTAAAGCTTTTTATTGGCAAAACATATGTATAAGTAATTCTTCAACACTGACCCTTACAAAGCTTTCTGTTGCAAATTTTCCCCCTGTAGTCTCCACCCCTCCCCTAGATGGCAGGAAATCCACTATATGTTAATTATGTTAAAATACTTGACAAATCAAATATATGAATACATATTTCCACACTTATCATTGTTGTGCAAGAAAAATCGTATCTACAAGAAAAAAAATCAGAGAAAGGAAACCCAATGCAAGCAAACATCAATCGAGAGCTTGAAAATGTTATGTTGTGCTCCACATTTCACATCCCTCTCTCCGGGTGTATGTGGCTTTCTTCACTGAACAATTGAAACAGGTTTGAAACATCTCATTGTTGCAGAGAGCCATGTCCATCAGAATTGATCGCCATATAGTATTGTTGCAGTGTATAATGATCTCCTGGTTCTGCTCACTTCGCTCAGCATCAATTCATGCAAGTCTCTCCAGGCCTCAGAGTAGCTAAATCTTCCATAGTTGATCACTGTTACATTATCATTATTGCTGTCAAATATTCTCCTAGTTCTGCTTACTTAATTTTGTATCAGTTCATTTAAGTCTTCCCAGGTTTTTCTGAAATCATCCTGCTCCTCATTTCTTAAAGCACAATAGTATCACAATCATATGCCACAATTTGTTCTGCCATTTCCCAATTGAAGGGCATCCCCCTTATTTTCCACTTCTTTGCCACTACAAAAAGAGCTGATATAAACAATTTTGTACATATGGGACCCAACCAGCAATGTTCTTATAGAAAAGATCTATACTGTTCTATACAAGAAAAATCAATAGCTCCCCTATTGCCTCTAAGGTCAAATATAATCTCTCTTTGGCTTTTAAAACCCTTCACATTCTGGTGCCAAACTCTTTCTAAACAGATTTCACATTCTTCCCTCTCACACACTCTGCCTCCTGGCTAATCTGGCCTCTCTACCATATTCATCTTGCCCTTCTCCTGCCTTTGCCCAGGCTTCCGCCCCATACCTGGAACCCCTGCCCCCTCTTGTGCCTGCAGCCTCAAGATTAAAATGTGTCATCTTAGCCAATCCGAGAGGTGTGTAGAGGGACCTCAGAATTGTCTTAATTTGCATTTCTCTAATCAAAGATGATTTAGAGCATTTTTTCATGACTAGAAATGGCTTTAATTTCTTCATCTGAAAATTGTTCATCAGAGTTCGTATTGGGCACCTTCCCTAGTAGACAAGGAGCTTCATGAGAGTCTGACTGATTGATTTGGGCCTTTGTCTCTCCGGGGTCTAGGCGGTATAGTGGATGCAGATGAATTCCACGTCTGCTGAAGGCCGAAGGAGTCAGGTAGGTTTCAAGGATGTGACAGGCTGGGCCCTGCCCAAAACAACAGGGAAAAGCCAGCCTTCCTTTTTCACACTTCCTGCTGTTCTTTCAGGAACAATTTACTCAAACCTGTGATCCATCTGAGCAGCGGCCTGTGTGAGCAGGAAAAAGGAAACCCCCAAATTTCCCCTGGTCCAGATAATGCCTAAATGATCAAAATAGTGTCCAATTCTCTCTTCTTTTCAATGGTGGGGAGAGTACTGGGACTGAGAAGAAAATGAGTTTGAATTCTCCCTCTGGTGTGTGACCGGGCAGGCCATTAATCTGTCGGCCTCAAGGCTGTTGTGAGGATGAAATGAGCTAATATTTATGAAGCACCTTGCCAGGCTCAAGGGGCACTACAAATGCTAGCTGTTATTGTTACAATACCCACCCTCAGACAACCGCGTCCTTGTTCTTTGCCCAGCAAACGCAGGGGTAATCTCATTGGAAAATGCCCAGATCCCTTGCACAGCTCCAGACCTTGGTGCTCTGTAAACAAGCTTGGGCCTCTCCGCCTGAACAAGAGTTCATAAAAATAAAGTTTGTTTTTCCTCCTGGCTGAATGTCCTCAAACTCTGACCTTTCATACAGAGTTTAATGACTCACCCTGGCTGGTATTGTTTATGACCAGCCCTGCAGTGGGCAGAATCGGGTGGGCCCTGGGAATGAATGTGGGTCACTCCGGGGGTCCTGGTAGAAGGGGGAGTTCCTCACAGGAATACTAAGGGCTGTCCCCTTGGGCAGGGGCCTCTGCCGGGGCTTCACCTGTGCCCTCCCTGGAAAAGCAGACTCTGGGCACCTGGCCGGGCTCTGCCCACGAGTTTGGCTCCTCTGCAGGCCCTGGCTCCCTGTATTCTAATACAAGGCCCACCTCGGCTGCCAGGCCTTCCTCACTCCCAGCAGTGGTCAGTGTGGCTCCTGGGATCTTGTGGCCGCCCCCACAGCCTTGTCCACGTCTGAGGCAATGTCTAAGGCGTCATTTCCTTGGTTGTACAAAACTGGCCCAGTCCAGTCGGTCTTAGCTGTTTGCAGAGTCAGTGAGGGCTTACCTAGAGCCGGCCCCATTTAGAGGCTCAGGAAAGACAGCCTAGGGAGCTGGTCAAGTGCCTGGGCCCTGCAGAAATGGCTGGGAGGCCCGGGGGTCCCGAGGATCCCGGGAGAGAGCACTTGGGGGCAATTCACAGCTAGACTTTTCCTACCTTTCAGAGGAGCACAATGGGAAGGAGCCTCTCTTAAAGAGGGGGAAAGTAAGGGCCCAGGACAGGAGTGACTTGCCCAGAGTCACCCAGGTGGGAACTAGCAGAAGGGAACCCCGATTCTCCCACATCCAGCACTCACTGGCAGCCTTTGTCAGAAAGTGGCCTTCAGTTCTAATAGACTTGTGTTGGAGAGAGCCATCTGCACCCCGAGAGGCTATGGGGACTGAATGTGGCTCCCAGCGTAGGATTTTCACCTTTCTTGTTGTTTGCCTGCTTGTGTTTCCTTTCTCATTTTTTCCTCTTTTGATCTGATTTTTCTTGTGCAGCGCGACCATCGTGGAAATATGTTTAGAAGAACTGCACATGTTTAGCATATACTGGATTACTTGCTGTGTGGGAGGGAGGGCAGGGGAAGGGAGGGAAAATCTGGAATACAAGGTTTTGCAGGGGTGAATGTTGAACACTACTTTTGCATGTATTTTGGAAAAGAAAAAGCCATTATTAATAAAAAGAAAAAAAAAAAAGAAGGGACCTTGCTCATCGTGGGGGCTAAATGAATGGAAATGGAAATAGGACGCAGCAACCTCTATTCCTGAATGACTGCAAGGATGTTAGACAATATCGAGGGGTAACTAGAGCAGGCTCGAGGTTGAGAAAAACCAAAGAATGGGAGATGAAAATGGAAGGAAAGCAGAAACAGAAGGGACTGGAGGGAGAGAAATTAAAGCCAACAAAATCATCAGTGAAAGGTCCCTAAATCTGGTCTCTGAGGGCTTGGGTTTGATAACTGCCTCTACAATGGGAGTAACCTCTGGCAAGACACTTAACTTCTCCCATTTTCTGTAAAATGGGGATAATAACACTTACCTCACTTGATTGCTGAGAGGAACAAATGAATGAAGTATTTTTTAAACCTTAAGCCAGCTGCTATCATCATCATCATCATCATCATCATCATCATCATCCCAGGATAGATCACTCTCCAGTTAGACTCAGTTTCTGTGAGGGTGGGGTGAAACTGGCTTTTTCTTTTTTTTTAAGTACTTTTTTTCCTTCAGTGCCCAACCTTACACATGCTCGGGAAGTACTGTGACTGTCACCAGTCACTACTGACACGTAACAACAGTGCTCTGGAGCCCCGTGTCCCCATTCATATATTCTCAGAAAGAGCTGGAGTTGGGAGGAAAATGCCTCCCGCCTTGGTCTCTATTACTGATGAGTTGAGGCAGATGGCCAAGAATGGAGCCGGTTTCCTAAAAGTCATCATTGGTTTCTTCTTTGCTCTCCTCTCAGTTTATACGGAGCCTCCCTCTCTACGTCTCACACCCACTGCTTGGGGCCCTCCCCGGGAACAGGAGGCTCCTGCCTCCTCGATGGCCTCCCTGCACCGGCTCTCCATCACACAACTGTCGGCGATGCTCCTAAAGTTCTGGCCCTTCCCTATCTCTTACACATCAGTCCCTGCTCTGGAAACTCCAGGGGCTCTCTCTCTCCTGCCTCCAGGAACAAATCCAAGCCCTTCTGGCCACTTGGAAAGCCTTTCCTAATCTCGGGCCTCTACCTCTGCAGGCTCCGTTCCAGCCTGAGCTCCTCGCTACTCCCTGTGTGGGACATTCCATCCTGTTCTTGAGTCATTCCAGATTGCTCTCCGTGCCTGAAATGTGCCCCCTCAGCCCCTCCCTTCTGCCCTGTAGAATCCTCAGTTTTCTTCAAAGTCCAGCTCAAGGGCTCCCCTCCTACAGGAAGGCTACCTTGATCTGCTACTGGTGTCATCTCTCTGGAAAAAACTTTGTGCAAACTCTGGTTTTAATTTTCCATGTATACACGTTGTTCTCCCCCAATAGAATATAAAATCACCGAGAGCAGAGACTAGGATTTCTTTTCATCTCTGTACTCCTAGTACCTACAGATGCCTAACATATAGGAGGTTTATTAAAAAACAAAACAAAACAAAATAAAACTTACTGAATAAATAAAAGGAAAAAAACTGGGACTTAGTGAATAACTTGCCAATTATTTCCAGACTAGTTAGGGATAGAATCTTACTCAGACTCCACATTCTGTGACTCTAATTCTTCTATCCTAAAGGCCACAGTTACTGAAACGAGTTATTGTTTGGAGGGAAAATGGCTCTATCCAAAGTGACAATTAGGCCATAAGGAAATTGACATTTTAAAAATAATTGACCGTAGTATTCATCTAGAGGAAAGATATGAACCAAATATTCATTCACAATGATACATCATTTTAAAATTTACATTCTATCAAATAACAAGTATGAAGGGTCTACTCTGAGTCAAGCACAGCGCTAAGCACTGGGAATACAGACAGAAGTGAAAGGTACTGCCCCCAAGGAGGCTACACTCTATTGGGAGAGACCGTGGGATGCACATAAAACTATACACAAAATCTATCCATCAAAAGGATCCGAGGCAATTTCCAGGGAAGGATGTTGTGGGGAGCAGTTAAGATTTCGCCCAGAAGGAGGTTTCTGAATTGTGAGACATCATGGGACTCTTTATTATCTCAAATGAGTTTCAGAGAGACAGGATGGCTTCACCAAGGCCACAGACTTCCTAAAACTTAAGGCTTTCTTAGGAATTACTAAATCTTCCAAAAAAGAAATTCTATCTGTCATAGGCAGACAACATAAGTACATGTTACTGAGATTTAAAAATAACAAGACAGGCCAGCGTATACTCAGGTTATTAAGAGAAGGCAGAAATGATCCAGGTTTTTGGGATGTTATGTAAGTGTCCCCTCTGACAGGGACACTTCTCATAACCCCCTGGCCTGTGTGCATCATAAATCTGCACAAGAATTAGATGCTTTCTACGGTCCCTTTCAGCACTAAATCTGTGATCCTACCACCCTAGAGGTAGGGTTTCTCATGTAACAGCAGCACCCCAGGGTCCAGTTTTCCAAACCCAAGTTGAAAATTCTCAATATAGAAGATTTTAAGAACATGCTGACTTTTCCCAGCTAGGAGTAAACACTCCTGGAATCACAGAACAATGGCTGGAGCATTTCAAATGTTCTCCAGTCTTGTGGACTGCAAGCCAGCCAAAGCACTGAAGATGAAAAAATCAAGATAATGAAGGCTTATCCATTTAGAGGGCAAAAATAGGATTCAGGGCTAGCTGGGGCGTGGGGTTAGCTCTAATGGGATCTGGAAAAGGGAGGGAACATCTAATGAGTGAAACCTGTAGAAAACTGTAAGGTAGGAGGTGGCTGAAAAGAAGAGAATGAAAATTAAAAGTTAAAAATACACATGAATAGTAAAATGAAGCAAATTCAAGAAAGCAGCCTGGGGCAGCGTCTCCGAACCAGATTTGGAAATTGTTACTCAGCTTTTTGTTGTAAACATAATAAAATATACTAAAAATAAAGATTATTAAATTGACTTAAAAAACCACGAGGGCAGCTTTGAGAACAAAGAAAGGCTGCTTTTTGTTGCTGGTGGTGGGTTTGGAGGGTTTTTTTTTTTGCCTTTTATACTTGTCTGAAATGGACATCATGCATGGAAAGGTTGGGTGGGATAGGGGATGGGAAGTTTTGTGGAATAGTAATGGACCAAAGAGCTTTGAGAAAATTATGGAGAAAATACGTGCATTTCCAAGAACATAAAAGGTAGTGCTCTCATTTCTCAGTAACTAATGAGCCTTATTCTGGGATCATACAATTAACTCTTCTGTTCTACAATTCTAACAGTCTGAAAAAAAAAAAGCTTGGATACGACCTTGATCTTGGCAGAGGGATGGGAGAGTATGGGTGTGGAAAGTCACGCTGGCTGTCCATTGTGGTCATTTTGTTGGTTGGTTTTGTGTTTTTCCTTTCTATGAGGGGGTTCCATGATGGTCAGGGAGAAGAGAAAGCAATGACAGTGGTGTAAAAAGCAGAGAGCACCGATGACGGTTTTGGGGGGAGAGTACTGTATGGATTGTGTTGAGTGGCTCAGGTCTGTTTTCTTACAGCCTTCGTCCAGTCTAGTTTGAAGAGATGAAGGGTAAAAAGGAAGTCCAAGAAGGAAAGCAGACCATGTGTTTGTGCTGGAAACGCCCCAGGACTCCAGAAACCCTCAGTGGCGTCCACTGCCAAGAGCACTAAAGCAAAAATTCCTGAGCCTGGCACTGGGCATTGTCCTCAGTCTGGCCCCCCCGGACTTTCTGGGCCTTGTCTCCCACACCTTCCCGGAGGAGCCTTGGCTCCGGCCCAGCCGTGACTGCCCCCTCCTCTCTGGAGTCTCATGTATCCTTCGAGGCGCAAGCTCCTTCCCTAGTGCAGAGAAAGCTCAGAGCTTATAGAATGACAGACTCTTAGAGCAGGAAGGACCATGCAGTCTCATAGAAAGACCCCCAAATCTGGAAGAAGCCTCCCATTCTTTCTATGGCCCTGGGCAAGCACCTTCACCCGTAATGGCCTCTGTAAAGGGAAGAGGATGGACTGAGCAGGATTTCTTAAACTTTTCCACTTGCGACCCCTTTTTGCGGGTTACATTTTTACACAATCCCGAGTATACAGGAATACAAACGAGGTGTACAAATCAAACATTTACTGATAATTAACTATAATTCCATGACTCCCCACATTCAGTTATGAGACCTCATCTGGGGTGCTTTCCATGATCTCCATGGCCCTTCCAGTTCAATGCTAGGCTCATGCAATGCCAGGACAGGGCCTGCCATGTCCCCAAGGGATGGGGCTCGCAAATGCTAAGGTCTTGCTAAGTCAGTTCCAGGTTGTTGAGGGAACAACTTAGCAGGACATCTCCCACTTCTGTGCCTTTGCATGGGCTGTCTCTTCGACCTGGAAGTCCTTTTTTCTTTTCCTCGACCTCCCCAACTGTTTTCAAGACTCAGCTAAGGATCTAGCTCTTTCACAAAGCCTTTCCTGATCTCTCTAGTTGTTAGTGTTCTCTCTCTCCTCAAGTTATAGTGGAAAGAAGGTGGCATTTGGAGCTGGAAGATCTGAGTTCCAGTCTCAGTTCTGTTTCTCATTATCTGTGTAGCCAAACAAGTCACTTCATCTCTTCAGGTCTCAAGTTTACTTATCTATAAAATGAGAGGTCAAAGGTCCCTTCCAGTTTTAGGACATGATCCTGTGACCTGTTTATTTATTTGCATCCCTGAGGAAAATGGAAGCTCCTCAAGGGCAAGACCTGCCATCCATTTTTGTCTCCATAGCCCCAGGGCTGGCATACAGCAGGAACTTAATAAATGCTTGTTGAAAGAACTTGAATTCAGAGACGGGAAAGTTCTTGCTGTTGGCTACTGCTTCCAGCTGAGGCTTTGTGGAAATGGACCTTTCTTAGCTGTCCCCAGAAGAATGAAATTAGAGAAGGAGGGATCGCTAGGGAGGGAAAACCCTACAAACAGAGTGACCTGCTGGACAACGTGAATAATCCAACTCAGACAGAGCAGACAACGGGGAGATATGGATGGCTGGGGCTACCTCTGAGGGGCCCGGAAGGCCAGACTAAGGAAGGAAGAGAGGTCTCCTTTGAGGCAGGATAGGTACTGTAGGCTGCTCTCTGAAGGCCCCATATTGGAGCACTGGTGACCTTTCGAGTTAGTTATGGGAAGTGGGGGTTGAAATCCCCTTTCTTTAGGACCCTGGCCGAGCTGCTTCCCCTTGATATACCTTGACTACCTTCTCTGTGAAGCAAGGGAGCTGCACTGACTGGCCTCTAAGCGATGGGGATATCACTGAGGGAAGCAGAGGGCCAGTCACATGTTGAGGCAGCTCGGTATGGCTGGTGCTGAATTTGGAGTCAGGAAGACTCAACTCGTCACAGACTGCTGGACACGGCTCGGGGGTAACTGGGACTTGGGGGACTTTTCCAGAGCTGGGAAGGAGAGTAGCAATTGATCTTGGAGGCCATGGCGCCCCTCTTCCCCTCCTCTCCCCTCTAATGTTAGAGATGAGGGACCTGAGACTTACTTACTGGCACTTGTTTCCTAAGCCCCCAGAGCCGGGGTTCAAACCCAAGATCCATGAGTCCTAAGGAAGCTTTTCCTACTCTGTCTCTGTGACAGAGCGCTCCTTCCTGTCTGGTGCTGAGACCTCGCCAGCTGCCAGCGGCACTGGCCTGGGACGTTCTGCTCAGGGGGCCGGCCTGCTTTCTGCAGGTGGTGGGGCAGGAGGAGAAGGGAAGGCACCTCTAAGCCCCTCACGGCACAGATACTTCAGGGGGATCATCCAGGGTTACATAAGAGGGCTCAAGAGGGAAGCCCGGGTCACGGCAGGGCAGACGGACATTTTTAAAAACCATGATCTCTTCCATAAACAAGACATTCCATCTCTTGGCTCCAGGTATTTTCTCTGGCTGTCCTTGCCGGGAACATTCTCCCTCCTCATCTTGCCTCCTGGCTGCCTTGGCTTCCTTTAAAGCCCAACTAAAATCACATCTTCTACAGGAAGCTTTTCCCAGCCCTCTGTTAATCACTTCCTATTTATCCTGTCTACAGCTTGTCATTAGATTATGAGTTCCTGGGGAACAGGGACTGCTTTTTGTTCCTTCTTGTACCTCAGCACAGCGCCTGGCACATAGTGGGCACTTAATAAATGTTTACATCTGGTCCAGGGTGTAAACCTGGGTAGGAAGGGGGGGGGGATCAGCAGGGGAAGGGAAATGCTAATGAGTCTGAATTAGAAAGGCCAAAGGTTGAACCCCTCAGTTATCACTGGGCCTCCCATGCAAATGGTGGTTGTGGCCCCTGTTTTCACAAGCAGACAGGACAGAAATCCGGGACGAATGTCAGTCCATGGGGGTAAATCGAAGAAGTCCAGCTGCGGGCCTGGAAGCCTTCCCAAAGCTACTTCTGGGAAACTCGGTCCTTGGTAACGTCCTTCCGGAGCTGATCATGCAGGTGAGCCAGCAGAGATAAGCAGCAAGCACCAAGCCCCCCAACCCCAGGGCTTTCAGAACAAACTAAGAGGCTCCAGGAGGGAGGTAAGGGGCAGAGCCGGGACCAACCCAGGTCCTCTGACCCACGGCCCGTCCTCCTTCCCCATCTTAGGTGGGTCGCTCTCCTCTGCTCCCCAAGAGGACTGCCATGACATCACGGCGTGTGTCCGACTGCGGCCGATGCGAGCTCGGAGCGCTCCGCCACAGGTCGGGCACAAGGAGTCCCTGTGAACTGTGGGAGATTCTCTAGACTCGTGCATCTACAAGACTCTCCCTCTACAGGGAAGGTGAATGAGGTCTCTCGGGGCTTAAACTGTGCAAACCTCAATCCCTTAGGAGCTTGCAGAGCCCGTTGCCACACGAGCAACAAGCATCACTGAGGCCTACAGTGTGCTAGAGGCTGAGAGACAAACATGCACATTTGCTACCCTTACGGAGAGGCGATGGTGGAGTAGTGGGGAGAGCTAACCTGGAAGCCAGGAGGAGGATGGGGCTCAGTCTTTGGTGCAACATGTGTCCTCTGTGTGAGCCTGGGGGGCAAGCCCACAGGTAACAAAAGCTTACTTAAAACCACAAGGTTCGACCAGCAGGACGATTTCAGAGAGGCCTGGAGAGACTTGCATGAACTGATGCTGAGTGAAATGAGCAGAACCAGGAGATTACACCGCAACAACAAGACTATACGATGATCAGTTCTGATGGACATGACTCTCTTCAACAATGAAATGTTTCAAACCAGTTCCAAATGTTCGGTGAAGAAAAACATCTACACCCAGAGAGAGGGATGTGAAATGTGGACCACAACATAACATTTCCATGCTCTCTATTGATGTTTGCTTGTATTTTATTTTGCCTCTCTCTCTCTCTCTCTTTTATTGGCATGATTTGATTTTTCTTGTAATTGTGTTTGATAATTGTGTAAATATGGATCCACATATTGGATTTAACATATATTTCTACCATGTTTAACATATATTGGACTACTTGCTATTTAGGGGAGGGGGTGGGAGGAGGGAAACTGGAACACAAGGTTTTGCAAGGGCTAATTTTGAAGAATTATCCACACATATGTTTTGAAAAATAAAAAGCTTTAACAAAGAAAAAAAAAGAGAGAGAGAAGAAGAAAAAAAAAAGAACCATAAGTTTCAAAGAAGGTGATGACCTGCTTTGAGAGAGGGAGTTTCCTTACCTGAGAGCTCTCAGTGTTAGGAAACCACAGGTCTGGGCCAACTCCCTAGGAAATTCAGATTTTAAAGGGGGAATACATACAACATGCTCTGCCTGATTTCAATCCAGTTGTCTGCTTTGCAACATTAATGGAAGAGCCATTTCAAAGCAGGTTTTCTCAGTCTTTTAATTAGGTACTGCACACATGCACACAAAACATCTACAAAGATAGGGTGTAACCCTGATAAAAAAGCATTAGCAATCGGGTAGAACAGGAAAGGCCTCCTGGGAAGATGGCACTTGGGGTGAGAAGAGAAGGGAACCAACCAGGAGTTCTAAGAAGTAGAAACAAGGAAGGAGAGCGTTGGAGGCATGGGAGTGAGCCTGTACAGAAGCACATGGATGGGAAGAGCACCTTAATAAATACCCATTCCTAAAAGCACACAGGTCAGGATGCTGGACCACAGGCCTTCCTGTGGTATAGGACTGGCACCAAAGCAGGAACCAGAAAAACTCTGGTTAAATTCCCACACCTGACCCTAGCTGTGTGATCCTGGATCAGCCACTTAACATCTCTGTGCCTCTGCTTTCTCTTCTAGAAAATGAGGGGGTTAGACTCAATGGCTTCTAAGGCCTCCTTCTTTCCACCTTTAGATTGATAATCCTATGAGTAATGTTTAAGAAGACTGGAGAGGCAGGAAAGGACCAGCCAAAGAGGGGATTATAGTTTAGAGTTAGTAGGGAGCCATTGCATTTATTGAGAGAGGGTAAGACAGGATTAGATGTGCACATTGGTGACTGGAAAATGGATCAAAGTAAGAGCAAGCCTGAGGCAGTATGACCAATGAGCACTATTGCATTATTCTAGGTGAGAGGTGATGAAGGCTGACGTAGAGGTGGAGAGTAACCTTGATCACACGATACCATGGAAAAAGGGCTGGATTTGGAATCAGAGGATGGGTGTCCAAATTCCAGTTCTGTAACTTACTACCTATCTGACCTTGGGCTCCTTCTCTGTAAAATGAAGGAACTGTATTAGATGACCTTGAAGGCTCCTTCCAGCTCAAAAATCTAGAATCTTCATATTTGTAAAAATAGGAATCAACTGGGTCAATCAGTGAAGTCCCTTCATCTCACTTAAAGTGATACCTTAATGAAGAGAAAAAGAAAATCATATCTCAGTCAATCAAAGACTTTAGACAAAAGTGACATTGAATGGGAAGTATGTTCTGATTGGCCGATACAACTTGGATGATCATCTGTAAAATATCAAGCCAGGTTGGCTCAAGAGATTGGAGTGAGCTCAAGTCTGCAAACCAATGACAGGCCTTCTTCCTTTCCCCTCTCTCCCATTGGCTAAAGAAGTAGTTTTCCATATTCAAAGTGTCTGGAGAATTTTGGATTTCCCATCAGCAGCCCAACACCATCGTCTGGGACGGCAACATCTGGGGACGTGTCTGATCAGAAACCAGAGAGACTACATCCATCTTTACAGCTCTACACAGAGCCCAACAGAAAACCAAGGAGAACGTTTTCAGGACTAGAACAAAAGGAATTTCTAGGAGCTTTGAGTCATGCTTGGCTTGAGAACATTTTTATTTGGACTCTGCATTTATTAATGCAAAAGTATAATATAGGGAAAGGGCTTTACCATTTGTACCAACTACACCACCTTAATAAATACCCAGTCCTAAAAACTTTGCATCAACTAAAAAAAAAAACTGTATCAAATAATAATACTGGGGAGAATATGTCAGAATGATGGCTTGAGCCACTAGTACTAACGCCCCAGGAACAAGAGAGCCCAATTCATTTGCAAGTGGAAGCTGTATTATTCCCCATTTCTGGATCAAAAGCTGTCCCCATCACTAAATCCTAATCTCTAACTCTTAGATAATTGGTTTCTTTCAAAGCTCAGCTCCAGCCCCACTTTCCACATGAAGCCTTTCCTGATCCTCCAGTTACTTAGATCTTCCCCCACCAAAACGACCTAGGATTTATTTTGCACATATTTATATATGTGCATGCTGTTTCCTCAGATAGAGGGCAGGGACTGATTAATTTTTTTTACCTTTGTCTTATCCAAAGCCTGGCATGGACTAGGCACTTAGCAGTTGCTTAATAAATATTTGTTGAGTTGGATTGGACTGAATTTCTCCTATGACCAGGATCTGAGGAACTGTCTTGGCTTTCCAAAGGAGATGAGAAAGCTGCCCTCATTTCTCCTTTACCTCCTCTCATGGCCTTCCCCCTAAGATTGCCTTACATTTTCACATATTTATCTTGTTATTTGCTGCTTCCATCATTAGAATGTGAGTTCCTTGGAGGTAGGAACCATTTTTTGCCTCTCTTTTTACCTACTGTTGATTGCTCAGTATCTGACACATAGTAAGCATTATATGGATGCTTGTTGACTGACTCTCTTTGGTTCTCTTCCTACCTACATGATTGCTCCTTCTTTACTTTCCCCCACAGTGGTATGGTTCACAACAGTTCTTCAAAACTTGTTAATTTATTTTAGAAAACAAAAAGAAAAACCAAAAAACAACTCACCACTACAGACATTCTACCCTAACGGAATTCAAAGGCAGAAAAAAAGGTCCAAACACACCCAAATGTTCACAATAACACTTGTTAGTGGTAGTAAAAAATCTGGAAACACAATGGGTGCCCATCAGTTCTCACTGAAGAATGACCAAATAGAGAGTGACCATAGCATATGGACGTAATAGAATAATATTGTGCCATATCAAACATGAGTATGTGGAATTCAGATAAACCCGCGGAAACTTGTTTCAAACATCTGGCAACAAAATAAGCAGAATCGAGAGGACAATATACAGAATAACCTCAACAATGTGAAAGAAAACCACACCGCAAGTCACCAGAAGTCAGATAAATGCAACAACCAATCCTGACTCCAGAAGACTCCACTCCATGGAAGGGGTAGTGGGCTAAAGGTGCTGAATAAGGCATATGTTGTCAGGCATGAATAACATGCTGGTTTGTTTTGCTTAGCTCTATTTCTCTGAAACAGGAGATGGTCCAGGGAGTGGGACTGTTATCGAGGAGCACAGTAGCACAAAGCCTTTCCCCAAAAGTTATGTATCTTTTTTTAATTCCTGAACTTCGTTAGGTTTTTTGGATTATTTTTACTCCTCTGAATGAATTCAACTTTGCAATATCTCTCTCAGTAGAAGTGGAATAGAGATTACATCATAATTCAAGAAACACCATTATCAAGAAAAATCTTAATATGATAAAAATGATTATCAAACATTAGCTGATGGTTCACATATCAAACAATACAACAATGATATTCTAGTGCAAGTAAAGCTTTAGCACAAATCCTTTAGAGTTTATTGAAAAAGTGAAATTTTTGTATCAGCAAAGAAATGGAAATAAAAGAGATGCTCATCAATTGAGGAAATGGCTAAAAAATTGTGGTATATGAATATAATGGAATATTGCTGTGTTGTAAGAAATAATGGGCATGAAGAATACAAAGAAGCAAGGAAAGATATGAACTGATGCAAAATGAATCAAGAAGACCCAAGAAAACCATAGACAAAATGTAAATACAAAGAACAACTAAAAGAAATCATAATAACCAAGCTGTTCCCAAGAAAGAAATGGGAAACTCTCCCTTCACCTATCACTGGCCAGTAGTAGAGGACTGTGGGAGTGGAACACTTCATATCTTGTTTAGACTTGGCTGATATGTAGGTTAGTTTTGCTGAAATGCATTTTTTTTATCCCAACTTCTATTTCTTTAAATTTTTCTTTATTTATTTTTTGTTAGAGAGAATAGGGAAGTGATATATTCAGAAATGAAAGTGAAATAAAAACACAAAAATAGCAAGAAACAAACAAACAAAAAAAGCATGCTTTAGTTTCAGCCCTAGAAAATGAGATTCAAAAGTAACATAGATTGTGTAGGGCTGGGACAATTTCTCTATTCTTCAGCTGCTCCTCAGTGACAATATTACTTTTAGTTAAACATGGAACCAGGATACATCAGTGGGTAGATTTAGACCTCTAAACACTTCTAAGAGTTCTGGAAATTACGGCCTCCATTATTACGTTGGGCCAAGGCTTCCTCAAAGACTAAAAGTGTCTCCTACCTCCCTTCTTTAGTCCTCACTTATCCTCACCCATAACCCTGACAGCATCCTCAGTGCTTCTGATTCTAGTTGCCCTCCCTCACCCAGGTTAAGAAACACACACTGGGAAAGCGCTATAAACTAACTCTCCAATCCACTTGATTTTGTGGTTGTCCATTTAGTGTCGGAAGTTAACAAGGCTTGGCTTTCACTCGGCTCTTCTGCCTGAGCCGGGGGCAGAACGCAGCGACCTCTTGATACTAATATATTGCATCATTTACAGTCAAGTTGCCACATGGGGACCAATGGCCATTTTGCTTCCCATCATTATTCGGTTAGCTGGTCGACTGCTGTAAGCGTTTTATTTTTCTCAGATGCACATAATACTGTTCTTCACTGATGACCTAGTTTCTAGCTCTATCCCAGAGTCATGATCAGAAAAGTCAGTCCCTCACACACACACACACACACACACAGTCACTTTCCTGAGCTTTGCTCCCCATGTCTATGCATGAGACCAAACCTATGAATCTAATTTGCTTAAGAGAGTCCGTGTTCCAACAGCATTCTCTCTGCCTGCTTGCTCAGGGCCAGGGCCCAAGCCCGGGACTTGCCCAGACTAACAAAGCTAATTTGCAGCCAGCGCTAGGTCTCTTGCTCATTTCCAAGGCTATTCCCACAGCAAATCTTATGCATCAGTGTCCCGGCTTTTGGGAGATTGAAGAAGAATCCCCTTCTCCCCAGCCCTCCCAACCCACCCGGTGAGTAGATGAAGATTGGATTCTGCCCGGCATGAGTCCCAGCAGATCTGGGAGGTGTCCGGCTGGGCGCAGCATTCTTTACCAGGCTCCCCTGGCACTTAGGTCTGAACTGGAGGGGCTGCAATTCTCTCTGTCCCTAGGCACTGAGGAAGCACCAAGAAGGGCCAGGTCTGTGCTCCAGGAACTAGAAGTAAAGACAAGGATGAGACGAGATGTTTCCTTTGATTGGGAGAAGAGACATTTGTGCAGGAGGCCTCATGGGACAGGGCATCCCAAAGATCTGGGCCAGGCTTTGATACCAAACAGCTGCTGTCCTTGTGCCCCTGGGGAGTCCCTAAGACTAGAGGTAGAGAACAAAGGATGATCTCCCTCGGCAGAGGGTGTTTCCTCACCGGAACAACTCTCTACCAATGAAATCGTTAATCTGGACGGACATAGGAATAAATTGGTATTATCCAAAACTGTAAAGAAATGGAAACCACCTAAATATCCAAGAGTTCTTGGACCATTGGCTATTGTTTATCAATGGAAATGAATACAACATCAATAAAATTATAAATGTAAGGAATAAAACAGAAATTCAGAAAGCTATCTGGAGGAAGAAAGAGGAAAAGGGCTATCAATGACTATAGATAAAAGTATGGAAGAAGCAATGATTTCAGCAGAATGTGGACAGTCCATCCCCAGCTGCCCCCTAGCACAGATTGTAAGTGGCTTCTGACTTGGCCAGGAGGCCCTAGGGAGTGTCCTGAGGCACAAAGGAACCCCCTCTAGCAAAGACCATAAGTGTTCCTGCCTCTCTGTCCAGTACTGGACACATGCTGAAAGACCACTAAGACCACTAAGCTGCCTCTTTGCCAATAGCTACGAGCTTTGAAGGATCACCATGTGGGAAACTGGATGGAATCTCAGGCATCAGACCTAATCCCATCATTCTATAGCTAAGGAACCCGAAGTTCACAGAATGGCTGTGAGGAAGGTGTGTTCTAAATTCTAAAGCATTATAGAAGTGAAAGTTAGTCATTATTATGTTATATATTATATGAATTCATTATTAATGCCATTTATGTTATCTACTAGTTGTTTAGCATTAAATGCACAAATTTAAAAAAAGTAAATAACAAGGGAAGTTCAACAAAGGAAATAAAAACAAAAGACAACAAAATTTACTTTAAAAAATAATAACAGAATTTATGTAATGCCTACTATGTTCTAAGTTCTTTACAAATATTATCTCATTTGATCCTCAGAACAGCTCTAGGAAGTAGGTTCTGTTATCCCCATTTTATGGTTGAGGAAACTGAGGCAGAAGTTAAGTGACTTGCCCAGTGTCACATAATTGATAATTATCTGAGGCTGGATTTGAACTCAGACCTTCCTGATTCCAAGGCCATTATTCTAACTCCTGTGCCACCAGATTGAAAGCTTAGAAAACTGAGATATAATAAGAAGGATGAAAGGATGATGGAAAAGACTAAAAGATTATTTATGTGTCTACAAACATTTGAAAAGCTATTTATTATAAAAAAGACATCATATGTGCAAGAATGTTTGTGGCAGCCAGCCCTTTTTATAGTGGCTAGAAACTGGAAGCTGAATGCATGCCCCTCAATTGGAGAGTGGCTGAACAAATTATGGTATATGAATGTTATGGAATATTATTGCTCTGTGAGAAACGACCAGCAGGACAATTTCAGAGAGGCTGGAGAGATTTGCATGAGCTGATGCTGAGTGAAATCAGAAGAACCAGGAGATCATTATATACGGCAACAACAATACTATATGATGATCAATTCTGATGGACATGGCTCTCTTCAACAATGAAATGCTTCAAACCACTTCCAATTGTTCAGTGAAGAAAGCCATATACACCCAGAGAGAGGGATGTGAAATGTGGACCACAACATAACATTTTCATGCTTTCTGTCGATGTTTGCTTGTATTTTGTTTCCTTCCTCAGATTTTTTTCTTGTAGATACGATTTTTCTTGCACAGCAAGATAAGTGTGGAAATATGTATACATATATTCAACTTGTCAAGTATTTTAATACTTCCTGCCATCTAGGGGAAGGGAGGGGACTAGAGAGGAAAATTTGTAACGGAAAGCTTTGTAAAGATCAATGTTGAAGAACTACCCATACATATGTTTTACAAATAAAAAGCTTTAATAAAAAAAAATAAAAAGGACATCAATAGTTTTCCACTGCCACTGAAAAGCGAAGCTAAAGAAATAGATTTAACATGTAGTTATAGGAAACTTAAGGTAAACAGAAGAAAGCACTGTAATGATTTTAAGGGAAGTTAAGCATAAAAGGGATCACGGGGAACCTTTGGAATCCTCTGAGAAAAGGATCTCAGAGGTTAACTATAAAATGCAACCTCTTCATTTTACAAAGAAACTGAAGTCAAGGAAAATTCAAATGATTACTAAGGTTACTTCTGGTAAATGTCAGAAGTAGGATGAGTTTAAGGGTAAATTTAAGTCCCTTGATAATATGCTCCCGGTGGAAGGTTTTGGATCTTTTGAAATCTGTCTCGGCTTTTGGATTCTGTTCCTGACTCAATGTAGAGGTAATACTGGGCTACTGCCAAAAAGTTGCTCTTTTCCTCTGGGTGGACCACAAGGATGTCTGTCTGGGGAGAAAGTCACCAGGAGGCTCTATTTCAAGTTCCCATGGTGAGATTCCTCATATGTAAGCTACATTTCCAAAATGAGCACAAGATTTGCAGCTCTCCCTTTTTTTCAGCATGGGGAAGGACCTTCTCTAGCTTTCTAACAGACCCCAGAAGAATAGGCAATTCCTCTCAGTCAATCATAAGAATAATTCTTCCCCTTCCCCAACTCTGCATTTTCATAGCTTTGCAAGGCAAAGCCACAATGCTTCTCCCTTATTGTCCCATTTATGTGGACTGATTGGGTAACACTAGGCCTTCCAGGAACCACTGACAAATCAGGTTCATTTAGGCTTCTGAGTATTGGGCTGTATTTTCCTTGTTCAGCTCTAAAAATCTATACTTGGCTGGGCCGGACTTTTCTGTTGCCAGAACCAAATCAGCCAGGGGACCGGGACAGTATGAGACATATTTATTTATGATTTATCTGTAGAGTGAAACCTGAAGAAATTCATCCATCCACCCACATGTGGATTTGTGTAGAAAAACTTTTCAAGTCATCCTTCTGACTCTTCTTAACACAGTGTCTAGCATGTAGTAAGTACTTAATAAAATCTGGTTGTTTGACTCATACTGTCTATGTGACCCTGGACAACCTTTCAAAATTCTCAAGTTGCACAGAAGGTGCCAAGCTGCATTGGTAGTGGGAGATGCCTCACCCAAGAGTAACTTGGATCAATTAAATCCCGGCTCCATTCCCTTCCAGTCCCTATCCCTTTCTCTACATAAATACATAGACAGGGACCAAAAAAAAAAAATCATTCAACCTTAAATAACTTACAACTTTTCAAGGGATTAAAAATAACTGTGCAAACCAGTGCAACAGATTGTTCCATCTGATAACTTTATTCAAAACAAGTATCTCTTTTAAGTCTCAGAAAGTGTTTTTCTAATTTGCCATTCTCTGGGGGAGTGGGGAGAGTGCAGGAAATGGGGATGGAGAATCAGGAGCATTCTCAGAGACCACATTGCTTACACTCTGTCCACAGAAGGCAAAGTGGCCCGGGTTGGGGTTATGTAATTGTGTTTTTAATTTCGGAAATGTGTCCCAAAGCTATCTGATGGGCATGGGTTACAACCTGGAACACCAAGATTGTTCACCGTGCCAATTTGGATTCCTCTGCTACGTTCAAAATCCCCATCAATCCCAGTTATTGGAACCAGCTATACTTTATCATGTTCTCCTAGCCAAAGTTGGAAGATGGCAGAATTCACAAAGACTACAAAAGCAGGATGTCTCTCCTGGACGGCTCATTTGTAGGAAAGTAGGAATCCCATTGTGTGACCCAAATGACACGATTATATCTCATATGGCACCAGTATAGCACCACTTAAATGAAAAGGAAGGAAGTGATATTAAAGCTGTCAGGGACATTTATCCTGTAAAAGAAATGACTAAAGGGTAAATATCTGGGTTGCATTCTATAGAAGTTAAGGATTCCCAAGGGAAGAGTCACTATTTCATATAGTTCAACTTCTGAATGGCATTAGAGAGGGTCTTGAAAAACCAAGTGCTAATGGCTAGGTTCGGTAAACAGGGTTTAATTATAGTGATAAAGAGACAAAGACACGTACAAAACAAAGAATTACGAAGACTGATGTGCCCCAAGCTAGAGTGAGATCAAATAGAAAAACATGAGCAAACTGAAATAACAGTTCAGAAACAGTATTTGTCTATAAAATCCCCACAGATGGACTGTACCTCAGCTGCTACTTAGTTTATGCAGATAAGTAAACTGAGTTTAAGTGCCTTGCCCAAGGTCACATAGTAGCATGAAAAGTGGGATTTGAACCCAGCTCATCTATTCCACATTTGGTGCTCTCTTCATTGATTAGCAATTGATGATGAACACACCTGAACACATTAATATCAACAAATTTCTGACTAGGAGGCGATGGGGAGTAAACTGATTTTCCAGAGCCTGAGAGCTTTTCTTGCCTACAATATCAAACATCTTTTAGCTTTGGGGAGGTTGGTTGTACTTGAGCTTAAGCTTGAGTTCCCTTGGCTCAACATTTCCCTCAAACCAATCTATGATGTACAGAGCAACAATTAAAGATGGGTTTCTGGGAAGAGGAAGTTGACCATACACAATGTCAACTGAGTTCATTGCTAAATGAAAACCATCTTGGTCTTTCAAGCACGATAATAACAATCTGCTGACCTAGTTTCCTGCAGAATTAAATCTCCTTCCTTTACTGCTCTCATTTCCAACCCAAACTAGTCTTTTTTTTTTTTCTTCTGAAGGAATTAACCCTTTAACCAGACAATTGAATAGAGAGGTACAACAAAAGCCATGGGAATCACTAATGGCCGGTGGTGGTTCAAAGGCACGGAGAGAATGGATCAGCTCTACCTTCTCTGCTGTGACTCACTGAAGGGGGTTAGGTGAGCTTCCACACTCTCTTATTTTCTGATTTATGTAAAGAGAATCTGAGACCCACAGGCTACATTTTTGCTGACCTCCAAACTGTTAGCAGTGCTCTTTTTGAAATAAATTTACTCCTTCCTTGATGCAACATTTCTCTCTCCATCTGCAGAAATTAGAAGTCATGATCACGGGATACCAAAAAATAACAGGATGCACCACGTCAAAACATAGGTAAAAAGAATACAGATGAGGAGTCTCAATGTGAAGTCTTGGGCTCTCAAAACCAGACCAGTGTTTACCCTGAAGCAGACAAGGGGGTGGCCCATCCCCAGAAAGGTCAGGAGCACTTGGGAAACTAAATTTCCCAAGGGACTTTGTGATCAAAGAGAGATCTACAAGGTAGTCAGAGGTGGAATAAATCTGGCAAGTTTGAAAAGTCAGGAGTAAGACTCAGCTGCTGCTTCTCTTTCATAATTTTTGTTTTGTTTTGTTTTACTTTGGCTAAGTATCTCTAAAGGGTATATTCTAACAAGGCAGTGGCCAGACTTGCAGGTCTTGAATATTTGTTGAAAATGATCCTGTTTAAAGCATACATAGCCAGTGGCCTTCACGTCAGTGGGGAAACTTCCAAAAGAAAAGACTTAAATGCTGTTTATTTTAGGAACATGAAGGATTCTTTATTTTTTCTTCTACCCACAGTTCATTCATTCATTCAACAAATATTTACTGAAGATTTACCATGTGCAAACAAGGCACTATACTTGTCCTATGAGGGAGCAAAGAATGGCATAAAGCACTGCATAAAAAGAGATTTCTTCCTAGAATTCCTTTTTCTCCAGATGAACTGGTCCAAGTTCCATTGAGCTCTGCCACTTCCTGTATGAAACCTCTTCTGGTCTCCTAGCTAGAATTCCCTTGGACCTGCCTGCCACAGGTTCATTGTATGTGCACAGCCTTCTATTATAATTCTTTCTGCACATTCCTCCTACTGGATTATAAACTTCTTGAAGGCAGGATTGGCAATATAACATTTAGACAGTGTCACAAAGAATAAACATTTCCTGATATGATATCTAAATCACAGATTTAGACCTGGAAGAGACTGTAGGATTATTCTGTTCAATCCTCTCATTTTACAGCTGAAAAACTGAGGCTTAGAGAAGTGGAGTGGTTTGCTCAGGACACAGAAATAGTGAGTAGCAGAGCTGGGATGAGAAACCAGGTCCAGCTCCAAATCCAGCTCTATTATATTATATGGCTGGAAGGAAAGAAGAAAGGAAGGGGAAAAGGAAGGCAATCCCTAACTTCTAGGAGTTTATAATCTAGAAGGGTAGAAAAGACATTTTGATAAATACCACACTATCCAACTTCAAAGATTTTTTGCTCTCCTTGCACTAATGCAGATTGTAATTCCCCTACCGCTTAGTAGGTGGTCTTGGACAGTTTCTTAGAGGGAAAATTCAGTCCCTGATGGTTAATCTTATGACCGAAGCCAATCATGGCCTCTACCATGTTACACAAATATCAAATTAATGCTAATATAAATTGTATGGTTTTTGGAGTTTTTATGGTTTTTTTTTTAGTGTGGCTCATATTAAAATATATACACTGAGTACAATCTACAAATTATGTTTTTACTGTTTTCTATGTAGACCCCCATCTGGGTTATTTTTCTCACTTTCATTCTGTATGCCTGGTCACCAGAGGGTGACTGATTACTATTCCTTTTAGAATTCTAGGGGCAACCTTGAGGGCCTGGGAAGTTATGGTCATGAAATTTAAAAAAAAAATTAGGATTTATCACATCAAAATATGGGACAAGAGAATGCAGATGAGAAGTCTCACTGTGAAGTCATGGTCACTCATGAGTACCCATGAGTATGTTTTCCATTGATTAACAACCAAACTTAATTTGCTCTTAGGAAAAATAAGCAGATGAAGCAAAGATAGTTGCTACAGAAGCATCCTTCCAGACAAGAACATAGTTTGCTCTTGCATGCATAAAGTTCCTGGGGAAAGTGGGCTCAAACAGTACATGTAGCCAAACAGTAAACTCACAATTCCTGAATACCAAAAGTCTTTTCTCCCTTTGTAGAGTCCTCTGGAAATTTCCCTTAGAAATTGTGTACTCTGCTGGGTTCTAAGAGTTCACCGCTAAAGCTGCTTTTCCTCAATGTGTCTAGTTTGATCTCAGCTTCAGATGCATGCAAATCTGCCATCAGCCATTGCTGCTCTAGGAACACTTTTCCTGAGGCAGATGGAAACTTCAGACCTTCTTATCTTTGAAGTTTACCTGGTCAATGGGATGGGGAGGGAAGAGAGAAACTTGATGCTCCCCCAAGAGAAATTCCTGCCAGGAATTCTTCACAACTCGATTCAATGACTACTCCACTCACTTCCAGGGAGTTTTTCAATTCTGAACTGGTTTTCTGCATTATATATGGGCCCAGGGATTTGGCCATTTCTTTCAGCCATTTGTAAATTTTTCTTGTGAGATTTCAAAGCACTTTATTCTTATCAAATCCATTAGGATATGGCACATTTAGCTGGTATTTTTGGCTGTTTTCAATTCAGGTGGCTGAGCATTCTGTGATTACATTAACTAAGGGGAAAGTAGAATTCCCAAACCTTACATCCCTCTACTTTTGTCTCAGTTTATGTTTGAAGCAACACGGTAATCAGAACACAAGGCATTATTTGGCAGATGCCAAATAACTGGTGGAAATAATAAGAACCACAGGAAAGATTTATTATGAAATGAGGCAATTACAGAAGACTGCCTGACCAAGGTGACATTTAAGCTGGCTAGGATCTAGATAGGAAAAGGGGAGGAATAGGAGAGAATGTTGTTCTAGAAGGGGCAGTCATAGGAACAAAGGAACAGAGATGGGCAGATAGAACAGCTTGGCCAGATCATAGGATGCTCAAAGGTTCTAAGGAGAGAGATACCTGGCACAGGAGGCTGGTATCACCACTGGGCCGCAGCCTCCCTACCCTGCCAGAATCAGCCCAGCTGCAGGGGTTCTGGGTGCGGTTTGGGGTTTTTAATCTAAAGTTTGAAAAAATCATATTTTAAAATTTTGGCACAAGCAGAGTCACATTGAGTTATGATTTAACCAGCTCAGCAGGCTTCTTTTTCGTTTCTTGTAACTGGAAACAGGCAATCTTTTAGCCATTAGCTCGGCTAATTAAGGATTCGCTCCCAAGGCTTTTAGACTTGAGGTTATTCAATAACCAGTAAAATATGTAATGACTTTGCTAGAATGAACCAGTGAAGGTAAAGTCAGGCAACTGGAGCCGGGGCCATGTGCAGGGACAAAGAAGTGGAGTTAAGTTCCCATGACTCTCCTGAGTTTCCCACCTTGGAGTAGATGGCAGAGAGTGTACTCAGCTTGGAAGAGAGCCCTGAGTTACAGCTGAGGTGACTGAGCACTGCGGGCTACCTTCCTCACACATGCTCCCCCTAAGGCTGTCAGGGCTCAGGAGTGGATCAGGTGGGCTCAGGGACTCTCTGTCTATAATGTGGCCACAACGAACTCTTCTCCTGCTTCTCCCTCTTGCTCAGGGATTGACACATGTATGAGCGTGGCTGTGCTGAGGGTTGTGGTGATCTCCGGGCCAATGGCTCTACCAACTGCCTGGGCTGGAGCTCCCTTCTCCACCTGCCACTCTGAACTCTCTCAATAGTTATCCACGTCAGCCTCATCCCTCCTGTGGCCCTGTCCTGCTCTATCTGATTTTCATTGCACTTCAGGAATGGCCAGTCTATTATTAACATACTGTTCTTTGAATTTCACAAGTGTCTCCCTCCAGAAATCATACTTCCATTTAATTTTTTTTTCTTTCTTTTTTTCCCCTGAGGCAATGGGGGTTAAGTGACTTGCCCAGGGTCACAAGCTAGGGAATGTTAAGTGTCTGAGGTCGGATTTGAACTCAGGTCCTCCTGACTTCAGGCTGGTGCTCTATCCCCTGGGCCACCTAGCTGCCCTTCCATTTAATTTTCTATGTGGATATCCCTTCCCCCAACAAAAAGTGAGCTCCATGACAGCAGGGACTCTTGCTTTGCCTTTGTAACCTAATCTAGCCTGGTAAAATGTCTGGTATATATTAGATGCTTAATAAATGTTTATGGAATTCTACCAAAGGGGTGTGCTCTGGCTTATGATATAAAAGAAAACAGAATACATGGTGATTTGAGACAAACATATTTCCCCACTTCTTTAGAGCTAAGCCTTTGGGTTGATTCTAGGCTCTGTTTCGCCAGCTCCTTGTTCCTTTACAAACTCCCTCATCAGCAGCAAAGCAAAGGAGGTGGGATTATCCCTTCCACATTGCTTTGGCTTCAAGCCACCATGTTGTGACTTCTTTCTCGGTGACCTCTCTGTAGCATTTGGCTTTTGTGACCATCTCTTTTCTCCTGGATACTCTCTCTTATTTGGGCTTTTGTGCCAGTTCCCTCTCCTGGTTCTGCTTCCTGTGCGACCACAGCTCAGATTTCCTTTGCTGGATCACTACCTAAGTTACACTTACTAACCCTGGTACTGGGTCCACTCTGAGCCTCTGGGTTTTCCTCTCCTTTCTTTCCGTTCTTTTAGTTGGTGACCTCACAGGTTTTCATGATCTCGATGATCCTGTCTATGCAAAAGATTCTCAGGTCTCTTTCCTTAGCTCCAGTCTGACATCACTAACTGCTGGTTGGGCATCTTGAGCTGGATGTCCCCCAGGCTTCTCACCCTCAGCAAATCCAGAACAGAACTCTTCATCTGTCCTTCCAGACCGATCACTCTTCGGAACTTACCAATTAGTGTCAAGGGCCCCCCCATCTTGCCAATCATCCATATTAACCATTTTGGTGAATCTTCTATCTTCACTCTCAGTCATCCCAATATACAACTGCCAAATCTAATTTTTCTCCCTGAAAAATCTCTCACATATACTCCACTTTCTCTGCTCACACAGGCCTTCAGTATCTATTCTTTAGTCTTCCTACCTTGAGTTTCTACTCACATCAATCC
>JAJPUD010001281.1:248910-283298 GCA_023553655.1 Myrmecobius fasciatus
TGACCCCTTTATAGCAGAGTGAAGGCAGGCGTTCTCCTGAGCTCTCCCAAATCCCCCTCCCCCGAGAAACTTGAGAACAAGGCCTCAGTAGGAATTCTGGAGCTGCGGAACCAACAGAAGGCTGGGGTGAAACAACTTTTCAGCCTGAGACAACCCAGCAGGCTGGCAGGAAAGTCCTGTCTCACTGGGGTGACAGCAGCAGGCCTTGGGGGAGAGTGGATCAGCAGGGCCGGCCTTCAGAGCTCGCAGCCCCCAGAGAGTTAAGGGGCTTGGACACGTGGCCAGAAGGAGATTACAGGGGACCCTTTACTGGCCCCGGGCCCCACACCGTTGCCTTGCCCATGTGGTGCAGGGCCAGGACGAGCAGTAACACCCTACAGAGTGAGGAGACCTGGGATCCCTGTCACAGCTCCAGGGCAGAGAAGGATGCTTTGGGTCGTTCCCAGACAAGAGTACAGGTCTGGAGAGCAGGGACCGCACCTCTTTGGATCATATCACTTCAGAAGAATTGAAGACTTCCAGACTTCCAGAACTAGCTCTGAAAACAGCTGCACAAAAAGTTAAGAAACAGGCTGAAGAAATCGGCAAACTATGAAAAAAGAACCTGACTGGAAAGTTACTATGGTGACAGGGAAAATTCAAGGCAAACTCAGAAGATGACAAAGTCAAGATAGTTTAAAAGTTTCAAAGAAAAATGTAAATTGGTCTCAGGCCAAAAAAAAAAAAAAAAAAAAAAAAAAAAAGAAAAAATCCTTGAAGAGCTCAGAAAGGCTTTAAGAAAGCAAATAAGAGAGGTAGAGGAAAAACTGGGAAAAGAAGTCAGAATAATGCAAAACAAATCATTAAAAAAGTCAAAGGCAATCCCAATAAACTTTGGCTGGAAAACACCATCCACATCCAGAAAGAGAACTATGGAGACTGAATATATCAACATACATTATGTTCGCTTTTCTTCTTTTTTTCCTTGTGATTTTTCATTTTTGTTCTGATTTTTCTTTCCCAACATGGTTCATATGGAAATATGTAAAAACGAATGTGCATGAATAACAAAATAAATGTTGTTTTACATGTAACTGAGAAAAATAAAAATCTATTAAAAAAGTAATCCCCTAATCACCTCCTGAAAGAGATTCCCCAAATGAAAACTCCCAGGAATATCATAGACAAATTCCAGAGCTCCCAAGTCAAGCAGAAAATTTTGCAAACAGCCAGAAAGAAACAATTCAAAAATCATGGAGCCACAGTCACACTGCCAAAGGATTTAGCAGCTTCCATATTAAAGAACTGGAAAGGTTGGAATATGATATTCTGGAAGGGAAAGGAGCTGGAATTACAACCAAGAATCTACTACCCAGAAAAACTGAGTATAATCCTTTAAGGGGGAGAATGGATATTTAATGAAATCAAGAACTCTTAAGCATTCTTAGTGAAAAGTCCAGAGCTGAATAGAAAATTTAACTTTCAAATATAAGACTTGAGAGAAGCATAAAAAGAAAATTAAATAAGAAAGAAAAATCATAAAGGATTCAATAAGATTAAACTGTTTGTATTCTCACATGGGAAGATGATATTTGTAACTCCTAATTTTATCATTATTAAGGCAGTTAGAAGGAATATACACAGAGAGGGCACAGGTGTGAGGTGACCATTATGGAATGATATCTAAAAAAACAATTAAGGGGTGAGAAAAAAGGATATACTCAGAAAAGGGGAATGGAGAAGTAAAATGGAGGGACATACACAGTAATTATATTAAAAAATTTACAGTAAGTTTCACGGACAAAGATCTAATTTCTCAAATAGGAAATTGTCAAATTTTTGAGAACACAAGTCATTCTCCTACTTATAATCAATGGATATGAATAGGCAATTTTCAAATGAAGAAATAGTCATACGAAAAGATGCTCTTAATCACTACTGATTAGAGAAATGAAAATTTAAAAAAACCTCTGAGGTATCACTTCACATCTATCAATTGGCTAGTATGACAAAAAAGGAAAATGACAAATGTTGGTGAGGATGTGGGAAAACTGGGAAACTGAAAAATTGTTGGTGGAGCTGTGAATTGATCAAACCATTTTAGGGAGTAATTTGGAACTTTGCACACAGGGCTATAAAACAAAGCCTTCCCTTCAATCCAGCAATACCCTACTAGATCTATATCCCAAGGAGATTAAAAAAGTAAAAAAAAATGACTTGACAAAAATATTTAAAGTACCTTTTTCCCCACTTGATAGCATTTTTTTTCCAAATTACATGTATAGATGTTTTCAATATTCATTTTTATAAGATTTTGAGTTCTACATTTTTTCTCTCTCTCTCCCTTCCATTCTCCCTCTCAAAGAAAACAATCAATCTGATATAGGTTACACATGTACTATCATGATAAGTATGTCTACATTTCTTGTGTTATAAAAGAAGAATTTGAACAAAAAGAGAAAATCATGGGAAAACAAAACAAAACAAAAAAAAGTAAAAATAGGATGCTCTGATCTGCATTCAGACTCCATGGTTCTTTCTCTGGATGTAGTCAGTATTTTCTATCCCAAGTCTATTGGAATTGTCTTGGATCATTGTATTGGTTAGAATAAAGTTTATCATCATAGTTGATCATTGCATAATGTTGCTGTTACTGTGTACACAATGTTCTCCTGAATCTGCTCACTTCACTCAGCCTCAATTCATGTAAGTCTTTCCAGGTTTTTCTGAAATCATTTTGCTCAACATTTCCTATAACATAATAATATTTCATTACAATTATAAACCACAATTTATGCAGCTATCCCCCATTTTATGGGCATCCCTTTGATTTCCAATTTTCTGATTGCAAAAAATTCCATTAGTTGGGGAATGGATGAACAAGTTGTTATATAAGATTGTGATAGAATTTGTGGGGATTTTCATGACCCCATTTTGGGTTTTCTTGGCAAAAGTACTGGAATGTTGGCCATTTCCTTCTCTAGATCATTTTACAGATGAAGAATGAGGCAAGGTTAACCAGTTTACCCAGGGTCACTCTAAGAAAACTGAGACAAACAGGGTTAAATGACGTGCACATGGTCATAGTATCTGCCAGGCTCAGTATTCTCTCCATTCTATCACCTAGCTGCCCCTATAATACTATTGTGCTATAAGAAATTATGAGCAGAATGATTCCAGAAAAAGTTGGAAAAGCTTATATGAACTGATTCATAACGAAGTGAGAACAACCAGTAAAAACAGAATACACAGTAAATGCAATATTGTATGATGGTCAACTGTGAATGAACTAAGATAATTCTAAAGGGTTATGATGGAAAATACTACCCCTTGCTAGACAAAGATCTCATGGAGTCTAAATGCAGAGTGAAGCATACTTTTTTTTTTAACTTTTCTTTTTAAATTAGTCTGTGTTTTCTTTTTACAACATGACTAATATAGAAATATGATTTGTATGACTGTAAATATATAACCTATATCAAATTGCTTGTCTTTTTAGTAATAGGGGAGAGAGAAGAAGGTAGGAGAGAATTTGGAACCCAAAATTAAAAAAATACTATTGTTAAAAATTGTTTTTACATGTAATTGGAACAAATAAAATATTTAAAAACTATCTTTCCAGGTTTGTTAGATATTACATCTTTCCAAATGTTATGGTCCAGACATATGGGCCAAGTTGCTAATCTTCATACACAACATTTCTTTTCTTCTGTCTTGGTGCCTTTCCACTAGCTGTCTCCTGTGCCAAAAATTCTCTCCCTTTTCACGTCTGCCTGTTAGAATCTGTGGTTTCACTTAAGACTCAGGTCACGTAGCACATTCACAAAATGTTTCCCTTAATACATCTTAGTGTTATTTTGCACATACTTTAATTATGTACCTATTGTCTCCATTTTAGAATATAAACTCCTTGAAGGAAAAAACTATTTCACTTTTATCTTTATTTCATTGATCCTTAGTACAGTGCTTGGCCAATAGAACATGCTTAATAATTTCCTGTGTGGAAGATAAAATTTTATGGGTCTTTTGTTTTTATATTACCTACATTTTCCAATGCATTCATTTTCTCTACTCTTTCCAGAGAACTATCCCCAACAAAGAATTAGAGAGAGAGAGAGAGAGACAGAGGGAGAGAGAGAGAGAGAGAGACAGGGAGAGAGAGAGAGAGAGAAAGAGAGAGAGAGAAAGAAACTATTCAGCAAAATAACAGACATAATAAATGTTTATCAATTGATTGGTTGATTTTGACTTTACTTTGAGACCACATCCTGGGGGCAGATTTTGAGGAGACACATATCATGATCCACTCTAACCTCACACTCCATTAGAGATGACTCTGTGCTCTTCTTTTATCAATATTTTAGGCACCTGAGGCCCAGAAGGAAGCAGAATGGCTCTCAAAAAGCTAAGTTCTAGTGATTCAGCTCCTTTCCCTAAAATGATGGGTTCAGTGAGTAGGGAAGTGGAAATACAATGGGGGAGAAAAATAGAGGAATGGAGGAAGTCTGTAGATAAAAACATCTACCTGCTAACCTATCTCCAAAGTTATCTGTTGTTCACAGGAAACCTTCAGATACCCACAGAAGACATTCTTCCTGAGCTGTGATCATCACAGGTTGGGTTTTTCTGCAAGTGGTTATTAAATGCAAGAAAAAAACCTCACAAACTGATGTAAGTTTTACATGATTTGTGAAAGATTTCCTTTCAGTACAGAATGCAGGGGAACTGGCATGTTGATACTTGAGAAACGGGAAAATACATAGAAAAAAAAGTTTAAGATGAATGACCGGCTTATTATAAGATTAATCCTTCTAATCATTAAGGTACAATCCCCTTTGGCCATTTTCCCTCTGAACTATTTTTTAGGATATCAGATATTTAGAGATGAAGGGATTTAAGGAATCCTAAGAGTAAAGTGACTTTGAAGGAGCTTTCCCTGATTCCCCCTCACCACCCCCAAGCTTATTTTGCAGATACAAAACCTAAGGCTCCTGGGATTACATGACTTACCCAAGATCACCCAGAATTAGAATTGGAACCTAGGTCCTCTGGTTCCAGAATCAGTGTTCTTTCTCCTCAGAGGCCATGGAGTCCAACTCCATTTTACAGATAAGGGAAATTGTAACCTAGAGAGATTAAGAGACTTGACCAACATATCCAGGGAGTAAAACATGGTAAAGAACCAGCACCATTTGTGGGGTGGGGGATGGGAAGAGGTAGGAAGTGACTAGATTTGCTTTTATTCCGCCTAAGAAACCTTTTATGTGGGTGTCAGAACCAAATTGTTTTTTTGTGGTATTTATTTGGGAAACTAGGTTAAAGACTGTTGGCCATTTTAAACATGTCACCCCTTTCCGTGGAATATGAACCTGCCGGGTTCCATTTCCTGTAGAGTTAGAGTCAGACCGAACAGCAGTGTAAGTTAGAGAAAGCTCCAAGAGCAGCGGGTGACACAGGAGATTTAAGCAGTGCTAAGCACACACAAGCCTAGACTAGTAGTTCAAATGGGTAGAGGCCAGGGCCATGAGGACCACGTCATGGGTTTAGTCCCTGTCTGGGCCCTTTAGCTCCAGCACAGGGGGAGGAAAAATCCTCTTGTTCTAGAGCCCCAAGCTGCACCCCTGATCTAAGCCAGTAATCTTGTAAAGGCTAGTTTAGGTCAGAGAGTGGTGATGAGTCAGTTTAATATCATCATCAGTACCAGCAAAATCGATTTAAAACACAGCCGAGTGGTAATGATCATCCGTGTGCAAAGATAACTAAATCTAGTCTGTATTCCCTGCCATGTATCCAAGCTAAAGTATTCCTCAAGTGATTCAATGCAGTCCAATGACTTGTGAGGAAAGAAGCCATCCCCCTCCAGAGAACTATGAAGACTGAATGTGGCTCAAAGGGCAGTATTTTCACCTTTGTTGTTGTTTTTGTTTACTTGCTTGTTTCTTACTTTCTTACCTTTTGATTTGATTTTTTTTGGTTGTTCAGCAAGATGAATATGAGAATATTTTAAGAATTGCACCCGTTTAACCTATATCAGATTGTTTGCTGTCTTGGGGAGGGGGAAGGGTGAGACGGGAGAAAAATTTGGAATACAAGGTTTTGTGAAAGTGAATGTTGAAAAATTTCTTTGCACGTATTTGGAAAAATAAAGTACTATTAAAATACTTTGTCTTTTTCTCTTTTTCCCCCATTTTCACTTTTATTAAAAATACTTGAAAAATTAAATATTCCTCAAAATTTGAATTGTTGATGCTTCATGGAGATCCAAACTCTCAAATTTGTTTTCAATATTTTAAACTTCAAAATTATCATAAACAGCCTCTAAGCTCAAGAGCAGAGCAGGGACCACAACTCTAGAATCTCTAGAACAGAGAGCCACATCTCTCTCCTATGTACCTGTTCAATAAATGGTTTTAGACTAAATGATTTGGGTCTCTTATATTATAGAGGAAAATGATCAAATCATAAAATGTTAGAAAGGGACCTTGGAGATCATCTGCTCCAGACATCTCATTGTACAGATGAGCAAAGTGAGACCTGCAGAGGAGACAGACACGCACACACATGCCTGCATCAATGACTAAGTGACCATACACTGATCTGCTGTCACTTCACACTTGCATGTCACAAAGGGAAGCTGGAGATGGAGGATTTAGGTCAGATTCAGACTTGCTCCTGGGGGGGATGAGCAGGTTAGTGCAGAGGATTTCTAAAGGCCCCGCCAGAATTCCAGGATCTGTTTACTTTCACAGTTGAATTCACCGAAGGCCACTGGCCTCTGTCCCTTCTCCT
Organism: Myrmecobius fasciatus; assembly: GCA_023553655.1. Taxonomy (NCBI): domain Eukaryota; kingdom Metazoa; phylum Chordata; class Mammalia; order Dasyuromorphia; family Myrmecobiidae; genus Myrmecobius; species Myrmecobius fasciatus. Next base: position 255,679 of record JAJPUD010001281.1, read on the forward strand.
CAGTCTAGATCCCTCCAGCATCCCGGTACTGTAGGTGCCTCCCTGGGAAACCCCAGATGGCCGGGCCTTTTCTCCCCGTAACCACACCTTGGCTTCCACACCGTTCCAGTCTTAAATAAATGATGAAGCAAGTCAGGAGTGGCCTGGCTCTGGGAGCGCTTTCATAAGCCCTGGCTCCGGATTATAGACTTGGGGAGAAGAAGGGCACTGTTCTCTAGCACAACTTGTTCAGCTGTCCCCCAATTTCTGGGTATCCCCTCAGATTTCCATATTGTGTTACTTCCAGGGCTACCAATTTTGGGGGTATTTTCTTAGCTTGTTTTGCCTAAGCCTACCCCTCCCACCTTAATCTTTCCCTCCTTCTCCTTCCTATTTCCATGTTCTATGAAATGTATTTTTATGTCCATCTGTGTACCCCATATATTGGTCCTCATAAGATCATTCTAGGCAGGTTGTTAGTAAAAGAGAATTAGCCCTTAAAGCCAAAGGACAAGATGAGAACAATGACTGACATTTATATAAGGGTTTTACAGTCATTATCCTATTTCAGCCTCACCATAACTTATGCCAAAGGTATTATTATCCCCATTTTATAGACCAGGAAAGTGAGAATGAGCGACGCTGTGACTTGTTCATGGTCCCAGTTAATAAGCCAGTAAGTGCCTGGGTTAGGATTTAAACCTTGGTTTTTCCTGGTCTCATTTCCAATGCTCTTTCCAGTAAACTATGCCCCACCTCCTAGATTCAGAACTGTAACTATTATAGGGTGAGAAGGACCCTGGCCCAAAGTGCCAAATTTGGGGGGATGTGGCCATTTTCCTTGCCTACTCCTCTATCCTATGGAAGGAATGGATCCCCTAGCACCAGGACCTTGGCCTTCACCCCCAGCATTGCTGTACCACTACATGAAAGAATTGCTGACCAGTTAACAAGCTCAAATGGCTGTTTGGGGGTCTGCCTGATCAGGTCTGAAACCACAATTCTCTAACCATTACCGGCTTGATGACACTTCCACCAAAGGGAGACCAGGCCCCTAACCCGGGAGCATGTTGCTACTGGTGGAAGTGGATGGGGCAGAATCTTGTGGTTATTTAGTCAGTCATACTGCATGGCTTCCTGCAATAACTGAATCTCCAGACTCATTGGGTGAGCCCCAATAGTTTTCATTTGAATATGAAAGTTTAGGGATTTCATTGGATTGTAGGAATGCCAGTTAAGTTCGTTGGTTGGCTCTCTTGATCGGGTCCAATCATAAGGATGTTGAAATGAGGGACAATGCCAGGGAAAGAAAAGGACTAGGTCAGATGATGTTGGAGAGTCGGGGGTGCCATTGTGGGGACAGTGACACCCCGGGGATCTCTGTCCAGGCCAGCCCTGCCTAGCCCCGTTTGCTCTGGAGCTGCAGCCAGTCCCTCTGGCATTTCCTGCTTCTCAGGGATAAGACTGGGCCTTTTCTTGTCAGAGTGACTCCCACAAGAACAACTCATTCTGCTGATGCAGGTCAACAACTTCCTTGCGATTTATAGTCTCAGGGGCTTGCCTGAGACACTGAGAGTTTCAGCGACGTGCCCAGGATCACACAGCTAGGACCTAGGTTTTCCTGGCTCTGTAGTCAGCTCTCTCCATTAGGCCTTCTTTCTAGGACTATCAGCTCAGAAAATCCACTGGATCCCAAGATCCTGTCTAGAGCTGGAGCTAATACAGTTTCTCTTCTCTTTTTCAGAATGGGGAATTATTTGTCCATGTTTACTTGTCCATCTCATCTCTACCCCAATGAAAACCAATTCAGGTGGGGGCAGAAATCCCTCCTCTCATTAGAATCTGTGATCCATAAGGCTGAAGTCACTGGTCTGTCCCACTATGGACTGACCCCCACAGCTTCCTTTTAAAAATTCCCTTCTATGGACCATCCAGGACTCTTGAATGCAGGGGGGGGCTTGAGTGGGGGACAGAGTGTGCCAGATTCAGCATGATTCACCTCGTACCTCCAGGTTAAAATCCTCCTGAAAGGCAGACTGGTAGCATTAAGTTTGTGTGGAAATCAGGAAGCTCTGGGCCTGGTTAGCAAAGCGGGGCAGAGTCAGGAGAAATCAGGCTCATGAGAAGGCAGAACATGTCAGCTCCTGACCCACTCGCCACGCTGAAGCTAACTTTGATGTATCACAGCTCCTAACACAGGGCCTTGCACACAGGAGTGTTGAGTAACTTCTGCTGATTGACGACCGGCCGGATGATCATCCCAGTGACTTACTTTCCTCCTGCAATGATATGTAATTTTGATAGTGTGGGCACTCCCTAGGAAACTTCCCAAGAGGTCTGTGAGAAGGGCCGTGACTGGAAAACTCATCATCCCTCAGGCACCCTGCTGATGAGCCTTGCCAGACGAGCCAGGTGGGCCCCCAAACAGCGGCTAATTAGTCTATGCCCAACCAGTCTGGAAGGAGCAGCCAGGAGTTGTGTTCTGCTGGTGCATCTTTCAGCAATCCAGGATTTACCTCACATCATGATGAGTAGGATTATAATGGAGGATTCCTGGTTAAATCCCAATCAATCAATCGTTCAGTCTTCACGTCTGGCTCTTTGTGACTTTCTTTGGCGTTTTCTTGGCAGAGATACTAGGGTGGTTTGCCATTTCCTTCTTCAGCTCATTTTATAGTTGAGGAAACTGAGGCAAACAAGGGCGAAGTGACTTGCTCAAGGTCACACAGCTAGTGAGTGCCTGAGTGATACTCCTGATTCCCGGGGCTCGATCCCCTGCACCGCCCAGCTGCCCAATACCTCGGCACTATGGGAAAAATGAAGATGATTAAGACATGGCTTCCCACCTCTAGAAAATTATACTGCCTTGAGAAAATGAGGCACACACAGACAGACGATGAACAATACAAGACAGGAAATTATCCCAGCCTCCGAGCTAGAGGGGACCGTCAAAGATCCCCAGTCCAAACCCCTCATTCTCGAGCCAAGGCCTAGTCATGCTGGGGGGTTTGTCCGTGGCTGAAAGGAGCAGAGCCGGGCCCTCCGCCTCCAATCCAGTGCTCCTTCCTGCATCCTCAGTGCACTGGTGGGGACCTCAGAGGCCATCCAGGCCCCCCCTTTTATTTTACAGAGGGGGAACCTGAAGCCTGAGGAATTTCAATGACAGCCCGAGGCCTCCCAGGGAGTGAGAGACAGGATTGGGATGTGATGCCATGTTGCCCAACCTGGGTTCTGGGGTCTGAATTCATTGCTCTTTAAGTGCCAACAAAGGCTCTCCCTCCTGGAAGCTTTCATTAACACTGCCTCTGTCCCCTGCATGGGCCCTTCCATCGGGGCCTTGTTTATAGCTCTTTGAGAACCTGCCTTCTCTCTCCTATGATAAACTCCGTGAGGACAAAGTCCTTGCATATGGCTCCTGGCTCGGTCACTTATGGTCTGTGGGAGCTTCGGCAGGCCGCCTTTCCTTCTCCATAAGGTGCAGGGTTGGCCGGGTATCTCGGTCTCTCTTCCCTCTAGATGTAGGATCCTCTGTGTGCCTGCCAAGTCTTCAGCCTTGCACTGTGCACCACAGGTGTTCCAACTCTTGATTGTCTTTTGCTTTCAGAGACCAATGACATCATGAATGACTCTGCTGTGAATTGGATTTAAGTGAGGTGGGAGTGCACAAACATCAGCCCCCCTCTCTCTCCTCCAAAGTCCAATGGCAAGATGAAAGCCAAGATGGTCGGTGACAGAGGCAGAGGGTCTCAGATGTTGGGCCAAACCAAGAGCTCCTCGGCATCTGCTCAGCTGCCTTCATGGCCAAGGAACAAGTCCTCATCCACCCATTTCGCCGGGCCGGAGGGTCTTCACATCCCTCTAACTCACCAATGGCTGAATGATAGAAGAAGGCCGTCCTGCATTGCAGCTCGCCAGAAAGGATGTGGGGTCTGAAGGACAGGAAGAACTCGGATGCAGGGAAGGGGGAGGCGGCTGCAGGCAGGCCAAGTGAGGAAACTACCAGAGGCGTAAACTCCGTCCCCATCTTGGACTGGGCAGGTTGGCTTCTGTCAGAGGAACACGGGAGTGTGTGCTTCGAGAAGTCTCTCTTTGGCCTAAGACTGGTCACGCAGGGAGATGGAGTGCAAGGACGCACTGAAGACCCGGCGGGAGAAGGCAAAGATGCACAGGTGTGGACAGGGGAGGCAGCGGCCCTTACCTGGCTGGGACGGGCTGGGAAAGAACAAGAGCAAGTCTGCTGTGGCGGGGCCTCCAATGTTACTGCACACAGAAGCCCCTCTGCTGGGGGCTGGGACACCCTTCCCCCACCTTCTGGTTGGGTGAGTCAGGGCGTCTCCCTTGGAACTTGACCTTCCCGGTTCTGGCCACGCCTCCTCTGTGAGTTCCTGGTGAACAAGAGCCCTTGGATTGTCTACCTGTACCTAGCTGTAGGCTGTAGGACAAGGACCTGGGAGAGGTGGTCCGACTGCTAGAGGAAGCAGCAATACTCCTCTTGGTTCCAGAACAGACCTCCTCCTTCCAAGGGAAGGAAGAAACCAGCATGTACTGGGCCAAGCACAATCGTGGGAGGCAGTAACTATTATTATTCACATTTTACAACTGGAAATTGAAGCAGACTGAGTGACTTGCAGGGATCAGTCACAGCTATTAAGTACTGGAGGGCTGGATTTGAATTCGGATCTTCCTGACTTCAGGCCCAGCTCTCTCTCCATTGCATCACCTCTCAAGCTCTATGTTCTAAGGGGTCCATTCCTATTCTTTACAAATAATACTGAGGCAAGGAGAGGGGATGGCGGGGAAGACAGAAGGTCTGGGGTGGGAGGGCGAGAAATGCCTAGAGCAGGGTCTCACAAAGGAGGAAGATAAAGCTGGAAACCGTGGAGGCCCTTCAGTGTTGGCCTTTAGAGACTGGACTTTCCCTGTGGGCTGAGGGCTCCCAGTTAGGGAGGTGCACACTCCTGTCAGGTGAAGAAGCTCCTCAAGGGGCTAAGTGAGATATATGTTAAGAAAAAGTTTCATTTCTGACATGCACAGGGAAGTCATGCATTTCTTCCCTCTTACCCTGAAGAAAAGTTACCTGGCAAGGAAAGTTACCTGGATCCCAGGGATCCCTGAACTTAAAAGGTCCGACCCCAGGTGCAGACGATGAGAGGATGCCGAAGGCTTTGGTACAGGACTGTGACACAAAGCCAATTTCCAAAACATCAGGACTGTGTGTGTGTGTGTATAATAGAGATGTAACTATTCAGTTATTTCAGTTTTGTCTGACTCTCTATGACCCCATGGCAGAGAGACTGCAGTGGTTGGTCATTTCCTTCTCCAGCTCATCTTACAGAGGAGGAAACTGAGACCAAGAGGGTTAAGTATTATGTCCAGAGCCACCCAGCTATGGGTGCTCTCAGGTCCTCCTGACTCCTGTGCACCATCCAGCTGCCCCAGCTTACCTCTTAGCACCCCTAAATATCACCTATGTTTGGCTGCCCAGCGCTTGATCACAGGCCCTCTATCTGGTGCCAATGGAAATTGTTCTTTATTGAAATAATCTTGGTGATCTTGTAATTTTGGAAGATGAATTTCTTGAGGGCGGAAGTTTTTAATTTTCCTTTGTCTCTCCAGGATTTAGTGCAGTGACTGGAACATTGCTGCTGTGGTTCAATCTTCATAACTTTGTGGCCCTAAAGTCCCTGGGGTTTTCTTGGCAAAGATATTGGAGTAGTTTCTCCATGGATTATGGCAAACACAAGTTAAGTGAGTTCTCAGGGTCACACAGTATCTGATACTGGATTTGAACTCAAGTTTTCTTGATTTTATCTACTCAGCTGTCTAGCTATCTCTTACCTGAAACACAGCAAGCATGTAATAAATGCTTAATGACTGACTGCACATTTTTCCTCTTAAGTGGGGCCTGTTTCCACATTCTCACTCTAGTTGTGATTCAGCATCAAGGTTGCCTTTCTGAGAATCCCAAATTATTCATGCTCTAGCCAATATTTTGGTTTTCCCAGAATTGTCTTATTCTGCCCAATAATGACTAATTATATTAATTGCGACAAATGACTCAAGATCTCACTCCTCCCTTGGCAGGGGATAGATGACTAGATCTTTCCATTCTGAATTTATGGGCTGGTGATCTTACATTTGATGTGTAAAGGTTTTTCCTAGACTTCAATAATCCAGAAAGGATGGGAATTAATGCTGCCATAAGATGTCTGTTCTGACTTGCATATATTCTAAGTAAGCAGCCCTGCTGTCCTGCTTTGACCTTTTATCCTGAAAGGTAGCAAAGATTGTATATACTGGCCAGAAGCCTAGCCTGCTTGCACAAAAGCTTTGATGACATTATTGGCTGACTCAGTTTCCATCTGTTAAGAGGAGTAGGCTGGTTCCTTCCTTTGACTTTGGCTGCTCTTCCTTCCGGCTTCCAGGTCAGAATGACTATTCTGACTCAGCTCCTTTGGCAACTTTCTCCATGTTACGTGAAACCTTAAAGCAACATGTTGAAGGGACCCTGGAGTCAGTCCAGTTCAACCTCCTAGCTTTAAAGATAAAAAGCCAAGAAATGGAGGGAGTGGTCCAGAGTGACCTCCAGGCAGCAGGTGAGCTGTGGCTAGAAGCCGGCCTCGGTACTTCTTCCCTGCCTCCCTTCCGTTCACACACAAGGTAAAAGCCAGTGTTTACGGACTCCAGGACAGACTACAAACTCCTCTGAGGGGAAGTCCTTCCCAGTTTGGCTCCAGCCAACATCCTATGGCCTTTCCAGGCTGCTTATACCTTGCTTCCCTTCACACCTGCTCCTTTCTAGCCCAATGGGCCTTTTCGTTGGTTCACACACACATGTCCAGCTCTCCTCTTTGGGTCTTTGGAGAAGCTCTTCCCGGGCCTGGAATTCACTCCCTCTTGACCGCTTTGGGTTCCTTGGCTTCCTTCAAGGCTCAGCTTAAATACTACCTTCTTCCACAAAGCCTTTCCTGGTTCACCCAGCTGTTAGTAACATGCCCACATTACTCTGAATAGTCTACTTTCACTAGGTAGTTAAGAAGCCTTTTTTTATTTGTATCCCTTTGGCTTTTTTGTTCAGATGCCTCAGTTCTTTTATAAGATTCCTCAGAATTTACTTGTCTTTTATTCTTTAGCAAAACAAGTTGAGGAGAAAGAAATGCTGCTGGTGGAAGTGGGGAGTGGGTAGGTCCGAAGCCAGCTCTGTAGACTGAGGTCAGGGTGGGCTTTTCTTTGTTGGTTGTTGAATTAGTTGGGTTTCTTTCCCTTAATGATTTTAGAAAATTAAGCGTGAATCTGGTCTTCTTCTGCATATTGATTTCATAGTGCTTGTGAGCAAAGATCCTTTATAAACTGTAAATCCCTACCCAGATGTGAGCTTGTCTTACTTTTCCAGGAAAAATAAAGGTGTTATTGAGGGGAAAGAAGAAGCAGAAAAGTTTCTGTGAAGCCTGAGCTTGGTAATCACCAAAGAACCATGGAAAAGTTGGCCACAGATCCCAGTCCAAAGTGCTTCCCATCTTGTGCCACAAGTGAGCCTGCTGTCCTCTAAGCAGAAAGGCAGTTTGCACAGGGTGCCTCAGCCAGGTTTCTTACTCAGATCGCCGTCATTTTTTGAAGGAACTTGACTTGATGGAAAGGCTGTTCTTTGAGCCGTTAGGAAAGAGCATTAAAGTCCTTATGCTAGGTATGAGTCAAAATGAGTATATTGTAAGCATAAAAAGAAGAGCACAGGATTGGCTGACTGATGACCTGGAGACCTGGGCCTTGCTTACAAAATTAATTGTTTTATTAATCACCTTATGCTAGACAGGGACAGATATTTCATCTGCAGCTATCACAGATTTTAGAGCTAAACAGCACCTTAGAGGCCATCTAGGCCAGGGCTTCTTAAATTTTTCCCAATCTCAACTCCTTTTTACCTGAAAAATTTTTAAACAACCCTGGGTATATAGTCATATAAAACAGGTATAGAAATAAAAAATTTACTGGTAATAAATTATAATTTCATGACCCCCACATTCAATTATACAAAGCCAGATGGAATCATGACCCACAGTTTAAAAAGCTTTGATCTAGTCTAATTCCATCATTGTAAAGAGGAGAGAAATGGCAGCTCAGAAAATGTGATTTGCCTCATTCCCCAAAGTGTGTTTGAACGCAAATTCATTCTCTTACTCCGAACCCAGCACTCTTTCTTCCATGATGTGTTGCTGGAATACAGAAGTTTTAAAACTCTGACTGGGTTTCAGTTTTAGGAAGTGCTAAATTCATAAGGTTCTTATGAAGAAAGCTTATTATGACTACAAGTCAGTCTCTCCCCACTCCAATCTATCCTCTACAGAGCTTGCCAAATTACAGGTCTGGCTGTCTCCCTCTCCCTTCTCATGGACCTAAATTACAATGGCTCTCTAGTGCCCTAGGATCAAAGCTCTTCACAACTTGGCCCCTTCCCCCTCTTCTAGTTGACTGAGATTTTACTCCCATTTTTCTGCTATGAACTAACTGTACTTGATCTTTTTGCTGATCTTTGACTATGACACTCCATCTCCCCTTTCTGTGCCTTTGCAATGGTTGCCCCCACCCCAATACCTGGAAAATTCTTCCTCCTCACCTACATCCCTAAGAACATATGGCTGCCTTTAAGGTTCAGCTCAAATGTTGCCTTCTGCTGGAGGCCTTTCCCAGTCCCTCCATTCTCTAGAGCTTTTCCCTCTAAGGTTACCCTCAATCTACTCTATATGCGTCCTGGATTTACCCATTTATATTTATGTTGACCCCCCCCCATTAGATGGTAAGCATCCTGAGGGCAGCAGTTGTTCTGGCCTTTGTACTCCTCTTTAGAAGGGTACCAATAGGATTTAATAAATGCTTGCTGACTGATTGAATACATTTGCCACACATGACAAGTCATTTCCCACCTCCACGCCTTTGCACTTCCATGCCTTTTCAGCTACATCTCTTGAATCTCTAACCCTAGTCCAAGTTTAGCTCAAGTGCTATTTTCTGTAACAGGAGGTCTTTTCTACCCAGCCCCCTTCCAGGTAGTTAGGGTATTCCTCCAAGTCCTGAAACTACTTTGTGTACAGTTTATATGAACTCATCTGTAGACATGGTGTCTCCCCCAGTAGAATATAAACTCAAGAAAACAGGGTCTATTTCCATTTTTTGTCTTTGTATCTCCCAGTACTTGGCACATAAAAGACACTTAAGAAATAAATGCCTGTTGACTTTTTCAATTTCAGGAAGCAAATATCTGGCATTTCAGTTACCTTCTTATTCTCTCATAATTCTTTAAGACTATATGTTGTGCCAACCTGCATTGATAGAGAGAATTTCTTTTTTAATTAAAGTTTTTAATTTTCAAAACATATACATGGATAATTTTTCAATATTGACCCCTGCAAAACCTTGTGTTCCAATTCTTCCCTTCGTTTTCCCCATCCCCTCCCCCAGATGGCAAGTAATCCAATATGTGTTAAACATGGTAAAAATATATGTTAAATCCAATATAGGCATACATATTTATACAATTATCATGCTGCACAAGAAAAAAGAAAAAAAAAAGAAAAAAAATGAGAAAGAAAATAAAATGCAAGCAAACCACAACAAAAAGAGTGAAAATGCCATGTTGTGATCCACCTAGTGGGAATTTCTTTACTGGGAGTTAGTTCCCTAAATCAATGAAATCACAGGTCTAGTCTTCCCCCCTATATATATATAGATATATATGCATGTTTATGTCTATATATATAAACGATTAAGAAAAAGGTAGTGAAAAACGAAATTTTGGAAAGGACAGAAAGCAATCTCATTTTTTGTTTATTTGTCACAGTATTTGGTCTTACTTTGTTAAAATGTCTGATAAAATTCCAATAAACTTTTGATGGAGAGAGCTATCTACATCCAGAAAAAGGACCATGGGGATTAAATGTGAATGACAACATAGTATTTTCACCCTTTTTTGTTGTTGTTTGCTTGCTTTTTGTTCTTTCTCATTTTTTTTTGATCTGATTTTTCTTGTGCAGCATGATAAATGTGGAAATATGTGTGGAAGAAATGCACATGTTTAACATTTATTGGCTTATTTGCTGTCTGGGGGAGGGCGGAGAAGAGAGAGGGAGAAAAATTTGGAACACAGGGTTTTACAAGGGTGAATGTTGAAAATTATCTTTACATGTATTTTGAAAATAAGAAGCTATTATCATACAAAAAAAAAATTGCATCTGCCTTTGACCTGGGCCACTAAAAAAGAAAACAAAAACAAAAAACCCCAAATGTTTTGTAAAATGTTTTGGGTTTTATATATGATTATCTTAGTCCTTAGTCATAAGATTATTGGTTACTTCTTTTTATTGATGGATAAGATTATAATCACCTTTCAAATGAAGGGGTTGAACTTTGGTTATCTTATTCTTGTAAAAAACAAAAAATCAACCTTCATTTAAAAAGCAACTTATTGTTGGTGCTTTGTCAGAATTCCTGTAGAAAGAGCAATTCTGAGAATCACAGTGGGGACAGCCCCAATAATCAGATCTCTCTCCTTGCCCAGGGTACACCTCAGGAAACTGCCATGGCCCTGGCTCATGTTTGTGACACTTAAGCCTGGCAAATGGATTGTTTCTGAGACACATTCTCCATTCCCGGATGGGGAAACCTCCAAGGTTTGCTGGCTTCACAGGGGACGTATTTCTGGGGTAAAGAGAGGTAGAGTGAACTCTGAATCACTGTGTAGACTTGGGTCAGGAAAGGTAAGTGAAACATCCTTGGCCTAGGAAGCAGAGCCCTCTGAGGGCCTGATACCCAGGCCTGGGGGGGGGGGCTGTGCTTACTTGGGCAAGTGCCAGTTGCCTAGGATAAACACTCATTTAGCTTAGATGCGGGTAACCCCAAAAAGGGAAGGGATGGGGGAATCTCCATGGAAACCTGGAACTAGATTGACTGATATTTTTAAGACAAAACTTTGTGTCCTTAGCGGAAAATTTTCAAGTGTATACAAGATGAGCTATTCTTCTCTGGGCAAAGTCAACCTGAGTGGAACCCGGTCATTTGGCTGATTTCAATGGTTCCCCAGTCTGTTCATCACCAAGAATGACCTGACCTGGTAGCCTGAAGTCTCCACAAAGCAAGCTGGACAAATTCTCATGTGAGTGGGACTTAGGTGACTTTCTGCTCTATCTTCCTTTGGAAGAGTTCACAAAGGGCCAGTCACACCACAGGCCACTGGGCAAGTTCCCAACTGCCCTCAAGTGTCCTCAAGGCTCTGCCTTGGTTCGACTAAGAGCTTGCTGTTGAGACTGTAGGAGCAGAGGGTCAATGAGGAAGTACAGCCAGGGCTGGGGGTGGGCTGGAGGTGGAGAGGCCCTCTTAACTTCCAGCCCCAGAACATCATCTCCTTCCAGATCAAACCACTGGGCCTTCAACAAATGACAATCAGGCCATAGAGAGCCATCTGGCAAATTAGTTCGGGAAGCTTCTCTTCCACTAGTAACTGTAATTAGTAAGGTAAATAAAAAGTAGAAAACAGGATTAACTCCTGTGGCCAAATTTTTAAAAGGAATCAGAACTTCTCTGTCAAAATTTTGTGTGTAGAAAAAAAAAAGCCTCACCTCTGGCCCTAATTCATCATTAATTCATTGGGCAAGGTTAGTAAATTTCAGTCCCTGTGTGTCACGCTGTCACTCTCTGAGCTGGAACTTTCTTAGGGAAGGGACTGTTTCTTTTACATAATCTTTTGTGTATCAGGCACTGTGGCCATTATTAGTCACATATTAACACCACCACAAATAGCCAAGCCCTGATTGGTCGGGAAGGGAGCTCAGTTCCCCGTGTCATTTGGGCTGTTACAGATGGCTGCATTATTTGGAAAGGCCGAGCCAGGGATCTGGGCCCTGTGTGTGTGGGGGGTGGGGGAGAGGAGGGCAGACAGACTGCAGCTCTGAAGGGTAGTTCATAAATTTACTCACCCAAGCAGATTCCTCAGCCCTGCTAGTTTTCCTGCCTATTGTCACAGTATATCCCCTGGGAAAATGGCTCCACTGGCTTCTCAGAAAGAGCCACTAGACAAAGTTAATGTGAATAGCACCAGTGACGCTACATAGTCCCAACTAGGCCCCTTGGCTTCGATAGCAGAGAAATGCAAAGGGGAGCATTTCTCCTGCTCTTCTGGACTGTCACTGCTGCCTGTGCAAAGCCAGAACAATAGCCCAAAAGCCAAAAGTGCTCTAAGGCTCAACTTAGAATTTCTGAAATCAGCATTTGCTCAATAGAGTTTATTTTTATTATATTATATGGAGCATATGTTATATGCTCAAATAAAGTTAGTTTATCTAAAAACACTCTTGAGAATTGCCTGTAGGTAGGCCCTTGCAGAGAGACAATGAGGTAGGGGGGGTTATAGTATTGGGGTTCAAAGCCTCCAATCTGCTGCTTCCTCCTGGGGTGACCAGCACCAAGGTGACCTCCTTCCTGTCAGTCTTTTCATCTATAGAAGACAGAGCCTGAATTAGAAGCCCTCTAAAGCCCTTTCAGCTCTAAAGCTATGATTTTCTGGGATCTGGATCAAGAAGAGAGGCCAACAGAGAGTAATTTGTGGAGTCTTTAAGGTATCTCACAGAGGAAGGGGACCTGTCACAGAAGGACTAACCATAAGCCTCTTGGGCACGTCAGTTGCCCTGAATATATCCTTCCCAACCTGGTCCTGACCTGGCACTTCTCTGTGTGCCTCCTTGGAATTGCCTAGATGGGATCCTGGCAGTGGGAAAGGGCTGGCAGGGCTCCGAAACAGCTTAGCCTCAAAGAATCACCTTTGGTAGGGACGGGGACACGAGCAAACCTGCCACAAATGGGCTCAGCTCTGCCTGGTTGTGTCAGTGGGCCCCCACTGCCCCTAGCCAATGTTCTCTGCCTTTGGCATCCCCATTCCTGAAATCTCCCCCCTCCTCCTCCTTACTCTAAGCTAGAGTCTTCCTTAAAGGCACAGGTGAAGCCCTAGCCATCCGTCCGTGACCTCAGAACAATGTCTGTCTGTCCCCCAGTGGCAGTGGGAGCACACAGCCTTCTGTCTTTGGCATCCTTTTACCCCCCTCAGCTCTAAGCCCCCGAGGGATGTGCGAGGTCATTCAGGAACTTGTCCTAAGACCAGGTTGTTGCAGCCCTTTTTGCAGCCTCAGAATCTGGAGCACAGCACCATGTGCACAGGAAGCACACGATAAATATTTGTGGGTGTGAATGATAATCACAGGGCACCGGATAATTCTTTTTATAGAACAAGCCCTGGCTTGGAACAATTTGATGCCCATCTGAAGCTTTTATCCAGGTTGTTCATTAACAAAAGATCTTGAGCCACACATGCTAAGATAGATTATAGCAGCCAGCAGGCTGCCAGGCTGGGAGATGGGTGACCTACTTCAAATCCTAGATCTGTCACTCACTGTGTGGCCCCAAGCAGGTCCCTTATTCTCTCTGGACTCAGTTTCCACATCTGTAATACGAAAGCATCAGACTATATGATTTCCAAGCTCCCTGCCAGTTCTAAGTCTGTTGTTGTTTGTCCTTCCTTCTCGTTGGGGAGCCGATGCCATGATATGTGAGTGGATCGGATTTGAGGGAGGGAGGGCTGGGCAGGTCACCTGCCTCACCTTCCCCTCCAGAGCCCTCTGGGGCCAGTGGCCAGATGTAGATCAGGATGACCCGAGAGGACCCCGATGCCCTCCTAAGCTCAAGTCTTTAACAGGTCTGCCTTTGACTGAGGAGACACCATTCAGTGATCAAGGCTGGGTGAGCCCAATAGGGCAGGCCACTGGGGCAAAGCAGAGCTCCAAGGAGGTGTCACTCCAATTAACCTCAGCCCGTAGCTGCCCGTTCCTGAGAATCACAAAGAGAACAATGACAGGAACTCCAAGCCAGAATAAGGTCTACAGGAGTTTGTCCCCTGCCTTTAATTCCTAATCTGTGTGTGTGTGTGTAGGGCACTCTGTGGTTATAATGTGTCCTTCTTAGCCAGACTAGAAAGTATCTCTCTTGGCTTTCAGGTCTGTAAATAAAGAGGGCACACCCACAGACATGTGCATATATTCTCACACGTGTGTCCTTCTTAAAACATATATCTCCTTTACAGCCATATATCTCCTTTGTGAGCCAGGTAGGTAGACAGTAAATTTTTATTCTTCCTTCCTCTTCTTCTTTAGAGCCTCCCTGGGGAGGTGAGACAGTCCAATCAAATCTAGATCTTCCAGGTCCATGGTTTTGTCTGCTTTCCAATTTATAAAGCCTGTCTCAAGGTCTTCTGATCAAATCCCTTCTTCAAGAGGGGAATGTAAAATGAATTGAAAAGGTTACTGGGCCACTGGGCTTGAGTGTAAAGCCCATCTTTGCCACGTACACACATTTGTGGGACCTGGGCAATCCCTTAGATGTCTCTGAATCTCATTTTTTTCTTCCATCAAAATGAGAGAAGTGGGACTCGATCACTTTAAAAGCATCAGGACCTCCAAATTCAATGATATCATTTAGTGTAGACTATAAAGATACTATAAAAGTGAATGATCCACCCCATCCTATTTTACACATGAAGAACTGAGCTCAGGCAGGGGAATTGGCCAGAGTCACCAGGAGCATTAGTGGCAGCTGCACTGAGATGGGAACTTCAGGGATTTGGGTCCCAGCTCTGTTACTCTTTTCATTGCCCAGTGTGGTCTAGGAGGATGCAGATGATGGTCCAAAAAGAGCAGAGCTACCTTGGATTAGCTTTTCTGGTCTTGGGGTGAATCTGTTTATATTCTATAGAATTATTTATTGAGCACCCACCATGCACATGGATGTAAAATGGTAGTCACAAATAGTGGGGGGAACCTCCTTGGGAAGACAAGTAGGTTTTAGATAAGCATTCTAATTAGTTTAGATAAGGGAGAATTCACCAGGGATTTGAATAGTTGGGGGCAGCTTGTTGGGGCACACAGCACTTAAATGATATGTAAGATTTGGATAGGTGGAAGAAAGGCAGTTTAGAAAGCAATGGGCTCTCTCAATCACTGGCAGCCTTAAAGGAGAGCAAGGATTCTTAAACATTAAGAGAGATTTCAAGAGGTTTGTAACATTGGATGGGGAAAAACCCAACTTAGTCTTAATTTCAATACAATTGGTTTCCTTTGTAATTTTATGTGTCTTCTTTTATGCATGTAAAGACATTATTCTAAGGGAACCATGGACTTCCCCAGACTGCGCAAAGAGTTCATGATACAAACAAGGTTAAAAAGCCCTGATATAGAAGCTATATGACCACTCACTGGAGATGCTTGGTGACCCAGGAGAGAGAATTCCTGCTCAGGAACAGATCTTAGAGGTCTAAGATACCTTCCAATTCTACAGTTCTATGATGGGTGATGGGAGTTTTAGGCAAGGAGTGCGGCTAGATTAAGAGTTGGGAAATGGCACAGCATGCTTGCCGAACAGGAAAGAGAGGATAAGCTGGGGCAAAAAGTTCATCATGGGGAATAATAGAAGATAACACTGGAGCTATAGATAACATAGAAGGCCTTGAATGACAAGTAAGGATTCTGAATCCTTCCATTAGTGTGCTTTGTGTTCTTCAGTAATTGGGAATTCCCCCCCAGAAAAATATATTTGATGTTTGATAGAAAATGAGAAAAATGCTATTTTTTTCTTGCTGAAGGTTGGAATCTGGGGAAATCTATGAAAATATCAGGGAATATTATACTTTATAAACTTCTTCAAAGGGTGCCAAATAGAATATCTATCTTTTGAAAATAAGGAAGCAAGGGGAATCCAGCAGTTTGTTTTGTAGTAGAATACTAACACAATAAGCTTGGGGTGAGAGTTGAATTCTAAACCCAGTTCTGCCACTCAATAGCTATGTGACCATGCTAAATTGCCTTCTCTTCCAGGGCTATGGTTTCTTAATTTGTAAAATGAGGGTAAAGGCCTAGCTAATCTCTTAGGCCTCTTCCAGTCCTGAAGACTTAACTGCAAGTGACTGAGCCAGAGACTTCCTAGTTCCCCAGTCTCTCCTTACTCCAGTCAATGGTTCCCTGGTGTCCTGGATGAATTCATATGCTTCCACAAGGAGGACCATCAGCTTCAGTTTAATTAGTCTGCCATCAGTTTATTGGTTTCTCTGCATCTTCTTCACCTTCGGGACTAACCTAACCTCAGAGACTGAGATGACTTTGAATGACTGTTTCAAGGAAACAGATTGGACCTCTGCAGGGTGGGCCTTATAAAGTCCCATTTCTAGCAAGAAGAATCATAGAATCTGGAATGTATTTCTCACAATACATGGAAAATGTATCTAGTGGTGAGCCCAGTAATTAGAACTATTTTAACATGATGCCTTAGAATTCTTCAAAGAGAGAGGCCCTTTGAAAATTTCCTTTAACTACACCAATTTAAACCTTAAACAAAGTTGATTTTGTTTAAGATTAGAATGTGTTACAGAGATAGAAGAGTGAAGGAAAATTTTTCCATTCCTTTCTCATTGCAAAATCAAAAATCAAATGCATCACACATTAACCTTCCCACACCCAAACCTAAACAAGTTTATGAGGCCGACAAATAATGGAATCATTCATGTGAGTCACAAATAATCATATCAGCTTTTCATAAGGGGTGCTGCTTATCTCATGCCTGCCTCCCAATTCAAATTACAGAACTCTCATCTCAAGTGAATATTTAAATAAATGCAGAGATGCTTGATGTCAACAGAACAAATGTAAAAAGAGCCTTGCCACAGATGCTTCAACAGCTTCTGGCATAGCAAGTACGCATGTTAAAGCCTGGCTGGTTTGAAATGTTAAAAAAAAAAAAAAAGGGGGGGTGGTGGTGGGGAAATGAACTTTGAAACTAGTTGGGTTCCGATTAGCTGATAGTTGAATTTCAGACAAATAGGACATCTGGATGTCTGGGGGAAGAGCAGTTGCAGAATTATGTAGAGCTCACCCAGTGAGATTTTGCTGCATATATAAGACTCCAGAGAGATTAATTTGCTTGAGACCTGAGCAAATGCTCTGAGATGATGTATTTTGTTTTTTAATCATACCATTTGATAGATGAGGGATAGGAAGAGGAGGAGGAGGAGGAGGGAAGGTCTAAACAAGCAAAGGTTGATTTTTAGCTGACTCTTCAGGCATCAGGCGAATCAATTTCTAGCTCACTTAAAATATGTCTGCCCTTTTGTATGTTAAAAATATAACTAATGTACAAGATGATGAAAAGAAAGAGGAAGCCTGGGCTGCATGACTCAGTCAGGCCCTACAATGGTTGGCCTCAGTCCAAGATTAACAATCCTTTGGATTTCCCTCACCAAAATATAAGCCTGAAGCAGTCTGGGGAGTGGAGAGCACAGAAATGTTGTCCGTGGCATGGCAAGA
Source organism: Myrmecobius fasciatus (assembly GCA_023553655.1). Lineage (NCBI taxonomy): Eukaryota > Metazoa > Chordata > Mammalia > Dasyuromorphia > Myrmecobiidae > Myrmecobius > Myrmecobius fasciatus. The sequence continues at coordinate 273,042 of JAJPUD010001281.1, forward strand.
AGCAAACAAACAGGCCCTTAACAGGTCACAGGTTTCCTTTTTTTGAGGAAACAGAGGCTTGAGAGGAACATTTAGATTTGGGAAGGGGCTCATGGGATCGACCACATGTCTGACGGCATTAGCCACGACCGACAAGGAGCAAGTCAAATTCCCATTTCTCAGCGCAGCAGCTAGCCTCTTAGAAGTGGTCCCATCATTACAACTAATTAGAATGTCTGCTCTTACCTCCTCTCCCTGGAAGAGGTATTTCCACTGGAAAAAGGGGGAAGCTCAGGCAGCAGATTCTCTCCCCGACTGGGGAAGTGGCTGCCAGCTTTGCTGTTTCACTGTATAGCTCAGTGACCTACTTTACCAAAGCTAAGCTGAGTGGTGAGCAGGACACTGAAGACACTCCAGTCAGAGAAACAGATTCCTCAGATTTAAACAGCTTTTCTTACCTAAGTGAGAACTAGTTTCTTTTTGTTTTCATTTTAGGAAGGTGGGAGATATCTGGTTACCGTCCTCTCACTCCCTCTTTGAACCTGATAACCTCTATTGCTTGTATTGTTTTTAAATAATCTTGATTTTTTTTTCCTTTTTTTTTTTTGGCAAGGACTTGCTCAGGGTCACATGGCTAGTATCATGTCTAAGGCCAAATTTGAACTCAGGTCCTCCTGAGGGCTGGTGTTCTATCCACTGCCCTAATAAGCTGCTCCTTCTTAGTTCCATCTTCTTATCCTTTAGCCATTTTGATGGGTCTCTTCTGAATCCCTTCTAAGTTCTTTTTGTTGTTGCTACATAGCATAAAACTCAGAACTGGATAGAGTAGGGTCAAACCAGACCAGAATTGATATTAAACAGTTTATTCAAAGTCTTTTTCAAGGATGTATATTCCTTGATTATTTCAATCAAATTAGATAATATTTTCCCATTCTGCTTCTAATCAGTCTATCAGCATATGCTTAATGACACTTTATTGTGTCCAATGGGATAATACATTAAATTTCCTTAAGCAAAAACTTTGTTTGGAACTCTAGGAGTTAAAAAAACAAAAAACAAAAACCCAAATCCCCACTTTATTTATTGGCAATGTACATTAACAAACACCTTACAAAAAGAGATTTCTGAGGACTCTATATGGCATGGTGTGTGTGTGGGGGCAGGAATGGGATCTTTCATACAAGTGAAATTTCTGATTAGATCCAGTTTGTCCCTTTAATCTCAAGGTTTTTAAAAGTTTTAATAATTTTAAATGGAAATCTTTCTAGATGGCATATCAAAATCAATATGGGTACCTGGATTGTGATTTCATTGGTATTGGGACCTCGAAGGTAAGAAACACAGAGGCAGGCTCCTTCTCTGCAACTTATACAGTGATTAAGAGAGGCCTCAAGAGCTTAAAAGTTGCCCACCATCACAAAGATTGTTCCATTAGTCCATACTGCCTCTTAAAAAGAACAGAACATATCAGATATCTTTTCTTTAATGTTTCACGGTCATTGTTAGTAATATGGGAGGGCTGTTGAAGTAGGAAGGGCTTTTTGCTTTTCTATTGAATAGTCCTAGATTGTTGTGTTTCTTGAATTCTGGTGGCTGCTTTTTATGACTGGGATTTTGGGATCTCCTCCCTGGCTGTTAAGCTCTCTCATTCCTCACCACTATCAACAGACCACTCTAGCAATGCTTCCCCTCTTTCCTTTGCTTTCCACAAATTGCTTTCTTTAATTTGTTGGTTCTCATATGCTGTGGCCTGGGAAACAAGATAACTAAACTTGTTAGAAGTGTAAACAGTGAGTCAGTTTAAAGAAATAACAACAGGCTCTAGAGAAAGGTTGTAGGGCTCTGGGATCAGTAAAGTACAGAAGCTTTGATGGACAATTCTGAGATGTCGGTTTTGCCTATTTGGGTAATTTTTACTTCTTTCCCTGCTCTTGGCCATGTTCTTCTTGGCAGCTTAAGTTAGGAACCAAGTGGTTTCTGGATATTCTTTCTTCTGGAGATATTTACCTTTTAAAGTCTTCCAGAAATACAGAGCTAACTGTTTACCTGGTCTGACTTCCCTTCAATTTAACTCAACAGAACATTTGTAATACTTCTTGTGTTTAATGTTCTGTTTTTAATCACTTACTATGTGCAGTGTATTGCGTTAGGCAGAAGACAGAAAATTTGTTAAGACAACAGTCCCCATGGCAATCTACTAGATAAAACCCAGCAGGTTTATCTTGGGAACTGGTGAATTGTGTCAACAATGAGATCACCCTAACTTGGGCTACTTACTAGGTAAGAAGTTTCTGAAAAGAATGCTCCTACTGGGTATAAAACAGAATCAACACTTTTTCTCTTTTGTAAAAGAAGCGGAACAGCCAGTTTAGAGACCCGGATTGTCAACACCATCAGCAGGCACCACTTCCCTTTTCTGCCTTTTATATCTGTCCTGTTTTATTTATTTTTTTCTCCTTGCTCATTAAAGAGACTTGCACTTTTCAACATTTTCTGTGTTGTAATGTGACCCCCTTGCATAGGTGTTACCCAATACAGGAAGAGGAAAACCTCAACGAGAGGAAACTAGCCTGACAGTCATTGCCAGTGAACCCCACAGAAGCCTGTCACTGGGAAGGGCCAGACTAAACCCACAAAAGCCAGGAAGCAGCTCCGAAGGCAGACAGATTGCAGGCACACCCCCTTAGCTCTTGATTCTTGCTGTTTAGGTTTTTGTTTATTTTTCTTTAAGAGGTCAAGAAAGAAAGCAGGGTGCAGGTCAGAACAGGCCAAGGAGTGTTTTGAGTATATGCTTCTACTACGTGTGTGGACTTTTTGGGAAAGCTATTGATGTTATAAACTTTAAAGAGTATTTGTTCTCCTCTAGGGATCACAGCCACTGATTGATGGAGGATTTTCAGGTTTACCACAAGCTTTCCAGACAGTCCTGCTCTGAGCTGTGACTTCAGGGTCACAGACAGCTCCCGGTAAGGAAGACCTGCAAACACTATTTAGGGTGTTAAGTGACTTGTTCAGGATCACTTACACATAACCAGGCTATGTCTGTGTGAGAATTGCAGATCTTCCTGTCTTTGAGGCCTGTTCTCTCTCTACCAGCCACATTGCCTCTCTCACAATAAAGAGACTTCCTCTCTCTGCCTTCTAAAGGCAGCTTAGAATCAACACTACCAGTCATGACTTCTGCCTTCAATGTAGGGAGATAGGTATTAATATCCCCATTCTATACATAAGGAAGTCTCAGAGAGATTGAATGACTTTGCTAGTGATACCACAGGTAGTATTTGTCAGGGGCAGAATTAAAACCCAGATTTCTCCTGACTCCAAATCCAGGATGCTTTTCACTAAGCCTGTCTATCTGAATAACTATAAAGTTAAAACATAAATGGAAGCTATTAAATTAAAATTATGTAATTAAAAAAAATAGCCACTATTTTCAAAATGTAAAATGTTAGCAAGTAACTTAAAATCTAATTCCAGCCACTAATTAACCATTTACACCGTCACTCAATAGGTAAAACTACTTAAAAGACTGAGTCTTGTTAGAGAATTCCATCATCCCAGCAATTCATCAACCTGCTGCCAACAGGGCGAGTTGTTTCTGAACCACGCCCAGATGCTCTCCAAAGAACAGGCAGCATCTGTCCCTGGGCCTACCCTCAAAGCCCTCCTGGGGTGATCAGGAGGGCCAGAGTCAAAGCTGTCTCAGCAAAGCCACGGGCTTTAAGAAGCAGCCTTACCAAGACGTCACCACGAGACATTGGGTCAGGATTTTAAAGCAGGCGATTCCAATGAGCATCGGTCTGTTATCACCCCATCACCAGGCTGGCTTGCAGGGTATGGGTCTGGCCAAGTTACTCTAAGACAATGCCCAGGAAGTGACAGAGGACAAGTGACGGGTCCCAATAAAATCATAGGTAGTCAGTTTAAAAACTGAAGGATTCAAGTGAGACGTTCTGCGTCTTATTACATATTTTTCAAAAGTTGTTTTCAAATGCAATCAAAATACTGCAACTTGATCCCCCTGTGCATTAATTTTTCTTTTCTTTTTTTAAAGGATTTAAGGATTGTTGAAGAGAAGTTACCTGTGGTCAATAATTGTTACACTGGAGGGTGGAATCCCCAAAACATCACAGCTCTGCAAAAGTTCTCTCTTACGAATCGCCCCTTGATTGTAGTAATTGCCTGGGGATAACAAATAAATCCAGGGCGGGTTTATATCACACTGGAGACAGGGGGTGGCTCTTAGGCCATCTTTGTGATTATGATAGAAAGCTGGGACAAAGTTCAGAACCAAGATAATCATCACACATTGTGCTGTCACCATGACATCTTGCTGTGTGACTTGGGCAAGCCCCTTGATTTTTGGGAGTATTATTTTTCTTGTACAATGTATGGGGAAATGCTTATAACTATGTAATAAAAACAAAAAGTAAGCTGTCTCAAAGTAAGATATTGCAGAATTATCTCCTACCTTCTTTGGGTAACAATAACTGACTACCTAGAGATATATATGTGTATGTGTGTGTGTATATGCTTGTGTGCATTCACACACATTTATTCTGTATCCATTTTGTGAGAGGTATCAGATAGCCTCAAAACCCTAATGGCCTGGGTTCTAATTCTGCCTCTGATCCAGGTCAAGCCCAATCAAGCCATTTAACCTCTCAGCACTCTAGGTAACTTTCCAAGACTTCCTGTGTTGGGGAGGTGCTGTTGGCAAGCATTGCTAGAAATGGGTTCCTCACCTGGGAGCTCTCTTCATCATAAAATGTCAAGCCCAATCTCTACCTCTAAGTGTTTTCTATTGCTTTATCTCTGTCCATGCTGTCTCTGTCCTAAAGAGCACATATGGTAAGGGCCAGGACTCTTGTTCTTGTCTTTATATTTTCAAGGCAGGGCAACAGGAGGCCCTTGGAGGTGCTTACAATGTTTGCTGAATGAAAAAATGATGAGAGTCAAGGGATCATAGGCTTTCAGATTTAGGTCTGGAAGGGATCTTAAAGATCAGCCCTTAGGTGGTCAGTACATCAGATTCTATTAAGAGACTGAACCTGAAAACAGGCAATATCCTCATATGCAGGATGTACGTATTCTCAATATTTGGAAAATGAAGCCTTTTCTTTTGGGGATTTATATCTTAAGTCATATCTACAAACTGCTTTCCATTACAAATAGTGTAACACCTAATTGCTGTATGAGAGTATTCTATGTCAGACTGCACAGTGCATATCTGTCCTTTGATGACATATAAAAAGTAAGATCCAGTCTAAGGCTGATCTGCCCAGGGCCCCATGTCAAGACTGGAAGCTCCTTAAGATACAAGAGCATGCGGGGAAGATTAGTGTCTTTAATACTTTCCCTCCTCCTGTCCTGCTCTCTGCCAGAAAACAGAATACTTTTAAAATTTTATTGCAGTTTGGGGAAGAGTTTAGAAGAAAACATGGTATGAAGCAAACTGTACTGAAGCTTGGAGAGGAGTGGGTTCCAGCAGTTCTCAGACACAAGTCTTAGAGAACAGGAATTGGGATTGGCCCATCTGATTCACTTTGCATAGTACCCAACACAGTACTGTGTATAATTAGGAGGAAATGATGACTTCTGCTGAGTTAAAACTGTTCTCAGACATGATCATTTAAAACCCCAAACATATGGAACCCACAATCAGATTTCTACCTTATAAAAATGTTTATTCTCAAGAGTAGTAAGTCTTTAAAAACAAATTGTTTAATAATTCAACCAAACTGTTTAAATGCAATCATTTTAAAACATTTATGTTTTCAAATTCCAAACTGTTTTTTTTTTTTTTTTGCTGAGGCAATTGGGGTTAAGTGACTTGCCCAGGTTCACACAGCTAGGAAGTGTTAAGTGTCGGCCAAATTTGAACTCAGGACTTCCTGACTTCAGGGCTGGTACTCTATCCACTGTGCCCCTAGCTGCCCCCTAAACTGTTTTTTTTTTTTTTAAGAAGTTCACATTAAAACAAAATCTTAAAATAGATTAACCATTCAAACACTGCAGAATCAAGACCTTTTGGGATTTTATTTCTGATGGCTTTTTCATTTTCTCTAGGGATAGCCTTCATTTCTTCTTCTAGCTTGGTGGTACAAAATTCATGTTTATACTAACAAGTAGCATAATCTTTGCCAAATTGAATACCCAGCTTTTATTTTCCATCTGTGAGAGAAAAATCCAGCAATGCTTTGGTGAACGTTGACAGAGAGAGGGAAATGCAACTATATATCCAAATCAATTATCAATAATTTGACTAAATTTTTAAGCAATTAAAAAAATGGTTTCTCCATTGATTGTACTGTAAATTTGTCTGTTTTGAAAGAACTGGAAGAGACCTTAGAGGTCACCTAATGCAACCCATTCATTTCACTGGAAAGGTTAGCTTGTCCAAGGTCACAGCACAAAGATCAGAAAATAGCACCTGGCTTTCTAACTGTGCTGGGGTGGCTTCTTACTTATGGGACTAGCACTTTAGAAACTTAGGCTCATGAGTAAATCTGGGATCCTAATAGGGCATAGTGAAATTTAGAAATGGAAACACCATCTGGGTTACTTCTTAGCCATAAACACATTACAATTGCTTTTTAGTCAAAACAAAAAAATGGGAATCTAGCACAAATTTACTATAATAGGCCATAAAGATACAACACTTCTGAAACCAATAACCAAAAAAAGAGGACCAGAGGAAAGGGCAGTTTCTATTAAAATAATACTAGTTTAAGCAATTGTTAATAAGATACACTCTTTAGTGTTTACAATATAACAGGAAACACTCCAGCAATCCTGAGGTACTATAGTTAAATTGTTGGGGATGGGGAAAAAGCTTCTACTTTTGATACTGAGTTGAAAAACATCTAATACAGTTTCAAGACGTATTGATGTGTGTGTGTTTAACCCAATTTTTTTATAGATTTCAATTCCAAGGAAACTAGTGAGGCCTTTTTTCAAGGTTCTTTATGGAAATTATACTGAATAAGTTAAATGATCTACAGAGCCTATAAGATGAAGTGAATTATTAATGTTTTAACAGATAGCTACTATAGATCTGAGCACACAAGGTCTGGACATTGTTAGGTTCCAAGAATACTTGTCCTACAGGGACTAACATTTTAGTTCAGAGAAGACACATATGTAAAAAGATTAATAATATGAGGCAGCTAAATGTGTGATAGACAAGGTAGATGTCAGCCACTAAAAAGGTCAATTAACTGTAGTAGCACTTTGTAACATGGCTTTATTTGAATGCTAATGTTAGAATGAAGTCTACAAAAGAATCTACGTATCATCCACGTGCATTACATTTCTATCCAAGAAGAAAAAATGAGTTAATTTAAAAATGTCAAAACAAAATACAGAAAAATATTTTTTTTCTTGTCTTCTCCCTCACCATAATCACATAAGATATTTGAAATCCAAGATAGGATTTGGGGTAACCTTAACATCATTGTTTCAATTTATTAGCATGGATACTGGAGAATTCATCATTAAAATGATTGAAACCATAACTAAGCTGGTTAGACTATACCTTAAAAAGAGAGAAATTTTAGTTATAAATTACTTGGATAAGTAATTTTTTTTGCCTAAACTTCTGAGAGATTTATGATATAGTGGAATATCAGATGCTGGACTAGAAACCTGAACTACTGCACTTCTAGGACCTGCTGCCACCTCTTGTGTGGAGGAGCACATCAGATGCTATGTTTTCTTATGTGTCTAATGACAGAGGGTGGACTAGATGGTTTCCAAAGCCCCATTTCAGTTTGGAAATTTTTTCTATAGATTCAGTCATAAATCCATATCTGCTTTGCATATAATATAGGTTTGTCTATTTTATAATTAATTTTGTCTTAAAGTGAACTTCTCAAATTGGTTTGGAATTTGAAAACATAAATGTTTTAAATGGTTCCATTCAAACAGTTTGAACTATTCATTCATTAAACACCTTAATTTGTTTTCAAAGATGTACTAGTCTTGAGGATACATAAGTAAACCTGATTTTTGGGTCCCATATTTTCATGCTACTTTTGGCTTGATCAAAGTGAAAAGGTTCGAACTTAGTATCACAACAAAATTTCTCTTGCAGTATTTTAAACAATCTGACAAATTGACCATAATAATTACAATTATATAATAATGGATTACTTCATTTGGGTTTCCAGGCCACCAAAAGAAACCACTGTTGAAGGGACATCTGCTTTATCAAGGATACATTAGGAACTAACATTCAAATTGTGTAGTGGTTATGGAATCAGAGGATAGGGATTTCAATTATAATTCATTATCTGACTAGCCACATTTCCACATCTGCAAAATGAGGAAGTTGGATTAGACCAGCTGGAGAGTCAAGAAGCCTATATACTATGTGCCAGGGCAGTTCTAAGCACTTGAGTTCTTACAAAAGAAAAAAAGAGACAAAAACCAGTCCCTTTCTCACTTCTTGGATGTAGGTAGTATGACGTCTGAATCCATATGAAGAACTTTATTTAAGCTTTAAGTTTTCATTACTTTCCCAGACTTTTAGTTGAGACAGTCAGTTGGTCAAAAAGCATTACTGGCTACAATCTTCCAGGCACTGTGCTAACTAAACCTGGAAGTACAAGGAGAGGCAAGTACCAGTCCCTGTTCTCCGGAATGTCTGCCCTGTGGCGTCCGAATCCATAAAGCAAACCCTATTTAGCTTGAAACTTCCTTTTCATTTCTTCAGACCGTGTTCTGAGTCGGCCAGTAGCCTAACGGACACTTCGGAGAAAACAACGGATCTCACATCTATAGCGATCGTTTAAAGGCTGGCAGATACTGTTTTTGATACTTAAATATACCTGGTAGAACTACCTATGGAACCAAAGATGTATTTGATGAGAACCTCCGGCTGATCTTGTTCAGCTCCAGGCTCTTCATTTTGACCTAAATTCCCTAAGGAAGCGTTTCTTCCAAAGGCGACAGGGGTGTCCCGGGTCCCTGCAGAGGTGGAGAGGTAGGGGATCTCCCAGGTCCCTTGGGGAGGCGACCAGGGCTCGGGTCTTCCACAAAGAATAAGGCCGAACAAGACAGGCTCCGATGCACACACTTTATTGCAGGGCGCCTGCCCCGTGCCCTGAGTCCCACGCGGGGAGACTCCCAGCTTCCACCCCTCCCCCCCCGCACTTCCAGGGGAGAAGCTCCGCTTGGCTCCTCGTCCCGTCCCTGCCCGCCCGGGGCCTCCTACCTGCGGAGAAGCAGAGCAGGGAGACCCGGTACCTCAGCCGGGTCAGGCCCAAGAGCGTGGGGGCAAAGAACATGGCCTCGTCGTCCGGGTGCGCGGTCAACAGCAGGGCCCTGCTCCCGGATCCCTCCCGCCCCATTTGCCCACCCATGCCCTGAGTTCGCCCCGAGCAGGCCCAGGCCCAGGCCCAGGCCCAGAGCAGCCACAAACCGAGGCCGGCCGAAATGGCAAGCGGCACGGCTACCGGCAGCGCCATGACGACGCCGGCTGCCGGAAGGGACCCGCCGGAAACAACTCGTCGGAGAGCGAGTTCCGTCGGTCCGCGGGGGCCGCCCTTCAGCACGCCTGCGCAGAACCTCCCTTCTTGCGCGGGCCCGGCAGGTGTCAGTTTCTCCGGCCCCGCCCCTGCCCCGCCCCACCCCGCCCGGCAGTGTAAGCAGCCTAGGTTTCAGGCTCTCCGCTGCCCAATTCTGCCTTGGTTTTAAACCGCTCCGGGTCGCCCGGCGTGCTTCCGTGGGCCGCGCTGCTTCCCCCACCCTGCCCTCCAGGGGGGCCTCAGGCGTTCACTGAGCTCCCTACTGGGAGCCTGGACGCTTGGCCCCGCCTTCTCCTTTCCTTTGGTTTCAGTGCAACGTGTTTCCCACTAGACGTGTCGTGTCGAGAGTAGCCCCCCACGTCCCAAGCAGGACCGCCGCTCCTTCCTCTTTGTTGCCTTCGAGGCCTCTCTCAGGGACCAACGGTCCCGGGCGGGTCACAGGCGGACCTGCGCTCCTGCCTCTCGGGGTTCGCCCCAATGCGGTCCAGACTGGCTCCCTTTGGCGTGCGTTCTCAAGCTGGGCCGCGGTAGGGAGAGAAAAGCATGTTGTGGGCACGGCGTGGGCACCGGCATCTGCCTAGACGGCCACGCGCGGGGGGCTGCCCCCGGGGACCCAGCCTGGGCAGGACGAATGCTCTCGGCCCACTCGCCGCGCGGCCCTGATCCCATCTCGCAGCCTGACACTGGGGAAGCCTCTGCCAGGCGGCTTCGAGCTCGGGGGATGAGAGCAGACCCCTCGGGGTCCCCG